>OY998125.1:1808376-2355499 GCA_963921985.1 Agrilus biguttatus
TTTGGGGTGGAATTTTTCCTCGAAAATTGGTTTATTTACTATTTAAAATATTGTTTGTTAGTCACTGAAGCGTCGAGTTAATATTTTAAGTCCTCGAAGTCGCGAAATTCTTAGTCTTAAGTTGGCAATAAATTTCCGGGATGCCATTGATGGTTAAGGGAGGGTGACTACCTCTATTTACAACCGCCGCTACCGCCGCCGCCGTTGAATCGGGCGGTACAAAAATAGGATGAGAGTCGGCGGAAACAAAAGAGAACGTGACGGAACAGAGCCAAAAAAAAAGAAAAACCGTCGCCCATCTACCCTTCCCTACATTCCCGCAACCAACCAACCCCCTCCCACCCTGTCGCGTGGGGAGTTTTGTCCGTATAATGCGCTTACATCTCTTCAGCCCTCGGAAGCTCTCTCTAAATCTACTTTGATATCGGACCTAAAACCCGCCGCCGGAAGTTTGTTAGGAGCGATTTAATTTATAACGGGGACGCCCGCCGTCCTTAAGGACTGCGTCACAGGAAAGTTGGGATTTTTGCCTTTCGGACTTCATCCGTCCGGCTCGAAGGACCAAGAACCTCAGAGCATTAAAAAAAAAAGTAGACAGATAACGAATACACTTAGCTTTTGCAGCGCCGATAAACGATAGAGCCACGATGTCGTCTTTCGCCTTTTCGTTTTATTCACTTTTTGACTCAGTAAGACATGGCTCATCAACTTTATGCGACGGTATTAGAGAGAGAGAGAGAGATAGAGAGAGATAGCAAGAAATGTAAACGACATTCAACTTCTCCAAATCGATTGGGCTCTGGGCTATGTCGGTGGAACCACTTTCGATGGAGGCAAAAGCGTGTCGTTGCAGTCGGAGGGGTGAAAGAGATTCCAAGTCGATTTTTGAGTTTTAAACTCATACTTATTTACATCCTTTGGTAAATTCAATTTTCGGTATAAACCGGGGTGGAATTTACCTAACTCTGCTCAATTAAAGTGTGTACATTCTTGTGCTGTTTTAATTGGATTGGGGGTAGTTTTTAGGTAAAATAGAAACACGTTTTATGGCAAATAGCTGACCGCGAATTACGCGATACATGCTGTCCGCACACTTCGATCTGTTCGGCTTGTCAGCCTGCCGAGGGGATGACAGAATCGAGCATCCCTTGCTGATGCTGCTGCTGCCGCTATCAAGCGCGACCCTCGGCTTCAGTGTTAGCCCCCGGTAACTCGATTTCGTAAACGGGAATAGCGGCGGCCTTTGGAGATGGGTGGAAAGGGGAGGTTTGTCTGGTGCGTTCGCGTTCGTCTTAATGTTCGAATCACGTACAATTTCGGGACTGAAACGCACCTAGAGTAATCATTTCTGATTAGTTGCCATGGTAGCGCCGCTGTTCCGGAGCGACGCGGACACCCCCCGGTGTACTTTTAACGCCCGGCCATTCGTCATGGCTCGTCCGAACAAATTCCAATCCGGGCAACGTTGATATTTAACGAAAATGCGATTTTTACATCAGTTTCTACCACGATATTATTTAGTGTAAATTTCATAGCGCAATTTCAAGTGTAGTAATGGTAATTTTTACGTAAGGTTTTAATCCCGGCGAGTTTACCTTGTCCTCTCGTTACGTCTGTCTGCAATTCACGTCTTGTTTTGACCGTCAAAGTCGGTTTGTTCGATATCACGTAAAAGCCTCGTCTTTCTCTGTCCCTCGTGAGGAAAAAGACGAACGTCGAAATATTCAAATCAAGACCGTAATGGCGTGACGTAATTGAGTTTAGGACCCCCGACTCTGGGGATATTCGAAGATGAAACTGAAATAACTCTGAGGTCATTTGTTTTGAAAGGAACCCTCTTTCACTCTTTTCTCTATTCGCTAGACGTAATGCAAGCTGAATAAACACCAAATTGACATTTGCAAGACAATTGATCGAGAAAAGTAAGTGAATTTCACATTGCTAGTCTTTTATTAAACAAAAAAAAAGCAAAAAAAAAATGAGAATCGAAGAATAGAGGAGAGAACGGTCTAATGCATAAATTAAAGAATCATTATCCGGCTCGAAGGACCAAATGGTAGTTGGTGGAATTACCATTGGTTTTAAGTATTTTCGAGCGCGCTTTTTGTTGAAATAAACGACAGGAAAGTCTGTAAATTACCAGCAAATTAGACGTAAACTGCTGGTTAAATGTCAGTACACTCACGACACTCACAAGTCCACACGTACACACACATACTTTCGCTACCATTATTAACTCGTACACTCACACACACACACACATATGTGGTGTGCTATTTCGCCTGTGGAATTAAATTATTGTACTTTTTCCTTTGTGTGCCACGTTTTACTTTTGTCTCGTGACACACGTTTAATGGATCCAGAGGAGTTGTTGTATAACCCGAAGAAAAAGTGTAATGATGTTAATAACGCACCTATGGGTAGCACAACATTATGTTACACACCTGTCTCTTGCGTCACGAAAAGAATTAACACAAGTTTGTAAATGGCTGAGGAATGGTCTTTTTTCTTTTCAATTTCCGGCCAAAGGGAAAGTCTTAAGAAGGTATGCGGTACGGTCCTGGCGTAAACAATTAAAGCAAAACATCTGAAAACTTCCGTGTCATTTGTTTACGTTTTTTCTTCTTCTTGGGATGGGACATTTGGTGATAGTATTCAGATGTGTAATAAAAAAAATTAAAGTGTAAATGGTTGGCATAGCTACCGTATAATCGGCTATTACTGATCTGGTATTAATCCCTTATTAACATGTCGTAAGGTAGACTTTTGACATTCCGACTGAACAGTAACAGTTTCGTTGTAACGTTAAAATTAAGCTATAAATTTTGAATTGAATATTTATCGCCCAATAAACGAAATGGTAACGAAAAATGTTGAACTAAGCAGCTGGCCGTTCGCAGCGAAATTCAGTCGTAAATTTGTTCGAATGTCTTGTATTTTAGATAAACATTTGATGCGGCGTTTCCTGTTGTCGATGGGGTTTTCCTCAAACCGATCGATAAATTTTATCGATTTTTTACTTCAGTTTTCCATTAATAGGCATAATATAATACATACATAAATAAAACGAGTCTTTGTCATACATATTTGCACTGTTACTGTAGTAATATATATCTTTCTAATTATGATATTTATTTATGGCGATTATAACCTTGCAAAAAAACAAATGCAGTCGCTTTATATCATGTAAATAATGCCCAGTATCGTACTAATTGATAATAACGGTTCTGGCTTAGTGAACAATAAAATTAACAATAATTTACTGCTAGACTGACTGGAGCATTAAACTGAATTAAAAAGTACGTACAGACACCTAACATGTTTGCGTATGGTGTTATTTATTGGCATTTAGACACTTTGAGAAATTATGCAATTGTAATATTCTAATGGTCAGGGCCGGCTTTAAGTACTTATACATAAATGAATAAACAATACTTTTCAATCATTTTATCCACCCCTCTCCCCATAGCTAATCGAAAGTGATATGCTGTCAAGTTGACAAGTTTTTTTGTCATATTCTAATGGTCAGGGTCGGCTTCAATTACTTAAAAGTAAACATTATGCCATCGAGGTGTACTTTTTAATCAGTTCGGTCTAATAGGAACAAATAAAATAAAATGCCGTCAAGTATCAACAACACTCGGTACTAGCACCAGCACCAGCAGAAATGTTTATATTACAAAATAGCGCGAAATGCAATAGCAATTAATGCCTGATACGACTCCGATAAAACCGTATGTAACAAATGTCGCCCGAAGTGAAATTATATTATTATTGTGATTGTGTCTCGTTGCGGAGAACCTGTTCTTTTCGACATTATTCCGATCAGCTATTATTACTACCGAGATACACCGCGATACCTATGTAGGTGAATGTTAAAAACGACTCCTGTGACATTATCTCGATCGCGAAATAATTTATTTTTGTTGCGAAAAGCCAAGTTATTAAGTCGTTCGTAATGGACGCTGATAGCTCGACTTGAAACGTCATACCAGTTCGACTTGGTCCTTCGAGCCGAATTTCAGCCCCAGCGTTGCTATTGTCGAAACAGGACGATATACGTTACGTCCTGGAATGTATTTTCTAATTTTTTGCGTTGTATGTACTACGGGCAGTAATCGTATATAGGTGTATGCTTGTATCTACGACGAAGAGAGCACGGTAATAATATGAGAGGTCATGCGGCGCGGTGTTTCGAAAGGGGTGTGTTGTCCATACAAATTACCACGTCCACGCATTCTAAATATTTTTAGTCTGTATTCGCCTACGACATCGTTGTCTGTAATAACTCCAGGTGTCACAGGTGTTATGTAGTGTCCTTTATAAACGAGCAGAAGCTGCAAAACTAATAAATTAAACCGTTTTACAACTGCAACGTTACTTACAACTTGATCGTTCGTTATTTAATTAGAATTTGTATTTTTGTTTTCTTTGAAGGCGGCCGCCCTGTATAATCGAAAATATTGTCAATTACACGCGTTCGGTTACAAATAGCAGTTGCAATCTTAATCTATTCGATCGTGTGTACCAAGGTGGTTGTTTCATATAAATTTTAATAGCTCTCTTCCGTTTCACATCCAAGGTTCTCCTTCGTTGCGAATTGGTGTAATCTCCTTGGAAGAAGCAGGTAAATTATTGAGGCGAACATATATATATATACACGGATCTGTGATACAAAGAATACGAAGAAGAATAAGAAGGCCATCGAAAGCGACCGGGTTTCGGCCACTAACGACAATTTAATTTAATTTTAATTCCACGCCCGGTCATATTGTTCTTTGCATCATTGTTGTTATTATCTCTGTCTAATCGGTAGTTTTGCAATTGGTACAAAAAGCTTTCCCATAAAACCGCCAACAGTAGGCCTTCTATCTAACCATTACTCAACATAACATTATATAAATACCTCTGACCAGTTTTGAGGGGGTAGTTTGAGGTCCTTCGAGCCAAATTCTTTGACCGATACTACACATTATAATCGAACTAGATAAATAAAGCATTAATGTTCAGCAGTGCCTACTGTATCCTGTATCTCCGTTACCTTTTTTGTTTTCCAATTTCGAATGTGTTTGTTAGAAATTATGCTCGCATATTCGGTGCTTCGGTGGTGCGCTCATATATGCGAAGATGAAGCTAATTTGCGCTGGTTTAAAAGGGGTCTAGCAAGCTGCGTGGAACGTAGGGTAAATATTAATTATGTGGACAAAGCGATGCAACGCTGCTGCTGCTGCTACTACACTATACCACCGAAACTGCGCCCAAAAATTCCGACATTGGGAGATAGGGGAACGGGGTTGATGTATGTACGTTTCTGTCCCTGATGAAAATTTATTAACAACTCGTCGACATTATTCTGAACACGATCCTCTCTTGTCTCGCCAAAGCCGTAATTAACGGAGATTTCATTTCATATTCGACAGTCACGAGTTTCTATACTAATATTGTAGTAGATATTTTTTTACAGGGTTATTGTTATTCAAAAGGAGTGGTACATTAGACGTGTTTGAGCGAATTTTTGAATAATTTCGGATTTTTTTCAAATCAACAATGGAAAACATTCGAATGTATCAAAAGATTATCCTCTAGGATAAAAAAGGGATTCGAATGACAAAATAAAATATGGTAACTTTGTTTTCTTTTCTGAACGCCCTGTTTAAATTATGAATCTTAATTTTGGCATGACGTTAGCCTTAACATTTGACTGTACTTAGTAAGAATTTCATGGAAGTTATGATTTTTTATATTTATAACTATTCATGGCATTGTGGGCACGCACACAAGTTGATTATCAAATTCGTCATTAAATTTAATGCTTCATGTGAAGTCGTCGTAAAAAATATATCATTCCAAAGTTGACATCAACTTCCGGTATAACGGGAAATGGTAGACTGTTTTAGATAAAAAGATCATCCTTGATAACCCGCCCCTACTACCAAATTTTAAATCTCTAACAGGTTTAGCTATGTAATGTTTGAATAACTCTATATAGGTACCTGTATACCTATAAATATTATTTAATAAAGAACATTTAGTTGTTGGTCAAAAATTTATCGAAATTACCAGATGTGGATCGCGATTTCCATTTCATTAGATCCCATCAGTATACCATAGATAGCATCCATAAATTAATGACCAATTTATTTGATTGGTTTGCGTACATATCTTGTAATATTGTAATATAAGAATGTTTTATCGATATTCGGACTGACGACTCTATGGTGATGATCAAAAATCATCGTGCTCTTTGAACTGACTTGTACTCGGTGAGGAAAATTCGATTTTTATTTCATCCCTGAAATAAGGAACGACTTTTGTTCCTTCCAGCTACGTGGAGTTATTTAATAACGGGTCAGGAGTTAATTCTACGCTCGTTACTAAGTAACTAATACATTATACATTTATAAGACGTGATCTGTACGTCGTTTTATTGCACGAATTTGTTTGTGCTCCAGAAGAAAATGGAATTTGTGCAAAACCGGAAATCCCCGATTGTTTGGCGGAAGTAACAGATTCTCTTCAATTTTTCGGAGACGGACTTCTCGCAGTCTGCCCGTGCACGAGCAATTTTTCATGAGCATCGGCAGTGCCGTGGAAGTGTAATTTGTTGTCAGAAAATTAACTGCTCGAATACGTGTTTGAAATACATTCCAGGGGCTGGGGATTGTTAGATAGAGTAAATCAGTAGAAAGGGGACCGAATTTTATCGAAGAATTTGTCATTTTATTTAGTAGATACACAATATACAGCGAAAAATGTAATAGTGTTTTCGAGACACATCGTGTAATATTGTGGTAGTGAATAGTGTTTGTTTACAGCCGTTGACTTAAAATGGCATTTAAAATCGGGTAACAAACTTGGTCGAGAGACGAAGTTTTAAAATAAGTTTCAAGTTATTAAATTTTGTAATTTCACGCACAGCTGTTACATCCTTCGGCAAGTGATAGGGTTTTTGTAATGAGTTTGGGGAATACTCCGGGACCAGAGCTCCTGACATTTTTATGTCAACGTGGCCCTCTGGATATTATATTCACATATAAAGAGACGCCTTTCTGCCGCTCTAAAATTTTACCTTTGACCCACTTCTTAAACCACGTAAAATATTAATTTCACCACTTTCATCTTCCCCCCACGAATTATGTTAATAAATAAATTGCTGTGATGTAACGTAACAACAAACAAAACAAATTAGATTTAAGTGAATGTCAATTAATCGGTCGGAAAGAAATGGCAAACCTTCGTCAGATATATATATTAATAAATATATTATAATTGTTTTTTATTTTTTTGGGTTAAGTTCTCTTGAAGTGTTACGTATCGTTCTTAAAGGGGTGGTGGTGGTGGTGGTGGGTAGTATATAACGCGTAATCTTACCCGTTTTTTCATGGGAACGAAAGGTATACTGACAGAACTACCCCCGTTGCTCGCTTGCACACACCCACCCTTTCAGATATAGGGGCAGGCATTAAAGATTGACGTTGAATTATGATACGAAGGCCGGAAAAAAGTTGGGAACGCGTCGCGGGTTGCTGTCAAGAAGTCGGAAATGTGCAGTTTATCACGGGGAAAACTCCGAATTGATAGGTTCAGTTTTCGCTCGCGAGGGCCTCACGTGAAGGGCTTTATTAAAGGGCAACACGGCGGAAAAGAGTCGGCTTTTAGTCTTTTATCAAGATCGGCGAATAAGTAAAAAGTTTCCAATTTCCAGATAACTTTCTCCCGAGTTAAAAAGTCGAGGATTTACATCCTTACCCTTAATTTTCCCATTGGGACTTTGCACGAAAATATATTACTTTTATTTTATTTTATTTTTAAACTTCCACAAAAACAACTGACATATGTACAAATCGTTTTTAAATTAGACTTCTCGACTCGGCTTAACAAATTACATATAGATACATATACCTAATATATTCGAGAGCGTGTTTTTTTTTTATCTAACATTCTCGTTCGGTTTTATAATATATTGGAAATATTTCATAGATCTATCTAACTTAAGTAGTACTTTCCGTATCCATATCGGACATTTTAAAATCAAAGTCGGTGATTTAATAGGGTTTATGCATTAACAACGTCGTCGCTTATCTGTAATGATAAATAAGATAAAAATGCAATATACAGAACAGTTTTAAGTACCAAAACGGAGAGATAAATTAAAAAACAGTACTATTTAACTATAAGTACTCACCAGTGTAACAAATAGTTTTAGACACTAAAACAAAAACAGACGCATTGTTACCATTTTTCTATTGTTTTAGTTAGAGTTGTAACAAAAATTTTTGTACAGTAGTGTACATTATTTTCCGGAACTTATATATCTTGATATATACATATCATTCTTAATTATTTTGCGAGCGATATCGGAACTATTTGTTAGCTTTTCCTGACAGAGTCATCCTTCAATGTGACAGGTCTGATTGGGTTTGTTCGCCTCTCCGGAGTAGCATTCTACTCTTAATCGAAAACATATTTAACTCAATCTTACATACATAATAATACTCTACTCTATGTTTATTTATTTAGACAGAACTGTTTTATACTATGTCCTAAAATTTTTAATTTTCTTTTTTGTTTTGACGTCTTATTTAGATTGTTTAGACGTGCGTGCGACCATTTTCACAAATAAAGATTTTTCTTCACCCCCATTGTGTCGTCTAGCAGATTTCCTTGCGCCACTTATTAAATTAAGGGATGATTAGGGGTGAGACGGGGCGTGACTTTGTTTCACTTCAAGCTTTAAAGACCATTCATCATGTAGACTTTAATTTTAAAGCTGCTCTCTCAGATCCTAAAAGATACTTAAAATAATACAAAAATCAGTTTTACCCTTCCAGTACCTATTTATTATTCATACTTATTCGAATTAAATTTTGTATTCAAGGAAAGTAACGAAGACTCACTTAGACTATGTATTATATTTTCTAAATCCAAATGCCTCCACCGGACTGACTAACTTTGTTTGCTTATTTTAAAAACTAGAAAGAGGACGTGCTTGGAAATTTTTGATTTGAAACCGTTTTACGAAATGAATAGTTAATAGCGCATTCGGAACAGGTCTTTGCTCCCATTTTGGGATCCGTTGTGTCACAGAATGCGTTTTTTCTAACAATTGAAAGCATTTTCCAGGGATCGTTGATGTCATAATACACGCGAACAAAATAATTGACGATCTAATTGTTACGTTCGCTTTCAGTTGTTAAAATCCAAACTAGCAATCAATACATTTGCTTGTTGGTTAGTTGGTGCACACATCAATCGCCAATTTATTGTTTCTTTTATTGTTTTGGTACTGGCAAAAAGGAAAACAAATCCTCAAAAAAAAATGTAAAACTTTTCTCGATGAGGAAAACTGTTAGGTATATTATATAGGAGTTTATCAGATATTATATATAAAAAAAATAGTCTACTACTACAGTGTCGTACGTAACGATGACCTTATCATGGACGTTCAGTGCGTGCTAATAGTCTAAGGTAATTGTCTCGTTAATTAAATAATAATAATTTATACTTTTACTTGACCCTCAGACTATGTTACCGATTAAAATTTACTGCGATATTTAATATCTTTGTAAATAACACATATGTTAAATAAAGTACAGTATACAGTAGTATAGTTAAAATGTTTTGGAAAATAATTGAAACAGCAACAAAAGGTTTTTTTGAGTTGGCCGTATAGTTTCGGCTTTTAGTTACTCTCGGCATAAAATCCGCTGTGTCGACCTTAAAGTACCATCTTTATTTCTCGTGCCTTTTTGACCGTCCTTAACTGGAAATAATAATAAAAAGAAAAAAAGATGAAGGCACGCACGAAAGAACTGGGGACACATTCGGTCATTATGTGAGTTTGCAGTTGAGTGGATTTTTCTCTTACGATATAAGAAAAAGGGGTTTGTTGACCTGATGGCAACTGGGGAGTTGTATTTGTTAGTACAAGAAGAACGAGGAACGGGCCTAATGTGCTGACGTAAAAAAGGAAATTTACTTTTCCTGTGTCCTTTCGAAGGAAAAGAAATGCGTGATTTGTTACAATTTCTTTATCTACACGTAACAAAGATAAATATACATAGGGGATACTTTTTCAACGTACTATTCTATTTTTTGACGAATAAGAAGAGATGTTGTTGTTGTTTACATCTTCGCATTTGGCCCTTCGATTTCTTCAGGTTCTTAATTATTTGTCTCGAAGATGGCTGCTATGCGAGCATAATTAATTGGGTTTAAATTTAGTGTAATCTTATCAAAATCGCGAACGGCGCGGCGGTTCGGAGGAAAACAAAAAACAAAAAATTAAATGGGGATGCCACGACGTAGAAGCGTATAGTATCGTTTTAATTAAATGCCCGCCCCTCCACCGACTTTTCCAGTTGGAAAACAACAAGACCAAGAAAACGTCTTCGAAAGTTTTCCGTTTCATTGAAGTTTAATTTGCAAGCTCGGGTCGGCTTTAATCCCTTTTGGTTGTAACGCTTCCTACTAAGTCCCTTTTTTACATAATAATCCCCAATGTAAAATGAAAATTTCCATTATTTAACAGGCCACTCCACATCACCGAAAGATAAAAAACAAAAAAATGGAATTTCAAAACGGTGGATGTGGAAAAATTAACTCGGTTTTCTTCTCTGGTGTCAGTAGCAAATTTATTTCAATTTGTACACTCGAAAGGGGTTGCCGGTGATGCTGCTACTTTAAATATTTAAAATGGCTACGTCAAAGAGACGGAATAGAGGTGTAGGTTGAATCGCGAGCATCAGATGGTCTAACGTCTTCGGGCGTCTTTTCAAATACGCTCCCAGCCGTCCTCTATCACCGATTGAAAGTCCAGGTCAAATCCCGAGGGTTTTTACGCTTTTAGAAAGGTCGATAGAGGTGGTGCTTTCTTGCATTGAGAGCGAGAAATAAAAAAGAAAGTCCTCCAAAGAAATCCATTCCACGTTACTCTTCCATTTATCCACGATCTAACAAATGTATATGCTTAAGACGTGATGTCGGGGGTTGAATGGATGTCTGTGACTTAGTAATTTCGAATAATCTACCCCATAACTGACACTTGTTGCCATACATGTAGGTACGTCGGAAATACATTTAAAACGTACTCCCAGTTGTTAAGTAAGTGTAAGTGTTGTTTCTGATAGTAGAAATGGGATTCGGGGATGACGTCTGGGGGGATGTTGGGATACAAGTGACTAGATTTATTCATCGACTGTTACTGACCTACTAATACAGTTTTTTTTTTTTAATAAATCGTGTACAAACCAATACCAAAATTATCCCCGAATTCACGTACATCAAAACGCTTATTTAATGAGGATATGACGACATATGTATTCAAAATGACGTAAGTAATGTACATTCAACCTCAAATCCTATTCGATCTTTTGTTACTACTATCCACGATTGAACACAGAACTGTCGTGTTATGTATGTACAATCAAAAAGTTATGTTTTGTGTGTCCGCGCATTTTGATTGATTGAGAAATTGAGATGTGCCATGACGGCAGCTTTTTTTTTATTCGTTTACAGACGAAGCTAATAAAATCCGTTTTGTAAAGTTCGGGAGCCGTTTCGGTGCCTAGAATAAATCTAGACGTTAAAGTTCTTAAAACAAACTGGCGGGCCCATAAAACACCAGAGCTGTTAATTTTATTTCCCGGTCCATCGTGGCAAGCAAGCAAGCAAGCTCTGACTTTAAACGTAAATTCTCAACCCCCTACGGCAGCTACGGAAACATTTTCTAATTTTGCTAATTGAAGTCTGTTGGCGTTGCCGTTCAGTTTTACTACCGGATTTTGAACAAGTTGTACTTACTTACTTAGAAAAAAGAAGCAAAGACGTACTTGCATCTTCTTAAAAGGAAATAGGTGCAGAACCCTTTGTGTGGTTTTTTTTTTAGGACTTGAGGAACTTGAACAGATCAGATAAAATTGGAGGTTCTCTTTCTGTAACACAAGAAATTTTGCTGGCGGCTTTAAATTTCGGTAATAGCTCCTCTAAGAGGCCTTACTTGCAACCCTTATTTCTCGATTCGCTCCCCTTTTATCGTTTGTGCACACCACTTGGAGGTGTGAGGTGGGCAAGGGGTGCCGCTGCCGTTTGTGCGAAATTGGAACGCGAGTGTTTTTAGAATCTCGAATTAGCTGATAAGATGAGGGAAAAGATCGAGGAGTGTTCTCGAGGCAATTAGATTGGATACCTATGGAAACCGGAGAAGGGTGGTATAGGGGTTGAATTGGTACTTGTTTCGAGTGGGTAGTTGTTAGAATATCTTCTGCATTATACATACATACATATATATATATATATATATATATATATATATATATATATATATTTATTTATTTATTCATAATTTTCTTATTTTTGTTACAGTGGGTTGAAGAATCGTTCACAGACTTTGTAAAAGGGATAAACTGGCGTTCGTACGTGGTTTGCGACGTCGCCTATGATAATGTAAACAATTGGTTGTGGACGCCGTTCATAGATCGGGGCGTCGCCAATCGTATATATATCGAAATTAAGTTTACCATCAGAGACTGCAGTCTGTTTCCAGGTAAATAAATTTGCTGTGTTCGTGTGTGTCTAGTATGTTTATATTCGGGGGTGCAATATTTCATTCCCCGTTGTTTACACTCGTTATACGTCGTCGTCTCCCCCCCATCCCTCTTTCTGTACATAAATTACACGCTACGCACTTGTATATGTACAGTCTGTCACAGGAATTATTATTACACAGGTATACATTGCCACTTAACTAACTGACTAACTGTTTGTAGACACTTGACGCTTATTTGATATTATTATTGCAAGAAATTAATTGATACGTTTGGTTATTTATTAAACGGGGTAGAAACGTCATATGTTTAAATTTAAACTTTCTAAGGTGCACTTATTGTGAAACATCATATTAATAATAAAATAAAACACTAGTATAATGTTTGCACTAAATATATTGAGAAACTCGACAATTGTTTCGGGCATTGCCCATTATCAAGAGTATAAATACTAAAGAAAAAAGTCTAATAAACAGTGTATATATAGGTACATATATAATTCGCTGAGTAGGAGAGGGGATGTTGTTTGTCCTAACTCTAATTGATTATTAACAATATTTATTTTATTGTGGAGGTTTTTCTTAATCTCTAAATTTTCGAACATAGATAATAAGTACGTTTTGCATGGAGATTTGTACAATGTGTGCACTATGTCCATATTTGTTATACAAAACATTTATATTGACGAGAGAGACGCAGATTCCAAAGTGTTGTGTGTTTTTCGCGCGTAAAAAATCGGATTTCAGTTTGCCCACAACGAACGTGATCCCTGTCAATGTTCTTGTTCAAACAGAGGTAAAATAAGTGCAAATTAGGCCCAGATCGGGCTAATCAAGCCCAATGCTGCTTCTAGTTCGTACTGTTTGTACACATACACACGTTCGTAAAGCGGGTACTGGGTACTGCGTGTGTTTGAAAATCGAGTCAGGTAATTGAGTTTGTCTATTTACGTGGACAAATACACTCGAAATTTACATACATGTACATTTACGCGTGTATAAAGGACTGCACTCTCTGTGTACGTTTGAAATTGTACAGTTGATTCGAAAAAAAAAAATTAAATTAAAAGTGATGTTAATATATGTACTTATTATTAATTCTTACTTAATCGCGTAATTAAGTACAATATCAATGACAAATTATATTAACAGAACAAAAACACTTCTTGACGATGTTGTCATTAGAAGATTGAATAAATTTTGTGAAAATATTATTCAGGTGTTTTTGTATTATTCTTAATACAATTACTTAGTTATGAAAAACATTTCATAGCGAATGCAACCGACCGCAGCGTTAATTATATTATAATATTAACGAGATAATACCAATGCTGCTTATATTTTGGTGCAGTGTTTTTTTTTTAACGATAACTGTAGATACAACGATCGCAAGCTTTATGGGCAGTATTGGTGCGGGTTGTAAATTTTAGCACCACCTTTTCCGCATCGGTCATGTGGAAAATTCGGCAATTGTGAGCCGGTGCTAGCTAGGGGCCCGGGTTTGAGGGGATGCGTTTTCAGGCAGGGTAGGGTGGTATTTTGGTAACTCAGTGAAACGAAAAGCGATCCTTTTACTGAAAAACGAATATCCAGTTTAACTGACCGAACGTTTATTTCAAATGGTTCGCACATTCTGCACAAAGAACACCCCTATTGATGTTTTACTTCTTTTTATTTATTTATTTTTATTTTTTCAGTTTAAAAGGTGAGTAAAATTTTATATACTTTTACTTTGCAAACATGTATTACATTTTGCTTTACGTAAATCCGTATTAAATGATTACCACAATGGACAACAGCAATATTGCACCCTCTGTTAATATATACATACTGAAAATTCCGCTTTTTTTTGGGTCCTTTTTGAGTGCTTGTTTCTTAATTTTAGGTAACGCCCTATCATGTAAGGAAACTTTTAGCTTACTGTTTTACGAATTCGATGCCGCTACAAGGGAGCCACCCCCTTGGGAGACTGATAGTTACAAATTAGTAGGTGGGTAGTCGATTACCGTCGTTGTTGTAATTATTATCAGCGTTATCATTATCGCGATGTATTTTTTCGTTCCAGCCCGTATCGCAGCAGGCGAGGGCCGATTTAATTCCAATAGCGAAGTTAACATCAATTCCGAAGTTAGAAGCATCCCCGTAACGAAAAAGGGTGTTTATTTCGCTTTCATGGACCAAGGAGCTTGTATATCGCTCTTAGCCATTAAGGTGCGGCTTGGAATTTAACTTTGTCGTAACTTTCTCTGGATGTTGCTTATGCGTTTTCCTTTTGTAGATTTACTACATAACTTGTCCAGAAACCACGATAAATTTCGCCCACTTCAATGCCACCCCCACGGGCAAAGAAGCGACAGTGATAGTGTTGGCGAAAGGGGTGTGCGTGAAAAACGCAGAAGTAGATGACATTGCCCCCTCGTACGTCTGCAAGGGGGACGGAAAATGGTCCCTGCCCACTGGAGGATGCAAATGCAAAGCTGGATTTCAGCCCGATGTCGAAAAGCAAGCATGCAATAGTAAGTTTTCGATACTTTATAATTTCACCCAGTTGTTAACAAATGTATCTTTTGTTTTTAGTTTGTCCTATCGGGAAATACAAGGATAAAGCAGGTGACGGGGAATGTAAAGCTTGTCCAGAATATTCCAAAGCCATCAAGAATGGTTCCGTCGAATGTAAATGCAACGATGGGTACTTCCGGGCACCCAAAGACCCTAAAGAAATGCCCTGTACACGTAAGTCGATTCTGTCTAGACACTTTGTCGAATTTAACGTTAAACAATCGTTTTTTGTTTTTTAGAGCCTCCGTCAGCACCACAAAATTTGACTCTAAATTTCGTCGACCAGTCTATGGTCACGTTAAGTTGGAGTCCGCCCCAATATCTGGGGGGCAGAACTGATATCTATTACAGGATAAAGTGCGACGCGTGTAGTTCCGGGGCTGTCCAATACATTCCCAGTGCTGAAATTTTCAACGATACCAGGGTGACCATAAGCGGATTGAACGCCCTGACTTCGTATGGGTTTCAAGTGTACGCAGAAAACGGTGTCTCCCATTTGAGTTCGGCAAAAGCTCCGCCGAAGTTCGCCAACATCGTCGTCACGACGGAGGCGTCGGTTGCCAACAGTATACCGAACGTCCGTGTCACGTCCGTCAAGAGTACCGAGATCGGTCTCGCTTGGGACGCACCCTCCTTCGATGGGAACGACCACGAACCGGTGGAATTGTACGAAGTAAGTTTGTTTGTTTGTTTGTTTGTTTTCATGTTTTCCTTTTTAGGGTTTCTATTAATTTATATTTTGTTATTACAGGTCCGTTATTCGGCTAGAGGTGACGCAGACCATGGCAACGTTTCGTCCATTCATACATCAGAACAAATGACAACCATTACGGGTCTACAACAACGAACAGAATATGGTATCCAAGTCCGAGCCAAAAGCCACAAAGGTTGGGGTAATTACTCGCCAGTTATCCTGAAGACCACCGGTCAAGTTTTGAACACAGGTAAGTCGTCCTTCCTCAGGACTTTCTTAACCTTGTTTATTTATTTATTTTTTAATTTTGAATCGGTTGTTTTGGTTTAATTCGATTCGTTCGGTTGGTGGTTACCGGGAATTTTTTTTTTGTTCCTTTTCCAGCCTACATAGGGGACGAAGAGGGACTTCATCTGAGGTTCATGGCAGGCGGTATTGTGGTGATTGTGGTCATCTTGGTCGCCGTGATCGTTTTGACGGTGGTCTTCTTGCGTTCGAGGGCTAACGATGAGTGCAACAAGAAACAGCCGAGTGACTGTGATACATTAGAATATAGGAACGGCGAAGGTAAGTCTTCTTTATATACTACTTTATTACGATTTTATAACTTTTAGGGAGGGGCGGAATCATCTTCGGGTGTTTTGTATTAAATTAATTGCTCAAATGTTTGATAACAGGTCTTTTTTGATAGTCTATTTTTCAACACACACAACAAATACGTCCGTTTATCACATTTTTGGGTTGTTGTTATTATGTTATCTAATTTTTCGTTTATGTAACGTTTTCGTTCTGTAACGCTCTCAAGATTGCGAGACAAAATGAAATATTTTTTTATATTTATTTTAATGCAATAATGTTGTATTTGATTATGGTGCGTAAGCCTCGGTGCATATGTTTACCACCCCTTAGTTTTTAGTTTTTGAATTAAAAATACAACAATAAGACCCTTTGAATTGAATGACACTTAGATGATAATATATATACTTACACTTACACATTAGAATTGCCTGTGTCGTGTCTAACTCCTGTAGTAGAGATTATCTTGTTCTCCGTTCCAATTGAAAAGAAATAAAAAAGAAAGTCTAGTTATGTCACGAAAATTTAGATGACTGCACTCTACCTACCCCTCTTATTTATTTAACTTGCCCTGTTGTTTTCATGCCAAAAAAGGACTTGTAGTAACCTACAGTAAGTGTACCATGTTTGCCAGTTGCTACTCGTTCGATTTTCGTGCACGATTTTTTTGCACGTGAAAATCAATTGAATAAATAAATGATGCTATTTTTTGCACGTTACAATACGTATCGTACTGTCCGATATTATTATGTAGATGTCATGTATTGAGAATATGTATGATTGCTTGCTTTTGTTGATTTGCATTCTTAAAAAGTTTGGCATTTTGTTATTTTTTTGTTACTCTTTGTTTTTAGTGCACCATAGCCTGGATAACCCCCCTATCGTTACAACGCATACCAATGGTAATTTTTTTTGTTTTTGTTTCGTTGATAATTTAGTTTTATTGCACGCCTTCGCTTGAATTGTTAGTTATTTTTCACGACGATATTCCTAATTACATATTATCTATTACTTTTTTTATTGTTGTTATTCCGTATTTTTCGTGTGGCTTGATTGAATAAAAGTAAAAAAATATATATATAACAATCGATAACATACATACATGTACGTAGATGTCGTCCTCTATGTATATTGAGAGAGACAACGTTTAGATTTGATGGGTTATTTTACAGTGACTACGCCACTGTTCGCCCCTATCGGGGGTGCGTCCAGGACCTACATCGACCCCCACACTTACGAAGACCCCAACCAAGCCGTCCGCGAATTCGCCAGAGAAATTGACGCGAGTTGTATCACAATCGAAGCCATTATCGGTAATAAAAATAAAATTATACACACCCATCATCGTAATTATTTACCAATTGTTTGGGATTTTACAGGGGGCGGTGAGTTTGGGGACGTTTGCAAGGGTAAATTAAAAATTAGCAGCAATAACGAAATAGACGTAGCTATAAAAACGTTAAAAGCTGGTTCACATGAGAAAGCCAGAAACGATTTTCTAACTGAGGCGTCCATCATGGGCCAGTTCGAACATCCCAACGTCATTTTTCTCCAGGGGGTCGTAACGAAGTCGAATCCCGTCATGATTATCACCGAGTATATGGAAAACGGATCTCTCGACACATTCCTAAGGGTAAGGAAAAATAATATGGGGTAGGTGTGTAGTGGGAAAATATCATGGGATGATGTGTTGTAGGCCAACGATGGTAAATTCCAAGTGCTTCAGTTGGTGGGGATGTTAAGGGGCATAGCGTCAGGGATGCAGTATTTGAGCGAGATGAACTACGTCCACCGGGATTTGGCTGCCAGGAACGTTTTAGTTAACTCTCAACTAGTTTGTAAGATAGCTGATTTCGGCCTAAGTAGAGAAATTGAAAGTGCAACGGAGGGAGCCTACACGACAAGGGTAAAAACACTTGCCGATCAGTCATTTTGTGAATTACGTAGAAAAATATTATGTGAAATGAGTTTATTTTTCTTAACGATTTTAGGGCGGTAAGATCCCGGTAAGGTGGACGGCACCGGAAGCGATAGCCTTCCGAAAATTCACCTCGGCCAGCGACGTATGGTCCATGGGAATCGTCTGTTGGGAGGTGATGTCCTACGGCGAAAGACCATACTGGAATTGGTCGAACCAGGACGTCATAAAAAGTATAGAGAAGGGATACAGGTAAGAATTTTATTTTTTCTATTAAATGGGACGTTTATTTTTTCATTTGTTTTCGTGTAACAGATTGCCTGCCCCCATGGACTGTCCCGAAGCAATATACCAGTTGATGCTGGATTGTTGGCAGAAAGAAAGGACCCACAGGCCCTCCTTCCAGTCGATCGTAAAAACATTAGATAAACTTATTAGAGTCCCAGACACGTTAAGAAAAATTGCCCAGAACCGGTAAGTCGTTGTTGGTTTAAAATTCATATTTATCCTGCCTACCTGCCTACCTACCTACCTACCTACTTTACTTTATTTGTTGTCGTAGACTCACTTGATTTGTTGCACATCTCATCTGTTCGAATTTTAAAACAAATATCAAATGCTTTTTTGCTTCTTGTGCCTTTGTTGTTTATATTAATTAATTGATTTATTTATTATGTCACCACACATTAGGTACATTTTTTGTTTTGTTTTTTTTTGTTTACTTATTTATTTGACATTGACGACACTGTTTTGTTTTAAATAAATTAAATACTTAAGTAGATGTTTTAACACAAGTTTCTTGTTGCTCCCTTTTAGACGCCAGCCGCCGCTTAATCCCTATTTTTGGCCCAATTCAAAACTAGTTAACGAAATGCAAGACGTGTCTCTCGCCCAGTTACCCCCCTCTAACATTTTTCCAAATCAAACTTACGGTGATTTTCCGACTTTCGGGACATTTTTGGTACCGTTAGAACCGGTTGTACGCCCCGATTTTCGACCGTCATCGGGGGGTAGTTTGTTGCAATTATGTCCCCCCATATACACCACCAGTAGCAGTTCGAATTTTTTAAACAACTTCGCCACTAACACGCTTTCATTACGTGACAATGATTGTAGTCAGTCGAGTGCGAGAAATTGGTTGGAAAATAATTTAAATAACGGGGGTGGTTTTAAGTTCGATAATTTTCGATTTTCTGATATGTCACGTGAGGAAAATAACGAGGACGTTGTTGGGGGTGGTAACTGCGAATGGGGGCGGGAGACAGGGGGCCAAGAAGACACAGTCACAAGCCAGTGGTCGTCAACAGACACTGAGAATTGTGCAAAGACTGGGGCGTGGGTCAATTTTAACAACTTGTAAATATTGCTTTTGGTTTTGTTTTGTTGCGAAGGTATTGCGCTTATTTTATTTTTAATTAATTTATTAATTTGCTAATTAATTAGTATTCTTATTAATTTTATAACGACTGTGGAATTTTCTTATTAAACTGTCTTGCTTACTTACCTATTTTAAGATATTTAAAAAGTTCCATGTTGTTATTCAAGTACGACGAAAAGTTTTTGCAATTTGTTTAAATATAAAATTTTCTCCGTTTGTTTACTTGTCTATTTAATTGGAAAAACTTGAGTCGTACCCTTCTAACATGACACATCCTTTGCCTCTATCTCTTTAGATTATTTTTTATCCACATAACTTAATCTCGTGTTTTTTTGTTTTTTTTAATAATTTTATTTATATACGTACGGTGTTTTTTCAAAAACCTTCACCAATCGATTACATTTTTTTAATAGCTTTTTTATCTTAGCTTAGTGCCAGCGATTTTGTATTTCATTAATTTAATTATCTAGAATTCACATAACAATCTTTTAACTTTATTTTGCATGATCTGTTTGATGACCGACCCCTCGTTATTAATTCTGTTAATTACTAAAATTCCTTTCCCCCTGTCACTTTCTTTTTCTAATTATTTGACTCTTTTATTATATGAACTAACAGCATCAGTCAGTGTCTTTTTCTCTGAATAAAATATTTTAATTTTTTTTTATTATTATTATTATTATTATTATTATTTTCAATTTATTGAAAAGATGATCACTTTGTCCTCTCAAAATAGGTCGAACAACCCCCTTGCTGCGGACGCTCCCGACCTGACCAACTTCACATCGGTGGAGGAATGGCTGAACTCGATCAAAATGACGAGATACGTGGACAACTTCCAATTGGGAGGCATCAATACCATGGAAGCGGTGGTGAACTTGACGGTCAAAGATCTGACAGAATTAGGCATCACCCTCGTAGGTCACCAGAAGAAGATCATGAACAGCGTCCAGAGTATACGAGCCCAGATTCGGGTCAATGGTCCTGAAGGGTTCCTAGTCTAAATGGGAAGACGCGCTCAATGACAACACAACAGACAACAAAGGTAAGCCATGGTACCGTACCTACTACCATGCCATAACCGTCGTGGATGGGGAATTGCATTTTGTTTGTCCTGTTCTGTTCTGTTCTGTTCTGTCCTTCATCTTGTTACTGTTTGTTGTTTTGTGTACGGACCGGAACCGGAAGTTACTCACGTGAAAAACTAATCAATAGATAATACATGATAATTTTTCTCCGTCTTGATTAATTTCGGCAGCTTTTTGACTATTTATTTAATTTTTCTTTTGTTTTATTATTACGATTTTATTAATCACGATATATAATATAAAGAGCGAAAGAAAATCTGTCCGTGTAATATTTTTTTCCTGTTCTTTTGATTTGATAAAAGCCATCGTGCTACTACGTATCGTATGATGTGCGCAAGGTCTCTTTGTGATCTCCTTTTTAATTCTTTTCCAACTTTATTGTTATTTTTTTATACTTACTTCTCTGTTCGTAAATAGTGTTAGGACTGTAGGGGAGATGCTGTGTACCTTGCGCGCTCGTACTAAGTGAAGACTGCACTTTTGTTACACAGATATCGTCTATCACATATTTTTAACGAAATAATACATAATTAATAATAAATAAAAAAAGAAATGAAAAGTAATAAGCAAGCTTATATACGATTTGTTATAATCTGAGATTTATAATGTGATTTTTACTGTACGTACATAAATAAGGATTAGTTTTTAAGTATTTATGAGAAACGCGATTTAGGGATTAATTAGACGTGTGCTATCGTCCCCTCCTTTCCCTCCCTCTTTCTACGATCATTTTCTCTTTCATTTGTTTGTTATCATCATTCATTTCGGACCAACAGTGAGTGCAGAGTAGCAAAAAAAAAGAAGATTTTTACGCGTTTTTTGTTGCTTTTTTTGAAAATTATTAATACGTATAAATGATATGATAGGAAGAAAGACCTGCCATTTTTCGGGTGGTGTAAAATGTGAGCGAAGAAATTTCGATATTAGAATTTATTGTATAATGATAAACAACGTACTTGAAATTAATTTATTTTTTGGCAAAGTAAAATAAATAAATGAAAAATAAATAATCTTCGGTCTACAATTTACATACTTCCCTGATAACAGTTTGTCGTCCTCCATGTAATTTGTAGGAAAAAAAGGTCGCCTGAACACCAATAATAAATTATTAATTATGTAAAATACCTTGTAGTAAATGTATGTCGTATTTTTCTCAATTCTTTTGGGTTTACATATCACATTACATTAGTTTATTTTTCCTTTTCTTTTTCAAAATAATGTGGCCGTTCAACTAAATAACTAGCTAGTTCATAAAAGAAATAATTTCAATTTCATTTTTTAATTAATTAAAGAATATCTATCTATCTTACGAGAAAAATGTCCAAGGCTGTTTGTCACATATTTATTCTAAAAGTAAGATTTTTAAGAATAGCAATAATAAACGTTGGTTCCCAATTTTAAGTGTGTCTAAAGTGTACAATCGATAAAAATTCACTAGGATGTAACACATTGTAAATGTACTTAACTTTAATGCTCAAGCCTAAATAATGTTTGTTTTTTTTTTATATAGTGTTGATTATAATATATAACTTAACTTGTTTTGTCTACTTAATTATGTGTTACGACTGATATAATTTAAACGAAACATTTTTTAGATCTATTTGACAGCAATTTCTTAGCCATTTTGTATTTATACATTATATACCTAAACATGTACGTTTTTTATACATTCCATGCAACATTGCCCGCAGAGAGGTGTTCGTTTAATTGTAAATTAATACAAGTGCAAAATAAAACGTATTATAATATAATAATTAATTAATTTAATTTTAAATTAACAAACACTTCTCTCAAACTTTGACTTGCCTAACTGTATATGATTAATAATGATCCCAAATGAAAACTGAACGTTTGAAATAATAAAATTTATACGATTTTAAACAACATTCAGTTTTTGATTGGGTCTCGCTAATTTTTTAAACTTCCGCATAATGTCAGTGTAAAGATGTAATATATTTGTAAAGAAAAGTATTAATTATTCATTAAAACAGTAGTTAATGTGTCTCGTTTATTTTCCCTACACGTGCGACGAGCGAGGCTAGAGGCACTTCTACATACGAACCGATTCACCCCCATTCAGGGGGTTTAATCGAAAGACAGGTATCAATAGTTTCAAGAAGAAGTCGAAGGCCAACTATCAGAGCCCCGTACAATCACTTCAACTCGGCCATGGGAAGGATCATGAGGGAAATGTAAGTTTTATATATTTTTTCAGTACTTTTTCTTCTTTTTTTATATTACATTATTAATATGTTTTTATTCCCTTCTTATAATGGGCATTCTTTCAGTCACTGCGAAGGGACAATCGCCAATCGTCCTTCTGGGATGACATTTAAAGGAAAGGTAAGATTTATCCTTTTCTTTTTATTTGCATTACACTTTATTTCTTTTGTTATCAAATCGTTTTTTCTTTCTTTATTAACATTAAGTCATACTGTCTACATTACATCAATTCTACTTCAGGATCTCTCCAGCACATCAGGAACATCAGCTACCGTGGAATGGTCATCATCAACCCCAGGAGGACATCGGCCAATGTCAGGGTAGGATATTTATTTTATTCTTAACTACTTCTTCCTTTTTGTCTACTTCTTTAACACATTTAATTAATTACACTTAACTTTCTTTAAATATTTCTTTTCTTTACGTTAAGATTTTTTGAAGAACCTAATATCTTTTTTATGCTGTTACTTTTTTTTATTTACTTTAATCGTTATATTTAATTAATTTTAAAACTTCTTATTTTTATTTACTGTACACTTTATTCAGAACTTTATTTCTTTTTTCAATAACATTAAGTGTTTTTTACAGACAGTAGAGACATCAATTCTACGTCAGGACCTCTCCACCACATCAGCTACCGTGGGATGGTCATCACCAACCCTAGAAGGATATCGGCGATCGTTAAGGTAGGATTTATTTAATTTATTCTTCATAACTTCTTCCTTTTCATCTACTTCCTTAACACGTTTAATTAATTACATTTAACTTTCTTTAAATATTTCTTTTCTATACGTTAAGATTTTTTGAAGAACCTAATATCTTTTTTTATGTTGTTACTTTCTTTTTATTTACTTTAATCGTTATATTTAATTAACTTTAAAACTTCTTATTTTTTTTACTGTACACTTTATTCAGAACTTTATTTCTTTTTTCAATAACATTAAGTGTTTTTTACAGACAGTAGAGACATCAATCCTACGTCAGGACCTCTCCACCACATTAGCTACCGTAGGATGGTCATCACCAACCCTAGGAGGATATCGGCGATCGTCAGGGTAGGATTTATTTAATGATTTCTTAACTACTTCCTTTTTGTCTACTTCTTTAACACATTTAATTAATTACACTTAACTTTTTTTTAAATATTTCCTTACTTTACGTTAAGATTTTTTGAAGAACCTAATATCTTTTTTTATGCTGTTACTTTCTTTTTATTTACTTTAATCGTTATATTTAATTAATTTTAAAACTTCTTATTTTTATTTACTGTACACTTTATTCAGAACTTTATTTCTTTTTTCAATAACATTAAGTGTTTTTTACAGACAGTAGAGACATCAATTCTACGTCAGGACCTCTCCACCACATCAGCTACCGTGGGATGGTCATCACCAACCCTAGAAGGATATCGGCGATCGTTAAGGTAGGATTTATTTAATTTATTCTTCATAACTTCTTCCTTTTCATCTACTTCCTTAACACGTTTAATTAATTACATTTAACTTTCTTTAAATATTTCTTTTCTATACGTTAAGATTTTTTGAAGAACCTAATATCTTTTTTTATGTTGTTACTTTCTTTTTATTTACTTTAATCGTTATATTTAATTAACTTTAAAACTTCTTATTTTTTTTACTGTACACTTTATTCAGAACTTTATTTCTTTTTTCAATAACATTAAGTGTTTTTTACAGACAGTAGAGACATCAATCCTACGTCAGGACCTCTCCACCACATTAGCTACCGTAGGATGGTCATCACCAACCCTAGGAGGATATCGGCGATCGTCAGGGTAGGATTTATTTAATGATTTCTTAACTACTTCCTTTTTGTCTACTTCTTTAACACATTTAATTAATTACACTTAACTTTTTTTTAAATATTTCCTTACTTTACGTTAAGATTTTTTGAAGAACCTAATATCTTTTTTTATGCTGTTACTTTCTTTTTATTTACTTTAATCGTTATATTTAATTAATTTTAAAACTTCTTATTTTTTTTACTGTACACTTTATTCAGAACTTTATTTCTTTTTTCATTAACATTAAGTGTTTTTTACAGACAGTAGAGACATCAATCCTACGTCAGGACCTTTCCACCACATCAGCTACCGTGGGATGGTCATCACAACCCTAGGAGGATATCGGCGGTCGTCAGGGTAGGATTTATTTAATTGTTTCTTAACTACTTTCTTTTTGTCTACTTCTTTAACACATTTAATTAATTACACTTAACTTTCTTTAAATATTCCCTTTCTTTACGTTAAGATATTTTTAAGAACCTAATTAATATCTTCTCTTCAGTTATCTTTTTTTATGTTGTTACTTTCTATTTATTTACTTTAACCCTTATTATTAAGTTTAATTTTTTATGCTTATTACTTAGAAGATTATTTCTTTACTTTATTATTTATTATCAAATATTAAATATTATTTACAGGCAGTAGAAACATCACGACTCTCCCAGAACCTCTCCAGCACATCGGGAACGTCAACTACCGGGTCACTGGGGTTGGAGATCCCCAGGAGGACATCAGCCATCGCCAAGGTAGGACTTGCTTATTGTTTTCTTTACTACTTCATTCTTTTTATGTATTTCCTCATTAATTAATAACTTACCTTTCCTTAAAATTTTCATTTCTTTTTCGAGATATGTATTTTCTTTGTATTTCTTTTTAATTACTTTCAGACTACTTCTTCTTTTCATTCATTGTAAACATTATTGTTCTTTTTATTTACAGAGCCAGTGGTGGACATCGGACCAACAGTTGGGAAGTCAATCAAGGCATCAGGACCAGCGAAGAACGTCAAGGCCACCAGGACGTCGTTGGACACCGAGGGACAGGACCAGCGGTCTTCGGGGTTGGAAGACATCGGGATTCCAGGATCCCCAGGTACGAGGACGTCGAATTTTGAAGAGCGCGGGTTGCGAAGACGTCGAAATTGGTAAGTCTGCGGGGTTCGAAGACTTCAGAATAAGAAGTCTTCGTACTTCAGGGTCTCCGGGGTTCGAAAATCTCGGAGGTTGGAAAACGCCAAAGTTCTTTCTTTTGGCGTTTTCTGACTTCGAAATTTTCGATCTCAGGAAGCTTTGAAGTGCGATACCTTCCTATTCTGAACCTTTGAACTTCACAGTCTTTCCAATTTCGAAATCTTTAAAACACCGCACTTCAGAATTTGACGTCTTCGCACTTGGAATCCTGAAATGTCGAAGTTTTCCAATCCCGAAGAACGGGGGCGGAGGGTGGGACGCGAAGGGGGTGGGACGCGAAGGGGGCGTAGGGTGGGACGCGAAGGGGGCCGGGGTAGTGTGGGGGACACACCACACAGGGGGGCCGGGTGTTGTAATAATATATAAAATAATAAAACATTAAAAGGACAAATTTTTTTATTTTTTCAATTTATTATTTTTTCAATGGTGCATCCCTACATCGAACATATTTGTTATTCGACGCCGTTGGGGGACACGCGTCCCCCTGTCCGCGCGCGGGACCATTTTTAGCGGGATTGAATGCCCTCTCAAGTAGTAAGAGCGACCATACCAATGACCAGGAACTGTCTTCCGAGCAGTTAGAAATACCTTACAACAACTAAGATCACCATTCAGAAGCTCGACTTACACCTACGCAAACAGAAAAATCACCTTCAAATAGCTTGATGATGCGTATCGGCGGAAAATGTGGGAACAAGTACCACACTGCCGCGGATATGATCACCTTCAAGCAACTTGAAGGTGTTCCCTGTCCGCGAAGGGATAAGTCTTACCTATGAATTATGATCCTCGTTGTTGAGAGGGATTTCTTACAGTTGGAAGACGGTTCCAGCCGTTGGAAGGTGGCCCCTACCGTTGAGAGCGATTCTCACCCGTTAGAAATGATCCCCCGTTGTTGGAGATCCCACGATGGCTGACGATCCTGAAGCTCCTGCCTGTCAAAGAGGCCCAAAGTTAGTAAATAAATAAAAGAGTTGATAAGGATGATGAAGTTAAAAGTGAATAGAAAGAAAAAAGGTATAAGAAAATATAAATAAATCCTACCTCGCCGAAGATGGTCCCACGATGACTAATGTCCTTCCGGGGTTGGTGATGACGATGACGATCCCATGGTAGATGATACCCTGATGTGCTGGAGAGGTCCTGAAGTAGACTTGATGTCTCTACTGCCTGTAAAAAACACTGTTAATAAAAAGAAAAAAAGAATTGATAATAACTAGTAAAAAAAAATTTCCAAATAAAGTGTAGAGTAAATAAAAAGAAAGTAACATAAAAAAGATAACTAATGAAAAGAAATTAGGTTCTTAAAAATATTTTAATGTAAAGAAAGGAATTATTTAAAGAAATTTAAGTGTAATTAATTTTAAATGTATTAAAGAAGTAGATAAAAAGGAAGAAGTGATTAAGAAAAAATTAAATAAATCTTACCTTGACGATCGCCAATATCCTCCTGGAGTTGGTGATATCCATTCCACGGTAGCTAATGTCCACGATGTATTGGAGTTGTCCTGAAGTAGATTTGACACCTCTACTGCCTGTAAAAAACACTTTAGTAAAAATAACAAAAGAATTGATAACAATTAATAAAAAAGATAAAGTTCTGAAGAATGTGTAAGTAAATAAAAAGAAAGTAGTAGCGTAAATAAAGATAGTTAAAGAAAGGAAATATTTATAGAAATGTAAGTCTAATTAGTTAAATGTGTTAAGAAAGTAGATAAAATGAAATGTTACAAAGAATGAAATAAATAAGTCCTACCTTGACAATGGCCGATGACCTCTTGGGGTTGGTGATGACCATGCAGGGTTATCTGATGCCCTAACGTACTGTGAAGGTCCTGGGGTAGACTTGATGTCTTTACTGCCTGTAAAAAACACTTGCCGTTGATAAAAAGATGAAAAAAAAATTGATACCAATTAGTATAGAAAATGAATAAAGTTCTGAATAGAGTAATAGAGTAATGTAAATAAAAAGCAAACAAATTGATTTAATTAAAAATAAGCACTAATGAAAGAAGCTCAAGAAAAAATTCAGAAATCCTACCTTTCCAAGGAAGTGTTATCCTAATTATCCCGAAGGAATGATTTTGGAGTAACAACACATAGATATAAATTGTTGTGTGCCCTTCCATAACCAACAACCCAAAACATAGAGCATAGTTAGAAGTACTGAAACAATAAATTTTAATAATCTATTAATTAATTATAAAATTAAAATGTTAAATAAAATCCTACCTTTATGAGTCAAGCTCTCAAGTGCAGTCTAAAATATTTTTATGGCAGTCACTTATATCTAATTTTCCTTCATGGTCAGATTGTTTGGAATGCTGAAACAAAAAGAACATTGTTTACAGTTTCACAGTACGTTAAAAGAATAAACAATCTAATTTTTAAAAGAAATGTGTATACTACCTTATAACCTCATTTGTAAGATATATCACGGTTGTAATTTTTAAAAAACATTTTCTATTCAAACCGAGTAACAACATTAAAATAACACAAACATGTAAAACTTCAAGAACCAATTAAATGATCATCACATTTATAAATAATAAAAAGCCCTTAATATGATGAGACGATCAAAACAACGAACAAACACCACGAATTGTTGACAAGAAACAACAAAATGTAGTGGGTAGAATGACAGTACCAACCAAACCTCTATAATCTGTGGTACCAACTTAAAAATTTATTGAGAATTAATTATTATCTATTAGTTAAAAATATTAAATTTAGAATACAATTGGAGTACTTAAATAACAATAACAATAATTTGGATGTTAATCTTTATACCAGCTAAACAAAATTTTTATTAAAATCCATTATACCTATTTAATTTTAATAAACAAAATGCATTGCCTAAATGAATATACGATGTAAAGGTAGATGATTTGAATAAAGAAAACTCGTCGACAATTCCTAACCTTAAATTATGAATTGCCGTATCTTGGAAAATGATTACTGACAAACACAGATATTTCATCCAATATATGCTTGAAAACAGTTACATTTCTCTTGATCAAGCTTCTGAATTCTACAAAAATATTCCAGGTTAACAAGTTTACGTTTTCCTTCAATAAAAATTTTCTAACATCGATTGTTTATATTAAACTTTTAGGTGAACAAGACCACAATTCGGATTCCCTTGAACAGTTAATTTGTACAATTAATGAAAAAATATGTAAGCAAGAACTTCATATTGTTACAACAAAATGTGATTTAACTGGTGAGAACAAGGTGATTTTAATAAACACAAGCAGTGATGATATAACAAGACGACTTAGGACTTTCACTCCTTCAGAATTAGTATATTTCCAAATTATCGTTAAAGAAATAATTACAACTGAAGGACACAAAATTCCTTATGACATCTGTTTAAATATGTCGAGATCACATGATACTTTATTAAAATATGACGATGCAGAAAATGTTTTGGAAAAGTGGCTTAATATGGGCTACTTTATCAAAATTGGGCAAAATATTCATTTAGGAAGTAGAAGCACTATTGAACTTATTCCACTCTTCCATGAATATTATAAGGACTATATAAAAAAGTGTTATTTGTGTTCAGATTTGGTGTTTTCTGTAAGTTTTATAGATTTTCTTTACCAGCCATTACAGTACATTATTTTAGGGTCACGTTTGCAACAGTTGTAAAGAGGAATTTCACAATTTTTGTATAAAAAAATTTCTTGTTAAACATAAAAACTGCCCTAACTGTATGAACCAAAATCAAACTAGAAATCGATCCGAAAACGAAAACTTCGATGTCGATGACAATGATAGCATGTCCGGGTCAAGGCCAAGCACTAGCACGAAGAAGCGACGTATATATTAAAAAAAATAATATATATCGTTATTAATTATCTATAAATGTTTAATTAGTATTATTTATACAAGACATAATGTAAATAGAAAATTGAATCAATTCAACCAGTTCAAATATTTATTTCAAATTATATTATAATAAGAGAACTGTTTTCGCTCAGAAACAAAAAAGTTTTTAAAAAATACATGACCAATTTTTATGAGTAAAAATATATTTTAAAACACAAAATCCCTTTAGAATCATCAAATAAAAAAAATATATTTTTATGTTGTGTAAGTGACTGCAACTCAAAAAATTAAATAGGATTTACGTTTAGACCAAATCACACAACCATATAGATGCAATGAACTTCAGTGGTTAAGTTCTAATGTACCATGATGTTGGAACATTAGATCTACAGGGTCGCGGTTATTTTTGACGTTTAGTGTCGAGGTTAATGAATATTATAAGAAAATATAGAAAATGTATATAGAAAACCTAAAACAAGACTTTTATGAGTTTTTGGCTGCAAAGGTATGATTACGAGTTATAAGTAGCATTCAATTTAATTAAGGGTTCCATTCATTTTAGCGGATATTGCTGATAGCAAACTATGACATTGATTCAATTTGTGCTTGTAAAATATTACAGCCTTTATTGAAGCAAGAGTATTGTCTTTATACGTTAGAAGTGGTTAAAAATACGGAGGATCTTAAAAGAATTTATCAAGAAAATTGCGATGATGTTAAATATTTTGTGTTAATAAATTGCGGTGGCACAATAGACATTTTAGATTGTCTGGAACCCGAAGAAGACGTCTTGTTTTTTATCCTCGACGCCCACAGACCAACAGACGTTTACAATATTTACAGTGATAATCAAGTGCGGTTATTATGTAGTCAAGAATCAGATATAGGTGTACCCAAGTTTCATGATATTTTTACAGAAGATGATGAGGTAAGTCAGTTGTGTTTTTCTGAAGTGTTATACATACTTTAATTTAGTCGGAAAATGAAGAGAATGAATCAGAAGAGGAAGATGGCGATGAAGTGGAGGATAGAGCAACTAAGAGACAAAAACTTGAAGAACGTATAATAAGAAGACGTGAAAAACGAATTTGGGAAGAGAATAGAGAAGAAATTCTACGTAAATACTCACAGTACACTTATTACACCTACCCAGTAAGATTTTATGTAACAAGAAATCCCTGCCTTATCTACATTTAATTTTAGAGCGCGATTACAATATTCAATTTGGCCTGGAAACTGAGTAAAGATGACAAGGACATCCTGTGGTATGCAGTAGTGGCGCTCGCCGAACAGGAGGTCCTTGGTAAAATAGAAGACTCAAATTATGTGTTAGAAACGGGAACTTTACAATCTCATTCTAACCGATTACGAAATCGAACTGTCGACAACAATCTTGCTACATCAACTAAAATTGAATTTGAAAAAGACCCTCGACTTGCCATTTACAGACACTGGACCGTCGAGAACAGTTTAAAATATTCCATGTATACTGCTTGCAAATTGAAATTGTGGTCCATAAAAGGAGAGATGAAATTACATGAACTTCTTGTCGATATGGGGTAAAAAATAATCATTTTTAGATATTTATCGATATAATATTGAATATTTGTTCAGGTTTCCGTTGATTCAGAGCAAACAAAATTTCTCGTCGATGGACTTGGAGTTACGTCAGGAGTTTGTGAGCAAATTGGAAAAGTTTTCGGAAAAATATGGACTGACAGACATTATTTACAGCACGTTTACGTTATCATATGGCTATCGAAATAAATTTTGCGCTTCGGATTACGTTTACGCCCTGATAACAATTTTGGATGCTTCGGTAATTAATACATCGTAATTACATTTAATTAATATACAGCGTGTCCCATCCAAGCGTCTTTCCTCTATAATAAAATGCATATCATGCGTATTAAAATACGTAATGTTGTAGAGAAAATATGCTTGAGTGGGACACTCTATATAATAATTTTACAACTAATTAATTTCATGTCCAGTCAACCGATAAAAATCCACAAGAGTGTTTCCACCTGGCCCTCGACTGTCTTTCGCGAACAAAAAAAGAAGTACTACACACAGCTCTGGAAAGGGCGAAAGATATTATTACAACCCTGCTCAAAACTGTACAGAATGCTTTAGAAATGAAAAGGGTAATATCAGCAGGCCCGTTTTTGTACTACATCATTCAAGAAGGCTCAACCGGTTGGCAATTGCTCTCTCAACCGAATATTTTATTTATGTTAGCGCAGTTTTTACTCAAAGCTTATGCATCGACCACATCAAATCGAAAGGCCAAATCTTTACCGTTGTTAATCTCTGCCCCAAGTGATACAGATAAAGGAACATGCATTCTTTTAGGAATTCCCCCATTGTGCGAAGATTCGACCAAAAAGTACGTATTTTTTACAATTCATTTTTGCACATTTTTATTTAACACAACTAATTTTGTTTCAGCTTATTTGGGGAGGCTTTTCAACAGGTAGCAAGCAACATAAACTGTGATACTTTCGCAAATTATTTCGATACGTCGTGTAAGTTTACTTTTTTTTCTGTTCCCGTCTATTTTGTAATTGTTTCGTTTTTTCAGATGTCGATTTATATATAAAAGATCGCACAAGATTTTTGGATGCATTAACTGCAATTGTTATATAAAATTTGTTTAAATAATGTTTTGTTTTGTGTGTAGATGTGTGCATATGAAAAATTAAAAGTGTAATTAATTAATTAAAAGTAAAAAAAATCTTGTATTTCTAAGCTGTAATTAATTAACATTTTTTTATAAGCAAAAAAGTTTATACGTTCCTTATTCGTTTTAAAATAAATTGTTTCAACTGTCTTTGTTTAAAATTATTTTATAAGATTTTTTAGGGATATATTGCATCTTTTAGGAGCAATGTATTTATAGCAAAATAAATTGAATTGAATTTATTTCAGTTTTTGGCTAACTGCTTTTATTAATCTTACAATTAAACTTAAAATTTTATTATTTTCGGAGGAAAAACGCAGTGGCAAAATTCAGGCTGAGAATAGGACAGAGGAGCTACTCATAACATTTTTTCGTTGTTTGCTTGGAACTACGGGGAATTTTTACATAACCTCAAAAAAATTGAAAAGACTGTACTTTACAATTAAGTAGAAAAAGTGTTTTTCTCTAAAAATAAATGTGTTTTTTGTGTAATAATTAAATAATTAAGTATATTGTTTGTGAATTAATAGTTGTTATCGAGATGGATGAGCCAGAACATATTCAAAACGCCGTTGAATTTCTAGTTGCATACGTTCGTGTCCTCGAATACGAAATTTCATTTTTTAACAAAATTCCCGAGAGTTTTCTTGAAAATATTCGTTCGTTTGAATATTCAAAATATGTGAAATTCAGTCAAATACGCAAAAAACTTAGAAAGACGTATCATAATAAATACAAGGGTTCTTTGGAGAAGTTCAACGTGAGACTTTTACGAACGACTCAAAATTGTAACAAATGTTTTATTAATAATATTTCAAATGTAAGTAATGTAGTAGACAGTAGTCTAGTAAATGAAAATGAGGAAAATGAGGAAAATGTAACAAAATCAGCCAACGAATTGCAATTAGAAGACTTTGTATCACCTACGTTACTAGCACAAATTAATATGATTAAGTCTCAAGAGAAAACCGATAAAAGTTCTTCAATCAGTAAATCCGTAAGTTCCCAAAATTGTACAAATGATGACAGTCAACAATTATTAAATAAAATTAATATTGCAACTGAAAGTAATTCAATTAAGAGTAATGATTCAACCCCCTCTAAATTGAAAATTAAGCATTCTAATAACTCTGAACAACATACAAATCAATATGCAGATTCATTAATAGTTAGTCAAACAAAAATTTCCTCTAATGAACCTAACAAATTTGATTATTCAACACAATTAATAAAAAATAATGATATAGCGAAAACAACTAGTTCAAGCGATTTGCTGGTAGATACAAAACTAAATGAATCTAAGGCAAGTTGCAGTTATAACGACGATTATGAAGAAATCAAAATGTCGTTTTTTGAAGAAGATTTAAAAATAGGGGAAGAAGCAGTAAAATGTTCTCAAACTGTTTCAAGCCCACTCATTCAATATGATAATAAATTCCCCAAATGTCTTTTGGATCAAGAAGTTAAAGATTGCACAGGTAATAATAAGTATAATTAATAAATGCAATATTTAATAAAAATAATTTTTGTATGCACTTGATGTTGTAAGTTCCCTCCGTGATTAAAGTTCCTAATATTCTACACTTGACAATGAGTTTTGAAATTTTCATTTATATAATGTGTTTGATATGAATTAATTTTACTAAACTAAGTATTTGTAACGCTTACGATGGTGGAAATTGTTGCGTAATTTTTTTTCCCAATTAAAGATTAATACACAAAAGTAATTATTTTTAGCTGAATTTCAAAATGTTTACCCTCATACTGACGCTCTACATGATTCATTACATGCTATGTTTGGAATACAATCATTCAGACCGTCACAAGAAGAAATTATAAACGCATGTTTGGCCCAGAAAGACTGTTTTGTGTTAATGCCAACTGGAGGTGGAAAAAGCTTATGTTATCAATTACCAGGCATTTTAACTCCCGGAATAACTATTATAATTTCACCCCTGCGGGCTTTGGTGTCTGATCAGGCTGATAAATTAAATGCTTTAGGTGTAAGTAAAAGTTTATTTGATAGAAAGTGTGAATTTTTATAAAAAGTATTATCCTTGACAGGTTCCTACAGCACATTTGTGCCCCAAGTTGACAAACAATGACAATGAATCTTTAGTTTTAAGTAAATTACAAGAAAAAGAGCCATCTATAAAGCTATTATATATGACGCCAGAACGACTTTGTTCAACGACTATGAGAAATATTCTAAATCGTCTCTATGACAGAGGAAAAATAGCTCGTATTGTAGTAGATGAGGCTCATTGCGTGAGCCAATGGGGCCACGATTTTAGACCAAGTTATAAAAGACTTAACGAATTAAGGTATTTTTATCCAGAAGTTCCCATAATGTGTTTGACTGCAACAGCAACAAAGTCAGTCAGAAATGATGTGATTCAAACATTAGGATTGAGAGATGTTAAATGTTTCATAAGAAGTGGTAACAGGCCGAATATTAAATACCATGTACTCCATAAAAATGTAAAAACGGTGGTACAGGATATCGCTGATATTATTTATAAAAATTTCCAAAATAAAACCGGAATAATTTATTGTTTTTCCCGAATGGATTGTGAAGAGGTAGCTGAACAGCTAAAGAGCGTTAATTTAAAGGCAGAAGCGTATCATGCAGGTGTGTGGAGTGGAGTGAAAATATTAATTAAAAATTTCAAAAACTTTTAAAATAATTACAGGGATGATATCGAGCGTTCGCCACAGAAAACAAACCGAATGGATGCAAGATAAAGTTAAAATTATTGTTGCAACGATAGCTTTCGGATTAGGGGTTGATAAACCGGATGTACGTTTTGTAATTCATCATGGATTACCTACATCTGTGGAAGAATATTATCAGGAATCTGGAAGGGCGGGAAGAGATGGTGAACTTGCTCATTCTTATCTTTTTTATAGATCCCAGGATGTTAACAAGATGAGAGGGTTTTTAAAAACAAGTAATTAATTTTATCGTAGCTACAAATGCCCCTGAAGCTATAGGTGTTATAATAGGTACTATTACTGTATGTATTATAAATATTATTTATCATACAGAAAATAATTTACAAGTAAATTAAGATTGGACAACGAGAAGCCAAAAACAATATTAAGTGTTTTTCCAATTTTTTAGTCGCAATTAGATACATAATTTTCATAACTATCAAGCAATCTGACAATAGTTAAAAGATTAAAAGTAATTTTTAAATTTAAATATGGTACCTATAGTTATGGGGGGCAGATCACCCGGGAATGGCTTTTAATACAAATTATATTTTGTGTTCTTCTAGACCATAAGTTGAATCCAACAACTCTCTTAGGTAGTTTAAACAATCTGGCTCAGGTTTCAGCATTTTGTGAAAATAACATCGACTGTCGACGATTTTTACTACTGAGGCATTTAGATGAACCTTTCGATCGCAAAGACTGCATAAATAACCATCAGACAATTTGTGACAATTGCTTAAACTACCGAAGAGACTCGATGTTGAAGGATTTTACTCGAGAAGCCCAAGATTTGATAAAGATAATTAAATATTTAACGTTTACCGATTACAAATGGACTCTAATGGAAATTTCAGAAGTATACAGAGGTGTGTACAAAGACAAGGAAAACGAACAATTCAGTAAATTACGGGCTTTATATGGACACGGTAAGGATATGTCATTAGTAGATGTTCACAGGATTTTAAAAGAACTTGTACAAATGGGAATCCTTGAGGAAGTGGCTCCAAGTAGTGGAACATTTCCCATTCCGTATATTAGAGTTATGGATGACAAACCCTTGAAAAGTGAGTGTGCCTTTTTAATTTCAGATTTAAAATAACAACTATTTATTAATTAATTTCCTTTAATATATTGTACCTATTTTATTTTTGAGTGTGGATAAATGAATGTAACTTTAATAAACATTTTTCAACAGCAAAAATCATGTTACCGATTTACAAAGGGCCCGCTCTGGTGTCACCGAACGATTTAGAATTTTTTAAAAATAAAAATGACGTAGGCAAAAATACCGAACTCCCCCTAAATGTTACGTTAAAACTTAAACAAGAATGTCACGAAAGTTTATTGGACGTTTGTCAAAAATTAGCCGCAGAACAGGGTAGTAGACTGTCTGCTATAATGAACCTGACAGCGATAAAAGAAATGGCCGAAAAAATTCCGACAACCAAAGAAGGTTTTATGAAAATTGAGCACGTTACTGAATATTTATTTGACAAGTATGGTGAAAAGTTTCTAGATGTTTGCAAAACGTATGACGCAAAAATTAAACAATTAAAAACTGAAGGAAGGAAAAGACCACGAGAAAATGACGAAGCACCGACCGTTGCGCCACTTAAAAAGAGAAAATACTCACGGTAAGTTTTCAGGTGTATATCTTTTGTCAAATCAATTTCGACCACTTCTTTTTGTTTCAATTGTTTAACGCATGTTTTTGTTTGTTTTAAATCCAGAAAGAAAAAAAGAAGAACAACGAAAGCAAGAAGAGTCGGCAAAAAAACAAGAGGTAGTCCTAAAAAAACAAAAAATTACCCCTCTAAAACAAAATACCCCGTTTTTCATATCACATAAAATGTGCAATATTTAGTTCGTGCCCTTTTATCCGGAGTTTTCTTGGCAATTTTATTTTCTTTTTTTTTTTTTTGTTGTAAAATACTATAAATTTTATTTTTTATTCAAATGTAAGAATATTTTGTTTTGTATTAATTATGTATTTATGGAATAATTTTTTATTTTTAATAAAAAAAATTATAAGATTTCTTCTTTCTTCCAATTCATCTTTTTAACTTTAAATTCATCAAATCGGGAAAAATCAACAAAATAACCAGATTAAAAGAACATTATTTTGTTTTTTTTTTGTCTACAAGAAAATATTAAACGATGTTATTCTAAAATAACTTGAAACAAAATAATAAAATCGTTATCAAGTAAGTATAAATAAAGTTAAAAAAATAAAATCTGTTTTTGAAAATAAAGTTATTTACTGATCAATCGGAGTACCCAAAGCTTGTAAATATTTTATCCAGTTATTTGTTTGCGTTATCCCTTTGTTACCACTCTCTCCTTGCTTTCTTTTTAAACATCAATAACTGCATGCAATCAATTGAACACTGACAATCGTGGCAAATAAATTGTAAAGCTTAAGGAAAAATCGCTATGGTAGCAAAAAATCAAGAATGTTTTTATCACTCGCTTAAGGGTTTACTTTTACTCGGTAGTTTCTTTGGTGTGGTACCATTATACGGGCTTTTAAATGACAAAGTATTAAACTTACAATTTCGTTGGATCTATTGGAGGACTTTTTTGAATTTATATTTTATGGCAGGCGGAATTTTTATAGCCGCAACATTTTTGGTTCAAATGGCAAAAGTCGAATTCAACATTTACGAATTAGGTAAGATAACTGTATAATAAATAAAGACTAATCAATATCATTTACCGAGCACAACAATTGCAATACTGCAATCAGAATTCTTCTATATCTAATATCAATTACATGTTTTCGCTAAAAATTTGATTAAAATGAGTTGTAATTTTTGTAACAAATGTATCAAACATCTCCTAAGAAAACAAAGTTTAATTCTTTCAAAAATAAGGTATTCATTTTTCCAAGACAAATTTTTACTTGTTTCATTTATATGAAAATGTTTTGTTCACACGATCTACCTCTCAAGAGAGAGAGAGAGAGCATTCAGAAAATAAAGAATAGAAAAACCGCTCGGAAAAGCTAAACTATTCTTAACTACAGAAGAATCTTTATTATCTGTATTTAAATACAGGAAATAGGCTATGATCGTCTGAAATTGTATAGCTTTCAAAAGTGAATGAATTTTCAAATACGTTTCATTAATTTCCCCAATACTATAACTAAGTAAGCAATCTTATATTTTCTCATTATAATAGTAGTATGCAAAAGAAAACTATAACTTTGATTGTTATAAAAATAACATATTAACTTTTAAAAATAATTTTAAATTGCTATTTATAAAAAAAAACGAGCAAAATTGTCTAGCTTGCCACTAACGATCGTATTACAAATTGTAGTAATATTTTGTGTTCATTTTCACAACAAAAATTATTTTATCGTGTTACTATAATCACAAATGGGCAATTATTTTTTATTTTGATAGCGGTAATCTATTTATTTAAGGACAATTGTTGCTTTACACAGTTTTAATTATGTTAAGGAAAAATCGTTCTACAAATCACTTCAATTTATTCTTTGATTAGCATTTATACGGTTGAAAGTTTATTTTTTTGTAAAATTGAGAAAAGAAAACAGTTTGAAGCTTAGCTCTCACAGTACTTTGAAGCAGTGCGAGCAGTATAAAGGTTCGCTTAGTTAGTCACTCGAGTGGTAATACGGTATATTTCTGAAGGCTCTAGTACTCTCTTACATCGAGTGGCCATAGGTGTAGAACGGTTGAGGAATGAGCTGGAGGGGATTATACTGAGACGTCGAATATTACTAAAAGCATCTGGCTGGGTCAGGCTAAACTCTCTTTATAGGTTAGTCATCAGTTGTCTACGGCTTCCACATTGCGTTCACGCGTAATAGGGAAGTTCGTAGATGACTGGGGATTAGTCTATAAATGGGGGGGCCCTTGGCTTGCAGGGATGGTTTTTGTTCTTTTTTTTTAAATATAAAAATGACAATTATATAACAAATATTTTTACAATCATACTTAGCCTGCCGCCACCATCATAAACTTTTTTTTTAAATATAAAAATGACAATTATATAACAAATATTTTTACAATTATACTTAGCCTGCCGCCACCATCATAAACTTTCCGTTAAATGTAGCCTGATCCAGCGTCTAGGTAGCAACAACCCTTCTACCAATTACCGCATCTCCGTCTATTTAAAGAATGAAATTACCTTGTATGTTACCCCATTGCGAAAAAATGTATCAAACAATAGAGCTTGTTTTAGTTCTTAATCTTTGAAAATTAAAAATGTAAAATTTGTTTTGCACAGGATGGCCTATACTCATAATTTTGAAGAGATTTGTAGAAGGAAATTTCGGTTACCCCATCGGATACGCTTTTATACACGTTTAATAAACATAATATAAATTTAAAAAATAATATAAATAAATAGCTAAGACAATATAATTTCACGTCCTCAATTGTGCAAGTATTTACGAATTTAATTCAAAAACATATTTTCCTTTTGTAATACTAGTATAGATAAGAAAACTATAAGCATAACTTGTCCAAAAGTATTGTATCAATTTCCATTTAAATTAAAATGTATAGTACGCAAAATTAGACAAAACTGCCATACTTTATTTTTATCTCTACCTTTTCTCTGATGAGTCCCCGATGTGATTGTGGCAAGTATCCTTAAATATCGTATCACTTCCCTTTAACACATAGAAGCAAACTTTTTGCCCACCACAAATAGTCATTAAAGGGTAGGTAAACAAGCACTCTTAAACTCTCGACACGATACTTGTACATTTACAACGGACAATACACAAAACCACCGTGTTTTTATCGAAATAGTTCGTATTATTTTATAATTAAAGAAAATCACGACCGACCGGACCGCGTCTTACATAAATCATAATTCGATGAAAACTAAGCCCGGGTCCGACGATTCAAACCGAAGACACAACATGGTAAGATAATTCGTTCACGAAGCTGATTAAATAATATAATCGTATACCGAATAAAACCGACAGAATATGTTCATAACGAAGTTGAAATTGTTGTAAAAAACATCCAGATGATATTTCTTATCTACGAAATGACAAATGTCCTTACGATTGAAGGAGAAAAAAACATTTACGTATAAATAAATGTTACTTTCTTTAAAAGATGCCCATTTTTTAAAGGAAAAAAAGGATTTTAAAATGATGCACATTCATTTAAATAAATCTATCGATAAACTAATTTTTACTTGTAATAATAATAAATAGAAATAAATTTTCAGGTGGCTTTGTTTTCTACTTAAATGCCTTCTTAGCTTACTTCTTATTTTTATCGTTATCAAAAGAAATCCCTATACTTTTCAAAGAGTGGTACTTGATGGAAAAACGAGTTTTTTTGTCGAAAAAATACCGAACTGATTTGAAACGAAAAATCAAAACTGTAATTACAACATTTATGGTTTTAGCTTTAGGTAAGTATTGCCTACGTACCTATAATGTTATTTTTGTACAGTTATACCAAAAAATTATGCACACTTAATAAAAGTATCTTTAAGTCGACAATGTGGCTTCTAACGTTAAAGACATTTTCATCACGATCAAATACAAAGAGGAAAATGTAGAGTTTGCAGAGTATTTTTTCGCAAATGTTTGTTACAAATCAGTTTTTTCACTAACGTCTTACTCATTGTGGAAAGCAATTTTTATACAGGTACATATCTACAAAAACGAACACTTTCTGTATTATGTCCATGCGTTTTGAAGATTTTCAGTTTCACCTGTACATTTATTTGGAACTATACCGACGTATTTATAATGGCTACAAGTATCGCGATAGCTTCGAAATTTCGTCAAATGAACAAACGAATTGAGGAGTATTTAAAAATGAAGGTGAATTTTATTTTGTTTTTTTATGTACAGGCGTCACCAAAATAAATGTGTCCAATTTAAGGTAAAAGACCTATATCTTTGGAGAGGTGTCAGAGAAGATTACGCCGACGTTTCGAACTTAACCAAGCTACTAAACGACAAGATGTCCTATCTCATACTTCTGTCTTTTTCTTGTAACGTATACGTAATTTTGAAACAGTGTTTCAATAGTCTACGGTGAGAATAAATAAGTTTAATAAGTAATTAAAAAACACCTGCCGTCTGACCCCTCTCTTTCTTTTATCGTTAGAGATTTCAATCAGATATTAGAGAAAATCTACTTCGTATATTCGTTCGCATTTTTGATAATCAGGACTGCAAGTGTCTGCATATACGCAGCGGCTATCAACCAGGAATTCCAGAAGCCTTTGAAATCCCTGTTCTCGGTTAAATCGGAAATGTACAATAACGAAGTAACAATAAACTATTTAGTATTTCTAATAATACATATAAAGAATATATGTTGCAGATCAAGAGACTTATTAGACAAATAGGTTCGGATGACTTGTGTCTAACAGGACGAAACTTTTTCAAAATAAAACGGAGTCTAATATTGAGCGTATGTAAAAAAAATCCTATTAACAAATGAAGGCTTTTATTGTTGATTTCAGATCGCAGGCGCCGTAGTTACTTATGAACTTGTGATCATTCAATTCGCGGGTGAATACTTAAAACTAAATAGATAGGGATAGGTAAAATAAATATAATGATGACAATACATCGTGTGTAATTCTTTCTTTTTTTTTTAATAAATTATTTAGCGAGTACCAAAAAAAATTGTTTTCAAATACCTAAAAGAGCCGGGCCAAGAACAAACTCGATATATTTGTACAAATCTTGGCAATTGTTTCTTGAATTGACGTCACTACTACTACCCCATAAAATTAAACCGTTTATATTAAGGGTTCCCAGAACTTTGAGTATTTCGTACAAGTCCTCCTGAAATAAATATTTTATGTCAGTAAACCCAACAAATTGTGCGTGGTACTGTATAAAGTTTACTTTTCCAACAAAGTTCCTAGTGTCTTGATATTTATACCAAAAATAAGGATAAATATTCGACGGTTTTTTCGAATCGATTGTCGTCAAAATTCTTTGCGATTCTTTAATACGCCCTATGACCATGTGGACTTTTTCGGTAACATTTAGATAATTTTCGCCCAAGTAAATCGAAGGGTATAAATTGTCTGAGTTACGAAACAACCAAGAGGCAATCCTGAAAAGAAATATAAAATTTACGAGTATCTGTCGTACAATACATGCAACAAATGTATTGTTGTTATACTTACTTATTATTTTCCATCACAACTTGCTGTGGACAGTTAGTTCGTCTATTAGCTGGTGACATGTTAAAACAATAGGGATAGTGATAATAGCCCCAGGTCGCGTTCGGTCGCAGACGATTCGCAAGAAGTAAAGTTTCTCGCATGAAAGTTTTACCAGCTAATTCGAATTCTCTTGCAGCCTGCTGCTTTAATATTTTATTGGGCCAGAAGGGGTGTATTTTTTTTAATTCGTTCACTGACAAGTCCTGATATGGTGTTAACGTGCCAAAATTTTGCCGAAATATGGGGCGCCAACTTTCAAAATCGATAATACCTAAACCTAATAATTAATACAATTTTCGATTAGGTACGAAATATTTCTTTCTTTCATATTTTTCTACCTTGAAAGTCCTTATCTTTTATTAAATTATTTACGGTCTCGTTGAAGAGATCGAGATGAAATGTTAGATTTCCTTTTTGCGGTATTCCCCCATTTCGTAACACAGTTTTCCCGGTGTCTCTGACATTTAAAATAGCTGGAAAAGCGCCCGGGTCGTAAAGGATCGCCAACTTACTACCCCTAAACCTATCGCCCTCATTCTGAATTATGCCAAACTTAATTGCAAGATTTGTGAAGTTTATTTTGTGAGAATCGCACTGAAACGTTGGTACGTTCCAGAAAACGGGGAACGTTGTAGGACCTGGAATTTTATTGCTAAAATATGAACGCACTGTATAGATTCATACTTTTTAAGAATAAAAAAAAATGTAAAATACCTTTCAATTGCGACAGATACAGCTATAAAGTTAGCTAATAAATAAATTTTGGAACACAAACACATATCTGATTGTCTCTTATCGATTAAAACAACAATTTGGTACGAAATGTTAACTTAGAATGAGCATATGCGGTAAATGACCACATTGCTATTTTCTTTTTAAATTTATACATGTGAGCCAACTAATTATTTTCCGGATGTACGTACGCGAACGATAGGCTTAAATGTCTAATTCGTCATTAGCCAAACGACAAATGCCAACAATTTATTGCATTAGAATAAACACTTTGTTATCCGGACCTAAAAATCTAAATTCGCAATTTTCTATTTTCGTTGGCCCAAAGGGAAGGGTAGTGATAGGACATGAAAAACTTTTTATATTACGAAATAAGAGTTTCAACAACAACATGTTAACGGTTGAATCTGTTTAAAACTTTTTCTAAGAAAACATTTTTCAGAAGAGCAAAACACACATTTTTAAAGGTGAACAGTTTCTTTTAGAGGAGTCACGGTAATTTTTGAAATGTTTTAAGTAAATAAATTAACATTTGTATTGAGGTAATTGGTGCGGCCCAGAAATGAAAACAAAAGAATATTAAGCGTATAGATAAATATGTAAACTTTGCTAAATATGTACATATGTATATATACTAGGACGATACAAAACTTTTGTTTTTTTCTTAAACAGGTTTAATAGTTGCAAGTATACGTATATACGAAGAACTCTAGTTTTACCAAAACTCATAATTTTGACATTTACTGATACTTTTTTGTGAAAGAATACTTCACTAGACCTTTTCGTCTATATATCGTAAACAAATAAAATTACTAGAACTAGACCAAGTCCATTAAGAGAGCATAAAACATGTATAAAAAAGTTTTTTTCAATTTTTTTTTGTCAGGAGAACGCTTCGTTTTTTTTTAGCGTTCAAAATTTGAAAATACTTTTATTATTAAGAAAAAGTCCATTATAGAATAAAAAAACTAGAAGTTATGGTTCGTATTATTATTATTTTTCTCTTTTATTAACCCATTAAAATGCATCAGAAACTTTTTATAGAAAAAATTATGCTCCTTTCGTGTAATTTGTTTTGTTCACGAGATATCGACGAAAATGTCTAGTGAAGTATTCCTTCCTTTGTTTTTTTTTTATGGAAAACTAAAAAGTCCAATGAGCCCCAATAAATATCAATATTGTGAGTTCTGCTTGGACCACAGTTTTTCGCAAATGTATTTGAAACTACTAAGCATGTTTAAAAAAACAAATTTGAATCACACAAACAAATGACTTCAGATAAATAAAAGAACGTTAAATTCTAAAAGGAGCATACAAAGATAAATACATAATAATTATTTTATACGTATGGTTTAATAATGGACGATAATAAAAGCGATCTCCCCATTAAAAAATAAATTTAATCATTGCTTGGTGGGTGTACGACGATAGGTATTAGTGAGAGGAAGCCGATGGTTTTGTTGTGTTCTACCTACCTGAGTTAGTTGGTGTATTCTCAGGTGTTGACCTTTAAAAAATATTAAGTAACTGTTAGCACAATCGCCAGAAGTGAACCATTCAATACGTCATCGAGAGAATTAGCAACTCAAGTTCGTAAAATTTAAAGAAAACCAACCGTAACACCTGCTAACAATATTTATTTTTGCATTTTATTTGTGCATCTAATAGAAAGTTCGATAATTTCTCTAAGCCATTTAAGGAAATAAAAGGTAAGTACGTAGAATAAATACACGTTAATTAATATATTAATGCATATGTGTGTGTGTATGCAGTTCGTAACAGAAATAGAAATAGTGAAAGTTTTTAGTACAATATTACAATACCATTATTACTATTGAATAATATTTTGTAAAGGTATGTATGTATGTATTTTCCAGGTAGACATAAGAATCTCTATTTAAAATGAAGACATTTGTCTGGGTTTGTGTTGTGGTAGTTCTTTTAACGGTACAAGTGTATGCAAAGGATAAAGACATGCTGCGAAAGAGTATAGTATACGATAAAAATACACCCGATGTGTTCTATTGTCCCATGCAAAAACCGAAAGGATTCGAAAAAATGATAGTCAAGTAAAGATTGATTATTAATTTTATTAAGCGTTTGTAGATTAGTATAAGTGCTGTTTTTCAGGGCCAAGCCGTTAAAAAAATTGTGTGAATACGAAGGAAAGGGTGTGCCGGAGGGGCACAAAAGTGACTGTTATCAAGATGTTGACGAAACCGACTATGCTTGTAAAGAAAAATACCGAATAATGGTAAACACTTGTTAAAAATATAATATTTAACGTTGGGTATTAGGAATTTGGATAAACTCTGTTTTTAAGAAACAATTGCTTAGCGACACAAGAGAATTTCGTTTGTGTTTTCTAAAAAATATAATTTAACACCAATAACAGATTATAATATTACATTATCTATTAATCAATTAATTAATATCACTTAATGAATTAAAACCAAAAACCAAAAACCAAAAACCAAAAATCAAAAATCGTCCACCTTTGCTGAATGTATCGATGACTAAACAACATTTAATTTTTTCTTTTCAGAAACGTTTGAAAAAAGCTTCAGCTGATAAAAATTAAGGGGGAAAAATATGACTAAAACATCATTAAAAAAATGACCTAACTTGTATATATATATATATACATAATATACGTATACATATACAGACTTTGAGACGTCTTTGCTTTATGCTTTATACTAATCAGAATATTTATTGAAAAACAAAAAACGGTGGAGGTTGCCTGAGCTTTTCTACTAAGTAATTATTTAATAACTTACTTTTTATTTAATTATAAGCAACTTTATTTATTTAGAATGAACTGAACTTTAATATTTCGGATCATCAGGTATTGGTAACAGTTAAAACAGTTCAAACCTTATTAAGATAAAATGCTAATATCCGACTAGAAAACATTGTCTGAAACGATCAGGACCTAACCTGGCCAGGATGAAGTCATGCCTCACTTCACTTCGCAGATAAATACTGAGGAACTAGTCAGATTTGGAACTAATAAGATTCTCCAGCGTTTTCAAGAACTCGATATAATAAAAAATAATAATATAATGATTCAAATCTAGTCAAGACTCACTCCAGACCGCAAAGCTGTACTTTAGATGGTTTAGAAGAAACCAAAAATAACAAAAAAATATCGGTCGAACGCGTGATATTTGACTTGGAAGTTTTTTATCGTTATCCATTTTGCAGAAGTTCAGAAAAAAATGAAATCTAAACCGTCTAAAATAGAGGATGCAGTTTGAGCGGATCTTAAAACACAGGATTCACATAATACATAATCCATGCAAAATAAATTTTCAATTCCAATCTTTTATGTTGCAAAATATATGTAGATGATAATGCATTTAAAATAATTTTGTCTTTCAAAGGATTATCGAGATTGCTGTTATTTAGTTTTTGCCGCAATGCCTATACAATGGTAAAAAATTAAAATTAAATATAAATAATATTTTTTATAACTTTTTTCACCTGACTTGTTCCTGAGAAGACATGCTTTTAGTGAAGAGGTCCTTATATATTCTCAGGCGGTATCTGAAGTAAATTCTAGTCGGATACATAAATGTAGAATTAATTAACTAGTGAACTATTGCATTAATTAATTAATTTCGATTATTGGTATTAAGGTTTGACTCTTACCCTTTAACTGTTGCTATAAAATTTAGCCTATACATTCTTTTGTCTAATATCTTTATTCTTCATAAACAAAAAAAGAAAACTTTTCTACTGATGCATGAATATACTACTATTATTTTCTGTACTATCTGGCAAACAAAATTTTGTTTTCTATCGCAAAAATTGTAAAATACCAAAATTAGGATTCAACAGCAAAGATTCCAGTAACAAATCGGAGGGTAAGTGAATTAAAAAAATGTTAAATAGTCATAGTAATACTAATAGTAATTGTTATTGTCACCAAAGTTTCCTAACAATTTTGCAAATACTGACTCGTCTAATAATGAATTTTTTTTGAATGTTTTTTTTATAGATGAGACTCAGTCCTCCTGGTTCCGATAAACCTTACGACGGTGCAAGATTAAAACGATTTTTAAAAGTTGACATGGATTTTCTGAAAGATTATAACGACAAAAACGAAAAATCTGACATAAAAACGATCTTCTTACAAAATAGATTGGGATAAAATTAATTGAGAACGCTTAACACTTGTAACAAGACTTATTTTTGCAATTTTTGTGATTAACATGTGATCAACCCCCTACTTGTTACCTATTAATTAGAATAACATTTTATTTTTTTTGCACACGCTAAAAAATCATATTTCTACAAACGTTGTATTTTTTGTACATAGATAGACAAATATTAACTAAAAAAAATAAGGAAAATACACCATTGAAAACGACAAGTTGTTGCTAGTTTTATTTTAATTTTTTATATCCTTTAAGAATGCAATATTATTGCTTAAATTTTTTCTACACCTATTTACAATAAATACTATGTAATAACAAAAATTACAATATGCAACAACAAGTAAGTATGTAATATTGCATTTTTGTACGATTATGCCATCCATTTTATTGTTATTTACCACGAATTTAATAATCACAACCAATTTTATTACGTAAGTAAGGTACGTTAATTAATTAATTTGTGCTCGTTCTTACTATATTTAGATTGTCACTTTATATTTATTACTTTCTTTCATTTTTATTACTGCCGAATAATTTAAAAACATTTAAATTGCAACACCGAGTTGTAAAACGTTTCCTATAAAACAAAAGAAGAATTTTTCATAAGATCGCGCACTTGTTTCTATCCAAAGCCTCTTGTATATTATCTAACATGGGACTCTGATCCCTTATCTCGACGCTATCTATCATGTTCATGAGTTCTTTAAAAACTGCGATAACTTTCCAGTTATATTTCGCGCTGCATTCGATGTAGCCACATTTCCAATGTTTTTTAACCAGATTTACGATATCCCTCCGCTTCTCGTCTGGCCCACTGGTGATGGCCAATTTCCCCGATCCCACTCCACCCCCTGAACCATCCTCCTGCACTATCAGATCCTCCTTGTTTCCAACCACGAGCACAGGAACGTTGGCCATGTTTCTGCTTTCGTAAATTTGCTCCTTTAAGGTTCTCACGAATTGAAACGTTTCCAAATTTGAGAGGTCGAAAACAAGAATATAAGCAGTGGAGCTCCTCAAGCCATAATAACGAAAATCCGTCCATTCGTAGAAGGTGTTCACCTACGTTTTAGTATTAATAGTCCTCATCTCATAATCTGGTCAAAGTATATTTTTAACATGCCCAAAAATTCGACAGCAAAAATAAACAAAAACCAACGAGGAGCAACAACAAAAGAACGAAAAGACCGAAAATAAAATAGAAGAAACAAAATAAACAATTGGTACAAAAGCAGATAATAACAAGCGATGGTAAAAGTCAGAAAAGAAGTGTTTAGAAAATACAGAACATCACGTCTAACTCACCGGAAAATAGGGGATAACAGGAAGATCGGTGATTTTTATTTCGTAAAGTCTATCATGAGTTATTACGGAAGGATAATAAGTATGTTTTCGATCGGTGGGAACATATTCCGGACAAAAATCGTTCCAGACGAATTGCTATTTATAAAAACAGAACATTAACATTATATAACACACTTACAAACTTCAAGATATCAACATTAAGCTTACAATAAATAATAAACAACAAGATGTGAAATTACAATTGTGATTACAGCTTCTCTTCTGAAAACTTTAGAATTTGATAAGAAAATAATATAGGATTGTAGTAAAATTTAAAAGAATAAAAAAGCCAATTTCTACATAAATCGCGTTTAAAAGATATTTGGGTAAATTAAAATTCAGGTAGGTATTTTTATCCTACTTAGGACCTAAGGTACTTGAGGAAATGTGGGTTACGAGCTGGAAAAAGGCCTGAAAACTGGATCCTCCACCGATGTCGTTGGAGAGGGTTAGAAGTGTTTTTAATAAAAATTCCGCACCACTCAATGACGTCGCTATTTTTTCCTTTTTCCTCTCGTCATCGCAATAAATTCCTCAGCTTTCAAGTGACAATAATAGAAATTCTTATCATTCCTGGAGGAGCCGGGAACACGAACCAATTCATTTTCCTCGAAATACGGTCCCATCATAATTAAATCATCCTACCCTAAAATCCCTACGCATAAATGTAACGCGTGAATTACAAACAACAAAGCCGAACTATCATTATCTTTCCTCTCTCGTCGTTCGTAACAACAAGATAATATTTCTAACGTAAAATAACGAACGAAGCTACAGAAAAGACTTTTAATTCATTCGTTCTCCTAAAAGTTGCGATACGATTCGGCGGCAACAAACATTTTGCCTGCCCTACCCTGCCCTGCCCTCCGGGAAAGACGAGACATTCGATCGCGTCAAAAACAAATTTAAAAGCCATCTTGTTTCCCCTTTTTATATCCGAAACCCGATGTGATAACATTCCCCTTGTTACTCCGCCTCCTTTACTAACAGTTTCCATCTTCCTTTCCATAGGTATATACACTCGTTTTTGCCCCGAAGATGGAGAATAATCACCCCCCTCGCGCTCGTTTAATTTATAAAACGAAAACTCTATCTTTCACCTAAGACCCTCCATTATGCGGAGATAAAGTTGATTGTGAACGAACACGTGCTATATTAAGAATAAGAATAAGAAGAGGAAAGGGAAGAGTGGCGAGGAAAGGAAAAGTCCTTGATGGCAGGCTTCACGGGAATAAAATGGAACTAAAATTATTTTACGCACACATATATTACTATTATATAGAGGGTAGCGATAAAGGATAACGATAAAATTTCTATCATACACAGGTACGTAATAATAACGTATTTTATACCTGGATAATGCTGGTTTTTCCAACAGCAGAAGCACCCAAAACGATCACTTTAATCCTGTCAACAGATTCGGGACTGCTTTCAATCGAACCTTTCTGATGGGCCGATTGACTCGTGTGCGAAATAATCGTGGCATTCTGGCGTCTCTCCAAATAATCCAGATCCAATTCTGAAAGAACAACAAAAAAAAAACACCAACGTTGTTAGTGGAATCAGTCGAAGGGAATACACCGCTGTTTTTTCGAAATGCTCCATTGAACGGAAAAGAACAGGTACATGAATAACGATTAACAAAGTAAGGACCTGGATAGATTCCTGTTTAAAAAGTCTCATTCAATATTAAGGACGTTAACCGTAGACATTAGCGGAAAATGTAAAAGAAAAACTAAACAAGTAAAGTTTAGCTAAAGGTAACTATGTAAAGGAACGTGGAACATTAAAGAACCAACAGGCGAAAATAAATAAATAGCAGCCAGCACAGCTACGTATTTTAATTAAAATCTTACAATAAATATTTACTCTATATAAGTACCCTTATATAATTATGCCTTTATCACAAAAAAGTAGAATTGTGCACAAAGATTTAATAATAATGAGAAACAACACGGTCCACTCACTAAGTACAATAAATTAATTTTCATCTGCAAAAAGGGGACACACCTTTTTCTTTTTTATAGGGGGTAGGGCAGGTGGGGGCGGTCTCGCGTCTAAAATACTTTTTCCTAATTTAGAAACCGTTGCGCTATATTCAGTTATTCCCTCTATGGGATCTATAGCGACCAGTACGTTGTCAGCTAATCTCCTAGGAATTTTCTGATATGGTTTTGGCGTTGGTTTTGCGTTCCCTGGAAAAACTTCAAAATGCTCGTTCTCGCAGAGATCCGGCAGATCGCCGGGACGTTCGTAGAACGGAGCTCGTTCGGCGTCGGTAAGAAAATCCCTCGACCAGAACGTTACCGTATGACCTGGAGGCCAGCGTCTCTTCCTGACAGCTACCGGAGGTGGAGCCCTCTTCAAAATATCATCCAGATTGGGATACTTCTGTCTGAGAAGTTCTAAATAATCGGAAGGCCTCAGGGTACACGCACAATCATCAGGATGCACGGAGGGATGGACAGAGCGACTCTTTGCAATTGAAGCATAGGCTTTGGGAATGGACAGATTACAAGGCCAAAGATAATCTTTAGTGTAGGTGGACAAATACTGATCTAAAACCATGACGGTCAATTTTTTTATATCCCCGTCCGAAAAAATGACAATACCTAACTGACTGACAGTTGACAGTTTTGTTTCAAACAAAAGAACCTGATGTTTCCTTTTTCTTCACGTCGTCTTTTGTCGCCTCATACGACACGCTGCGACTCAGCGGTGAGACTATTCTAAACCCCCGGTCTCACACGGGGAGAAGTCTAAAATGAAAGCAGAAGATTATCCCCTAAACGCGTTTTATTATTCATATATTACAAAATTGTGGAAGTGCAGGTTAATTATGGTAAAAGCCTGTCACCCAATCTAGATATGGTATCAGAATATTCCGAGATACCGTCATAAGTTGGAGAGCGCACTTGAGAAGCAACCTCCGTGTATTTTCGCATCACTTTGGCTTCCAACTGATCCTTGTTCGATCCGGTTAGGGGGTTCGGCTTTGGCTGAATGTGATGATGGATAGCGGAATCCTCTTTAGAAGACTTTACGTCGTTCTTTTCGACTTTAAGCTCTTCTCCTGCTTTTTCAGGACACATGAAAGGTTTACACACGAGCTCATAACAATCTATCATGTTCTTGGGCACTTTAACTTTACAGCTTCGTTTCATTCTACACCACACATGTATATATCAAAATTGTGTAACAATTCGGGTATCATTATCTATCTAATACTAGGATTTACCTGCAATATCCGATTTGGTTTACGATTTTGTAATAATCACGGTCTATTTGTAAGAGGTCCCTGGGAGGATCGGTTTTCAATGCTTCTATGATATAGGGGTACTTCTGTGGCATGGGAGTGATATATGGGCAAGACTTCCAGTTGCATTTCGAAGGAGGATCGGTTAAATAAAAAATCGGATGTGGAGTACACTGTTCGTAAATGACTCGAGGAGGCGGAGGATCGTTGGAGTCGTTCTTGAGAGAATAGGACACGTAATCTTCCTTATATAGCGATCGAAGTCGATCAAGATCCATTCCAAAATTTTAAGGGTCCCATCAAATTGACATCGAGATATGACAGATAATTAAAAATCGAAAATTCCATTAGGTTTATTTTGTTCATACGTGTGTAAAATACTTTCTTTTTTTTTTAATGAATCTGGAACGTTTCATTTCGACATTTCAAAAGGACTTTCCATGCCACGGCAACGCTGTTTTGCTACCACCCCGACTTTCGACGATGAATCCCCGCGCTTTCCAAATGGAAATCGACGACTGGATGAAACTACCCCAAACGAGCGAATACAGGGATACCGACTGTACCTGTAAACTGAGACCGTCGCAATTGTTGGATAAATTACGAGAAAAGTACCCACCAGTCTACGAAGCCCTTAAGAGAGCGCCGCCAGGTTACGAACCCCCTAAGGAATATCATGTGTTTTTAATTTTAATTATTTACTAACACAGGTTATTTAAACGCCCGAGTGGACAGAGATCGGTTCAAAACAACCTATCGAATAGACTACGGTAACGTTAATCCAACAATCATTCCTCAACACGTCAGGGATGTGTTCAAGTACTTCGAACAGCCGGAAAAACCACCTTGTTCCACCGCGGTCGATCCTAGAGACCTTTGTCAAACAAAACCTACCCGAGCACGAAAGATAAACGGTATAACAGGACCGCAAAATGAACAACTTAATCCGACGTTTGCTAGAGAAGAAATCGTATTTTCTAATGAAAAGCACTACACACCTTTCGGAGGGCTGACCGAATACAAAGACGGGATTTGTAAGGCCGGAGAGAATATTATACGGGAAATTGCAGCCGCGAAACATAACAAGAAGAAGAAGAAAGTGATGGAAAAGTCGCAAAAGACAAAAACAAAAACCAGATGCGAGTCTTACAAATAGCTTTTTTTTGTTTACGGTCGGTGCAGGGTAAAAATTTATTACTTATTAATCGAATGCAATAAATAAAGTTTTTGTAAGTAAAGTAAAGAAATACGTACTAATTTTCTTAGAAACAGGATTCCCTCAAGGGAATACGCAGTACGAAAAGGAATTGATAAAAGAAAGCATTTGATACTCCGGTGGTAGAATGGTGTGGGGATGGGAATATTAAAAAACTGAAAAAAAGACAGTATTAAGCATTCCCTTCCTCCGCATCTCAAGAGGGAAAAATACGCAAACGTGTAATAAACAACACCGTTTTTTACAAAAAGCGAAAAAATATCTCTCACCCACTACTTATACGATACACACCCACAGAAACAAGACAAACCTTTGAAATTTACTCAAAGAGGGAGCGTTTGCAGGGAGGTAGCCGGATAGTAGATTTTTAAAACTGCCTGAAACTGTGTTGGTAATTTGAAAAAGTTCTCGAGCAATTTTACAATTTCATTAAAGTCCTGTCCCGATCAGAACGAGGTCGTTCGACAAAAAAACAAGCAGAAAGTAAATCTTTGAAATGTTACTTTTGATGTCTAATCTTTCGTCCGATTCAAAAGAGAGAAAAGAAAAAGGGACCGTCGATTAATTTATTATGCCGTCACACAGTGAAGTTTAATAAAGCACAAGATGAAAAACACCGGAACGGTTTTGCCGTTAGTTGTCCAAAAAATCGCAAGTTAATGCTATTACCGTGCCCTGAACGGGGGTAATTACTGAATGGAGAAAAACGACGGTAGGGAACAAACACACCTCCCGAAACGTCCTCCCATTTTTTCGATGCAATTTATCTTTGGACTTAACGTATCCTTTGTTTCCTTGACAAGGTACGTTTTTAGACGTTCAAGTTCAAAAAAACAAACGATATTAAAATGTACTTATATAAGTAATTAAAACTTTAACAGGCACAGTCATAGAAACGATTGGATTGAGCAATTCAATAATTGAATTCATTCAAAGGAATAAACTAAAGTCTTAACATAATGTCGTAGAGTGCTGACAGCTTTCGACTTGAGAGACATTCGTTTGAGAAGCGCCCTTTTACAAAGTTTACTTTACCAAACTAAAGGAAAATGTTACCCCCTTGACGCCACTTACCCAGATTTTGCTTTGAAGTTGCCGCTGTCGCCTGATTCAAATGCATTTATTCGAAGACAAGTGAATTTTCATCCCCTGACGCGGAACAGGGTGAATATAAAATCGAATAAGCATACACACAACCCACCCTTCCAGAACAGTGTACCGTAAACACCAAATATCGGCACTATTTCAAAAACGCCTTTTATCTAAATACTAGACATTTTTGGGGTGATACAGGTTTGACAAAATAAAACGCGTTTCGATACCCAACATGTCATTAGTACCTAATCGGGTAATTTGAGATATTCAATAAATTTTGAAATGACAAATAATAACATACAATTTATTTCTTTTTAGACGGTTCTTTGTAGTGCTTAGTAGATGAAACTTATTTAAGTTTAAAAGAAAAAGAAAAATACTGAAAAATTCATTCTAAAGAGTACAATACAATATTAAAAGTAAAATGGTACAAACTATCCTTAAATAATAGGTACCAGTTATGGAGGAGTAGGGAAACTATGGATTGTGTAAAATCAAAGGGGTGTTGGTGTTGCTTACAGCTAGTTCTGTTTGGTTATTGATAATATTAAGGTTTGATGTCAAGCTTTTTTGATTTATAGGTTTTCCAGAAGATTTAATTTTTTGTTTTTAGGTTGAATATGTAAATTTTTAAATTGTCTATCAATTCCATGATTTTCACTAACACAGTAATATACTAATATACAAAGCATAGCCATTTTTGTAGTTAATCTTAATATTGGGCAGACTGGTCGGGTCGGGCTTTTCAAATCAGGTTAAATGAACACGTTAATGCAATAAAAAAATAAGAAAACGAATTGTATGACTGGCATTTCAGAACACTGTGTTAGTGAAAATCATGGAATATGAATACGATATGATATCTATGATATTTTTTTGATATTTTTCTTAAGGATAGTTTACATATATTTATTGTACTCTTGAAAATGACCGTTAGGAAAATATTTACGTGTACAAAAATAAAGGAAATCTAATGAACTCAGATCGCGGACCTATTCTAAGTTTGGATGTTTTCACATCCTACTCGCCAGCAGGTTTCAATCGAGGCACGTATTCAAAAAGTTTGAGTTTGTTTTTGTGGATATCAAACAAGTTCGCCAGATTGGTAAGCTTTCATCCAACCCATTCCAAAGATCTCCATTACCCTGTCTTATGGATCAAAACATTGTTTTACAACCTCGCCTCTGTTTTTGTCAAAAAAATATCACTTAGCGTATGTTCTTAGTTTGTTCAGTATTTAAAAATGTCCTTAAAATGATATATAAAGGAAATTTAGTAGACGGTTCCTGTACATTAAAAGTGATAGAAGGAATTGACTGCTCATGCGAAACATAGGAAAATACAGATGTACCTTTGATGTTAATTTAACTTCGGTATGTAATATTCTCACAGAATCCGTCGGCTAACATACTGACGATTAATTAATTAAGAAACATACATATAAAGACTATGTAATAGAATTTAATGTATTAGTATCTGTAAGAACTTATTTAGTCAAATTAAATTTTCATTTTTCATTGTATCTCGAGATTCATCGATTGCCGTTGAAAAAAAAATCAAAACGAAAAGAAAAAAGTGGAGGCATACGTAATCCGGGAAAGGCCATAAATAAAGGAATAAAGAGGGTAGGTAATAAAACATCTGCAATGTTGAACGTGAGAGATTCCATTGATTTTTAGTTGAAATATGTTTGTTAGTCCGTCGTCTCGCATTTAACTATTTCCCGAAAATTATCCTGTTTTTCCCTGTTTCCCTGTTTCATTTCCATAGCTTTACGCGGTTTCAGCGGGCATCGAATAACGACACAATTTACAATTTAATTACTAATTCGAAACACAACGGTCACAATAAGATCAAACTTTGTGAACTTATGAATAACGAGCACCCATGCGATTCAAATAAAATTTGCTCAACTCTTTTTATAGATACCCCAATTTCTACACGAACCATTTAACCGTTAAATTGACTGCGGTATCACATTTTATGGTACATATTTATATTTGAGGAAAGCCTTAAAACCGTGGGAGATTTCTTTCCACCGCATTAACCCTACAAAGAAAGAGAGCCTTTTCGTCAATATAAATTCGTTAGTGGGTGAATCCCTAGAAAAAGGCCAAGAAAACAAAAATTTATTTGGAAAAGAAAAACCTCTTACTCGTTGAAGTTATTTTCTTTCTGTTTTTTTGTCCTGGATATTAACATCTTCTAAGTATTATGATAGGAAAAGAGTTAATAAAGTTTTAAAAATGTTCAACGTCTCCCAGCCTTTGGCTGATTTGTGGCTTAATTTAAAGATGCTATCTATCTATAGTATATGGAAGTAATAATAACAGAAGCGATATCGACCGACATTACCAGTCCATTATCTTATCGAAACTTTGTTGAATTATAACGTGCTCTCAGAATAACAATTTTGCGAGAACAAGATGTACCATTCATCTGACTGCAAACTACAATATATATTTTTGAATAATAGATTACCTACATTTACAAAACTTATACGTATATACAATACGTCAACGTGTGACACACACGATTTAATTTGAAATATGAATATGATTTATTTAAGGAATGATCGAGAAGATAGAATCTTCGGAGGGCCATGTCACAAAGGAAGGGTTGTTAGCGAGATAGAAGACGTTTTAGCATCATCGAATTCAACTAAAATAAACTTCTCTTTCGGTAATTCCGAGAAATTAAAGCATCGTTACTGTTCGAAACAAGCTAACAGAAAAAATTACTTAAAAGAATTACAAAATTTATTTCCGAGAGAGACGCAGGCAGCATCCTTATTTTTAATTAAGCGGACTTTTTTATTTACATCTTGCTAATTAATTTTTACAAACAACACAACTAGGTACTTGTTGTCTTTGGCAAATGTTTTTATCGATTTTTCAAACGAAAGTCAATTTAATATAAATAGATCCTTACTTGAAATAATTTCAAAGTTTATGTATAGTACATAATAGTCAGTCTGCTTATGTATAGATTTACAAATGTTCTCAACGAAACGAAGCGAAATAAATTGAGATTATACCTTTATCACCCCAATAAATATTTGTTACGAGTCCTACCACAGTAGTGTTATTACCGTAAAGAGTTTTATCACGAAAACTTCTTATCGACAGAAAGTACGACTACCCTCACCGGTGGTTGTCGGAAAACTGGCGCTCAAAAGAGAATACGAAACGTTTAAGGGGAAAACAACGCGCCTGACAGACTACTTTCACCCTTTAATAAATCATATTGTTGCTAATTCCATCCATTAATATACAAAATGAAATTAGCATGCCTCCGTTTTAATCACCCACCTCAAATATGTTTACGAATAAAAGCAATAAATATACAGATATTATTGTAATAAATAAATATATATATATATTGCTTATTAATATTTAATTTATATATACTATGAGATGGATGCAAATGCTGACATCTGCGCCCCTAAACAATGAGGAAACGCATAAAAATAAAATTAAAACTAAAATCTTTTAAAAATCCCACATTTTATATTTCAAGCGATTTTTTTTTCGTTTTCTACTGATAAGTGTAATCAACAAAAAGAGTATGTGAATGGCGCTTAAAAGGAAAACTTCAAACGCTTACACTTGATTCTGAATAAACAACTTTGAATGACTGGTTGAAAAATGAAAATGAAAAAATACCTTTTGCTTTAAACTCTACATTCAGAATCCTATATATGTACTTATGTGCCTGTTTAAAAAAGAAATTCTCGCTCCCGTACTTTTGCATTCAATTACGTCAAAGGGATTTTGAGAAAAAAAACAATAGCGGAATATTCAAATCAGTAATTAAATTCTACGTTTGCATCCTTCCTCATTATCGCAGTAATGGATTTTGTATGTCTTACAAACATGGAAAACAAACCCCAATATATAAAATATTTCGCTTACTAATTCTAATCTTCTCTCTGGCCAAGAAAAACTATAATAAATTTTAAATAAAACTGGTTTTTGTGGTATATTATTTCATTAGAGATAATTTAAACGTAAAAAATGAAAATGATCGCAGTTCCCTTTAAAACTAAATAATATACATAATAATTATTGTTAATCGAAAATAACAACATTTGAGAGAGAAAATATGATCACACTGTACAAAGAGGTTTAGTTATCTACAAAAAGATAAAATTTCTTGAACTGTTGCGAAGATCGTACCTAATTCAAATTACGTGCCTGAGATACTACTACAATACTTAATTTATTTATCTTTCTCTTAAGGTCTGGAGAAGTTACATTCAAAATAAATTTAAATTGCAAACGAAAAGGCAAGTCTGAAATATAGAGGTAGGGAAACCAGGAAGGCAACAAATAAATCTAAACAAAATAACTTATTAAATAAACCAATATTCTGATGTGATGGTAAAATTGTGATGGTGATCAATATTTAGTCGTAAAGAGAAACTTCAGCATAAACCACAAAAACAATTAACATACTCGTTTAATAGGTTAAATTTTATCAGGGATCCCCACCTAATCAAATTACAGTTACAGTCAGTCCCTATTATTTTGAAATTTTGTATAACAAGATCAATGAAAGTATGCAATAATCTCAATAAAAAAATATTCAATTGTTAAGGTAAAAACAAAATACTATTTCATGTTTAGGTTACGTAAAATTTTTCTTTACTTTAAACTAATTCTAAGACTAATAATACACGAATGCCTTTAAAGGAACTCACCCTTTGCGGAATTCCAGTATAACGTCGAAATCAGTTTTAAAATAAATGCAACAAATTGAAACTATTTTTCTAGAGAATTATTAAATAATAATTAAATTTATTTATTTTCGTTTTAATGTTAATATCACATTAACTCACAACCATGTTTTTTAATTTATTATTCTTACTTAAATTAGAAGTATCAATTCGTGGCATTTTTTGAATTTTAAACACACTATAAATGAATAATAAAAAAAATATATTGGGAACTCATGCAAAAAGCAAGTTCCACAACCCCCACCAGATGGTGTTCTGAGATTGTCCTGATCGATAAATTCGCCTCGAACGGTGGGAAATTTAGAATAGTTTCTCTATTTTCTCAATAAAGCTTTAAATAACTTTCCAATCAATAATAAATAGATAAATATACTTGCTTCGATAAAATCATACTTTTTTTCAAAGTCCATTCTACAATTTTTTTAAGCGATTTCCAAACATCACAAATCAACAAATCCCAACAGAGATAATACTGATTAAGAAGTTTTGCTAAGTTCAAATTAGAATTTGTTATTTGTATTTGATTAATCGATTTCTAGATTAGTTAAGCAAATATTTTTGGGTTTAGAAACAAACCGACGTGTAAAATTAAAATTCAAATTTCAAATCATGAAGATATTTTTATGTGATTCTAATTAATATTCTGATATTACTTTTAGCCTGTTATTAGGAAACTTACAATTAGGTCTTTATTTCCATTTTATAATAGGAAGAGACATCTGTCTGAATTTGTACTAAACAAACAATGTATCAACCAACTGTTTCTTCTTTTAAATTTTAAAACTTAATAAACCGAATATTAAAAATATCTATTTACAAAAACAATTGATAAAATATTTTTAGCTCTAAAGGGAAGATCAAACGATAAGTTGAAACGTGTTTTATATGTATATAAAGGAATAAATGATAACCAACGAGTAGCAAATCGTTATTAATAATTTTAACAAAAACCAGTAAGTTTGAAAATAGCCCATGATATAATCACTATAATCACTGTTAGAACTGTCAAGTGTACATTATCAGTTCAACTGATAATGATTTCTTTTAACAGTAACTTATTAATTATTAACTTGTCTACTTGAAAAAAAGTATCACCTATTATTTTTCTTGTTCTATTCACCACCATCACTTGTTGAAGTGCCTTAATTAAAATGTGTTTAAGTTCAAGTTTACTTTTAAATATATGCACGATAACATTTACAATTTTCCCTGTATGGTCCTACGAATATTCCTATCAATTTAATACATCAGGTAAGTAATAGCAATAATACGAATAAATAAATTTAAAGATTTTCAACTCGACATGTCACACTCTCATATGCTGTCATTAAAATTTAAATATGTTATTTTAAACGTCAAAATTTAAAAATATATATAAGTAAATTTTCGCCAAATTCTCGTGATATGCCTAAAAAAGGAAAAAAAGATAAAGTAGCAGCAGTGCCGAAAAAAGACCCTTTAACTGCCATGAACGAAATGATACAGGAAAAACTGGAAAAAACACGAGCATGCTTAAGTTGCTTGCAAAACCAATTAAAGCAGAAAGAAATGCTAGAAAAAATGGGCACGGCAGTAATAACAAGAGTTATGAACCCTGACGAACCCGAATTGGTGTCGTTCTCTTATCCGAATCAAGCTATTCTCGAAGAGTTAATGTCAACGGCACAATCTCTAGCAACACCCGGTAAAGGAATATTTGCCATCGACGAATTTGTCAACAAGAAATTAGAAATACTCGACTGTTTCGAGCTCAATTACGTTGACCTCGAAGAAGATGATAAACTGAGGACGACGAGGATTTCATCTGATTTAATTTTGAAAGGATGCGTCAATCCTTGGGCAAAAAGACAAACACTTGAAGATACCAATAATAATGAACTCGAAATAAACGAGGAGGAAGCAGATGAAGAAAATGCTATCTTAGAAAAGAAACGCCGATACGTCGAACTTCTATTGAACACCGAAAGCCTAGGTTTTTATCAAAACAAAACCAAAATAAATAGACAGATAACTGCTTTCAATTCAATTTTTAAGGCTCCGTTATATCCGGAATTCTTTTGATTGGTTCCGAAGTGCTTCAAATGAAAACGGACGAAGGTAAAACGTTCGCAGATATAATGCAGTTCAAAGATTTAATTGTGGGCACAACCCTCGATTTGGAAAGTGAAACCAGTTCCTTGGGAGAGTGCACCCTGTTAGGTTTAGACAATTTGGGCAGTAGAATTGTTGAAAAACGAATGGAGGGCTATCAGTTTCTGGAAGTGAAATGTCCGATTAAAATTTCTTTACATTCGCCATCGCCACAAACCGTCAACGAAAACTGTAGGGTGCTGGGAAGGTTTTCTAATATCTGTCAGGCGAACAGGGTAGTACCGATTATTAATTTAGATATTTATGCAAGCAAAAACGGAAGTCTACAATTAGCCCAAAAGGTGATAATAAAATTTGATCCTAATTAAGTACAACGTATACCTACAAACAATACTTTTTCTTTCTAAAGAAAACTGAATCTATACTGGTGGCAATGTGCAAAAATTTGCTGGACAACAATGTCATTTTAGAAGGAATGCTACTAAAACTTCACGTAATAAACGCAGGACCGGACTATACCGAACCAACAACCCCCAGAGAAATTGCAATGTCAACCACTGTAACCCTTACCAGGTCAATTCCGCCCGCAGTACCAGGAATTATTTTTAGTCCTGACAAATTCGAAGAAGAAGACTATCTAATAATCTTTAACGAGATCAATAAAAGGAAAGGAAAGGTGCCGTGGACTTTGAATTTTATGTACGGGACCTTCGCCGAGGATGCCGTATTAAAAATTTGGAAAGGAGACGAAAATAATGTCGAAGAAGCCCAGAAGTTGTTCTCCTCGAAAATAGACGTCTACCAAAAGGCTACGTGGGGATCGTTTCAATTGGAAGGGGGCCTTCCGGCTGATTGCAAAAAATATTTCTTTTAAATCAAAATAATATAACTATGCTAATAGTACATAATTAATACGCTTGTCTTAAGTGAATCTGCTCATTATCATTCATTAGGTATTTTCGTCAAAATAAAAGCTACACGTCCGTCATCGTTAATATTTTTATCAGTATACGTTTCAATGTTAATGTAGGTACGCTGCCTATGTGATTATCTTATTTTCTAAAGCACCATTTATGTTAAAATTGTATTAATTTAAACAAGCTGAATTTGGCCCATAAAACTGTGAAAGCAATATCACCGTTTCGAGGTCAAAGGAAAAAAAGTTCGTTCAAGCAGATAAAAGATGTTTTTGTGTTGATAGATAAAAAGGCTTCAATTTTACAGATGTTATTTCAACCTTGAAATAGTTTAACAAGAAACCAGCTTAATAAAGCTTATCATCACAGCTATTTTTTGTCCTCATAAATAACTCAATCTGATATCGTAACCATAAAATTTAAAAGAAGAAAAATTAACACTATACATGCTTATTATTACTTACATTTAATTATTTAATTAGAAATTAGAGTTACAAAGTATAGAAACCTCATCGATTCAATAATTAGAAATTACGAAGTGAAATATCGCTTGCTTTTGTTATTTTAGATATATTTGAACTTAATTACTTAAATGAGTCGGCAGATCCCTGTGATAATTTTTACGAATTCACTTGTGGAAATTTTGAAAAATATAATCCATTACCATCAGGGGAAAATGTTTGGGATAATTTTTATATTTTACAAGACGAAATACATCAGGTAGTCAAAAGTAAGAATCTAATTAACACCAAGTAATGTTTAATTAGTACCTAACGAATAAAGACCGCTGATAATGAATACTTGTGTAATTAATTTTTAAGATATCTTGGAAGAACCTATTAACCAAAGTGATGCAGTTTCTTTAAGAAAAGCAAAATCTGCATACATGGCTTGTGTCGATTTAGATTACATTGATAGTGGTAAACCGAGAGATTTAGAAATTATGAAAGATTTGGACGGATGGCCCATAATTCAAGACATTGAATACGATACGATTAATTTCGAATTAGAAGATATCGCAAAAGTAACTTCTAAATACGGTATAGAATTTTTATTCAACTTTCAAGTTGTGCCCAATCTTTTCAATGCTTCCGAAAATGTTCTTTATGTAAGCATAATAATTATTGATAGGTACTTTACTTATAATTGGTTTTAATAACTAAAACGAACAATAACGTTACTCTACAAGTCAAACAATTCTTTTCAGATTACGGCCGATAATTTAAACAATGCAGGTATTTATAAAATGCACAAGACTGAAATTGATGAGAAATCGGGCAATATTTCGTCACCTTTCGAAAACTTTTTAAAAAAGGTCGTAGAAAGGTCTCGAAATGTCACAAATACTGCTCAGTCGTTTGCCCTAATCTCTCAGGAAATTCAACAAATAACCAACTTTACTAACATTTTAGCAGAAGGCGGAGTAAGTGAACATAATGATTTTAGTTGCTAACAAAAAATAATTTAATTTATTATTTATTTAAACAAATTGCAGTACGCAAATAAATCATACGGTAGCACTGTTGTTATCGAAACTATTCAATCATTACAAAATTGGACTGACATACATTTCGGTGAAACAATAAAGGTAGGACGACTACCGTAGGTAGATACATTTTTGAGAAAAAAATTAATTTCATTTCGTCTCCTCCCATTAGTTAAACTGGCTAAAGTTCATAAACATTATCATCGAACCTACTGGAACAAAAGTAAATAATGCAACGAAAATTATGTTATCATCGCGATCCACCTTATATGGAATATTAAAATTATTGGAAGAGACGCCTTCGTACGTACTAAAGAATTTTGTCGTAGCCAGACTTTTGTTAATTATGGCCCCCGATCTCGACAATGAAATGAGAACCTATTACAGAGAATTTAATGACGAACACAATTTGAAATTATACGAGAGGTAGATTTGTCTAAAAAGTAAACGGTCATATTTTCTAATATATAACTAATACGTAAATAATAATTTGCAGAACTGAATACTGCATAAGAAAAATTTTGGACTATCCCAACTACATAGGGTTGTCTTATGCCTTGACACACGAGTACTACCACAGTTATTTCGATAAAGATAAAATTACATCGGTAAGGGAAGATTTTTAATTTTTTTAACACCGATCGCATTTAATACAACCAAAAATTATAGTACTACTAACAACTCGCAGATGTTTTTAAGATAACAGAAATAGTGGACAAAATTTACGAAAGTTTCGTACAAATGCTGTACGAGACCGAATGGTTAGATGAAACGACTAAAGAAATTGCAATCGATAAAATCGAAGAGATGTATCTTTTGTTGGCATTTCCCAATTCGATAATAAATCGAACGGAAGTTGATAGTTATTATAAAAATTTACGAATATGTGCCCGCGATCATTTCGGAAATTCGCGACGCTTGAGACTCTTTAGAATGGCCTCAAAATTGTCGCAAATTTCGAATATAAGGGACCGCCAACTGTAAGTTGTAACTGTAAAATATTTACAAAACAAATACTTTATGCTATCAATTTTCAGATGGTCAATGTCCCCATTAGAAATAAATGCATACTATTCTCCGCAAAATAACCGAATACGTAAGCATATTTTTTTATTATTTCAAAAATATAATCTACCGACTATTCTAAACTAAAACATTTTCAGAATTACCTGTCGCAATGTTAAATCCGATATTTTACAATGGTTTCATAGAGTGAGTACCTACCTAACCAATCAAATTTCTAATCAACATTCAGTGCCGATTTTAAATCGTTTTTAGATCTTTTGATTATGGAAGACTGGGAATGATCATCGGACATGAAATAACACATGCCCTGGACAATCAAGGACGATATTACGATAAATTTGGAACTTATTCCGGAAGCTGGTGGTCTTCAAATGTGTCCCGAACATTTCAAGAGAGACAAGAATGTTTCATAGACCAGTACAGTAAATATTACATCCCAGAAATTTCACAATATGTACGTAATAGAAACCAAAGTTGCAATAATGCATTAATGAAATTATCTACAGGTAAATTCAATCAACACCGTTAGAGAAAATATCGCAGACAATGGTGGACTCAGGACGGCATATTACGCGTTTATAAAATCCGAAGCAACTAGGTCACGAACTATAAGTAAATACACCCCTGAACAATTATTTTTTATCGGTTTTGGAACCGTAAGTACATGATTTGTACCATCTGGCGCTTGAACGTTTAAAATCGATTTGTTTTGTTGTAACAGCTGTGGTGCAGCAAGGAAACTGAAGGATATTTGTCTTCAAACCATAACAGCACCTATCCCCCCAACAGGTTTAGGGTAATAGGTCCTGTGTCAAATATGAAGGAATTTGCAACAGCCTTCAATTGTCCCCCAAGCAGTAGCATGAACCCACAAACACAGTGTGTTTTATGGTAGGGTAATATTTGTTTATAAATACATAAATAAATACAATAAAATGTTTGTTATTTTTCAAAATACAAGGATGTTTATTTTGAAAAGCTAAAAAGCGCTTTTACGTAACATGATAATTCGGATAGTGATAACACAAATAAAAAAAATACACATTTGTACAAAATTTACTGGTTAGACGCAGCATTGGTCATCCACACTTGATTTTCGGCATCCCATTTCCTTAAGGTTTCATATTCCTTCACTTTGCCCTTCAAATATTCCACTTCCTGTCGAAGGTAAACGTTTTGATAATGTAGATCGGAAGTCGTTTGGTCACTTTCAGGTTCTACAGTCTTTTGCAGTTCCTCTTCGAGAGCCCGTTCCAAATTTTGTTTGTTCAGTAAATCGACCATCTTATCGTAAGCCAATCGTAAACTGTCCCTTTCCCTTTTCAGTTGATTAATCTTTCTAACGTGTCGTTGTCTGGTAATGACATTCTTTTCAAAAAACTTTCCTATGGTACGCTGGTATTCGACCAATTTTCCACATATTCCTTTTATGTGCTCCCTCAGTTCACCATTGTCGAAATAATATTGGTCAATCTCTTGGACCTTGTTTCGCAACACGTTCAGCAACCCTTCATAGTATGAAAGCATCTCCCCATATTTGGTAGGCAGCGTTTCGTTAGAGAAGGTCTGTTCAACTGGATCAGTTGTTTTCGGAACGGTTTGCTCGTACTTTTGGTACACGAAGTTCTTCAGTTGCTTATTTTCCTTCCGTATGTCTTCCAGTTGATTCGTCAGCATCTTGTTCTTCAAATGGTCGTTTTGTAATTTGAGGATTATCTTTTTATCTTTCTCGTTCGACTTGAGAATACTTTCTTTGAGCTCCTTTAAAATGGACGCCATTGTACGAAGGTTGCTTCGAACGGTCTGGGGTGGTCTTTCGGAGGGGGATGGCCTTACCTCTTCAGAGTAATAATTCTGGACATTTTGGGACGTTTCAGAACTATATACTTGTCTATTTTCCATATTATCGACTTGATTATCGTAATAATCGACACTTTGGGAATAGTAAGGAGCAACACCCTTTGGAATTTCTTTATCCACATAGTAACCTTTATTTTTGTCGACGGGAGGTTTCACTACTGGATTCTCAGGGCAGAAGCTCCTTCTCCTGGCAATAACCTCTTGGGCTCGATCAGCAAAGTAACCTGAACTTTTTTCGACGGGTTTATTGCCAGAACCCTCTCCAGCCCGTTCCATGTAATAAGGTCCCAGCTGATTGGGGTTGTCCATTGCTTGAGTATTTCTGTCCGGATAGTAGCCGGTTTTGTTGTTGATTTGCTGATCGCGATCTGTGTAGTAGCCCTCCATAGATAAGTACTTAGAATTTTGCGGTAAAATTGAAAGAAAACTTCGGAAAAAACAAATTTAAAGTCGTCAATGATAAATATTTCTCGCCATGACATTCGAAATTTAACAAACTGATAACAGACGACTTGATGCGAGAAACATTTTACAAACAACGTATAAAGCAAGTGTAGAAAATTGGAGAGAACATTGCTTGTTTAAAAACAAAAATACAAAAGAAAAATTTATTTCAAACTTATCAGGTTTGTAGTATAAAGTATTCATATTTTAAACGGCTACATCCTAAGACACATACAAAAATAAATACATTAAAAACATCGTTAGGCAATCTTTTAATACGTAAAAATTAACTTATATCTACGATAGTTGATATATATATATATAATCGACGCAGTGCATTTTATTTTCCATTCTTTATAAACATGTAGATGTGTTAATATTAATAATTATCCTAATCATTTTTTCCTTTTACAATTAAAACAAGAACAAAATGCTCTTTATTAAGCAGCGTCTCAACTGTAAAAAAGTGCAATTGTACTGATAACAGTAAATTGTATTAAATTATATCGAAAAACATTACAACCAATTAACAATAATCTCAAACACCAAACAATATTTTTGCTCCTCTTAGACTAAATCTTTTTAAGGACCAAAAATTACTTTTTCTAATAACAAGAACATTTTTCCTTCTTTCCTTGTATACAACATAAACTCCAGAAATTCCTAGGCTGTTTCCTATTTCTATTCGATTTTTCAGTCAACGACAAAATTTAACGTATACACCTACCAAAATTAAAATAGAAACGAAAATCGACAACAGGAAGATACCACTTGAGTATGAGGTGGTTTTAAGTTAAGATTGTAGATACGGGAGCTCTCAGGAAAGGGGGACCGTAAACGGGAGAGTCCGGAAACCGTTGCATATATCTTTCCAACCGGACATACTTAACGGTCACCAGACTTCCGGCATACCTAAAATAAATAGAGATTAGTATTCTTGCGCCGAGCTATCCAATTTTGGTCAACTTACCACCAACCATGTAAATTTCTATAGGCAACAGCAGCGTCATTTTGGCTTGCGCATTTCAAATAAATACATTTACCGTTATTGTCGACAGCACAATGTAAAATTTTGCATTGGGTGGCGCATTTTGTCAGAATAGCTTCGGTGTTTAAGATGCCCCTGATTTTCAGACATGGGGTCGGTGAACAGGGGAGGCTGTTCATCGAACCTACTTCCGTCTCGAATGCCTGACCTTGCCACGACTTGTTACGAGGAGATCTAAATAATTTAACAACAAAACCCTATTACGTCATGTCCAAAAACTTCGATATGACATAGGATAAGTTAAGAATAGGAGATGTTTCCTCTTGAAATTTGGACAATAACAGGGGTTGTTATTTCTTGTGAATACGTCCAGGTTAAATTGCAGAAAAGTAATAACATCATTTTGACGAATTGCGTAAGTACAATAAAGTTTACTGCCAAAGTTGAAAAATAAACAACCAACTTAGTTATAATGGTAACAGATCGCAAATCTCGACTTTACAAGATAGGTTTATTAGAGTATTTTATTGCGGTTTAGTTTAGTGTTCAATTTGTTTAATTATTCACAAAAAATATGACGCAGCTGGTGTTCAAATAATTAAGTCATTCTGACGTCAAATGCGAAAAGTGTGACGATCAAAATCACATTAACGAGTTCGCACACAAAAAATAAAACCGTCATAGTTTATGTCGTAAAACTGACGTCACGTTGAGCATAACGTTATTTACTTATTTGAATAAGGTTCGTAGGAACTGTCGATACGAAGGAATGTCATTATAAAAGAAAAGATACAATTATTATGTGATGACATTATATATAAAATAATTACTCACTCCGAAGGACTTAGGTTGGGATTACCCAGCCATCGCCAAACCTCATATGGTTCGCCTTGTACCACTTGAATTTCTGTACGTATTCTTGATTCGTTTTCATTAATAAATTGTACGGCCTTTTCCCAAGTTCTCTGTTTTACTGCAACCATTAAAAAGATGTGATTATACATAATACAATAATATAATAGCTTATATTGTAACTAACGTTTCCTATCACATATCGGAACAATCATGTCCCTGACGTGGTTTATGACGAGGAAATTGTTCTCTTTCTCTTCTTCTACGTGATTCTGCAATATTTCAACGATCCTTTCGACCATTGCGAAAATTTCATCTTTCTGGTCTTGCTGATATTGTTTGTAAGATTTATAAAGGAAATTTAGACCATAAATTAGTAAAAAACCACCTCCAACCACTACAGCAGTATTAATTATTGCAAACAGCTTATTTGATATAACACAACTCCACGGAAGCGGAGGATTTAGGACAGCCAAGCCCACATTACCGAGGGCTCTTTCGATTTTGACTTGTTTCTACGGATAAAAATTAAATAGCCAAATGTCCAGGCATTCAAAGGGGAATTATATAACTTAATAACTCACTATACTCTTAAGGACATTCGCCTCCGTGACAATACCAGTGGCTTCAACAATGGATATTCCCCACTCTGGATTTTTGAAAATTAACAACTCCAAATTATTTATTTCATGACTTATGTTGCGTTTACCCTACAAATAATATAGGTACGGTAAATTAAGTAAATCGATAATCAAATAATTAATTTTATTGACCTGTGTGCTTTGTGTATCTTTAACATAATTAATAATGTCGTCTTCGGACATGTAGGGCTTAACTGACGGGTCTGAGCACCTATTTTTCAGGGTCAGCCGTTCCAATTCCGGTTTAATATTCTTCATTAACGTTATAGCTGCCATTACTTCGTTATCCAATATACAATTTTCGTCCTTATCAGAATTTTGACCGTTTGAAACGCAATACGGGATTACGTATCCTGCAAAAAGATTATTAAGTCCTATAACGCGGCTCTAAAGCAAAAAATAAAATCGTTTAATAAGGAAAATATTCAAGTATTATAATAAAACAACATTGCATAATCAGATCTTTATTATAATAATAATGCCACCAAACGAAATACAAAGCTAGTACAAAAAAAAATCATTAAAGAAATAGAAATCGTAGGTAATAAAAACGATTCACATTTTTTTAACCAACACCAAATGCATTTATTTGTGTATTTCCCGTAACGTAATATACCTACTAAATAGCCGTTCTTTGTTTATCAATTAATAATAATATTCAATTATAATAAAGAAATCTCTTATCAATGCAATAGTCAAGTACTTATGTATGTGTATGTTTGTAATTGTAAGTGTCTGTCGGTCCATTTTACGTCCATCTATTGCTAAAATGAACCCTTACCGGCTGTATCAAGGGCGGAAGTGTCGGAGCGCATGCCCAAATACATGACACCAATCAAGACGAAGAAGAGCAATGCCACTCCTACTACTGCCAACGAGACCATGTTGTTACGGACTATGTTACCCATATTGCTGTCTTGACGCTGGTAACGAGACCCCAAATCCCTGTAACGACCGGATCTGTGACAAAAAACTACCTTACCTCTCATTAATAAAAGTATTAATTCATTTACCTTGCCAGATAACTTCTAGCATAACTGCTGGGACCATTTATATCATTCTCCTTGATGATGTCGCTTTTGAATCCATACTCTGTCGTCTTAGGACTGTTTGCACTCATCTGACTCAATCTTTTGGTGAAATTACTCAAAAATGGAGTCTCAGCAGGCTCGTCGACGTTATTATCAATTGAAGAGGTATATGTGGCAGTTGGTTTATCATAAGCTGCGAAGGAAAAGAGCACCTAACTTAGAAAGGAATAAATAAGAATGTAATATGAAAAAATACCAGAACTTCCAAGACTGAGTCTTGAACGAATCTGATTCAGTCGGTCTAAGGCGTCGTCAGAATAAGACGAAGCTGATGTGTAACTTGAATATCGAGGAGATGGTTTAGAGGAGACAAAAGAAGATGGCACATCTCTGGATATGGGTATTTCAGTAGTAGTTGCTTTAGGGGGTGAAAGACTGCTCCTATTAAGAAATCCGTAGGGAGAAGGAACAGTCGACTTTAATGGAGAATCTAAAAAGCAGTATGCAAAATATCAATTAAAAAAATATGTTCAAAGATTTGTTACCAGATCTGGTCTCAAAGCTCCTGCTAATGTCATGCCTGTATGAGTTGTCTTTACTATCAATTACTTCAGGTTCAGAGTCAGAGCCAGTGTCAAAGTCATCTCTTGAAGTTGTAATAATTGTCTTTGTTGAAGAGGTAGTATTTATTTTGCTTAATTTTACATCAGGTTTTGATTCTGGCCGTGGACTCTAAAAAAAAGTAATTAAAGTAATTAAACTAACACTATAAAATTTAGTTACTTCAACAACATCATTATCATTCAGACGAATGCTACGACGCAGATTAGATCTGTTGGCTGAAGAAGTCAAAGTTGCTGGTGGTGCCGTGATACGTCTGTTTTTGTCCTTTCTGTTTCTTTTTGTCTCAGATTCACTGTCGTCGTCGCTCGAATAACGAGCCAAAGATCTACAAAACAATAAGTTAGTATTAACAACTGCACAAAGTAACATTCACAAATACCTCCTTCCTTCGCTATTAATCTTATCTTTATTTTCTAGAAGAAGCTTTAATTTTTTGACCATAACTTTTCTGGTTGTTCCCGTGATGGGCATGACAGGAAAACCATACTCCATAAGCTTTGTTCTAAGCTCTGCATCTGATAAATTATCTACATCCACCATCTAAAGAAATGTTTTATTCTAGTAATTTGTTAGGTTATGTTCAACATTTAATTTACAAAATATTGTACACAATACTGAAAATTACACCTTAAAATATATTTTCTTACCTTGAGTTATGTTTAAAACAAATAGAAAAATTATAAATCAGTAAATAAATTGATGAAAGCTACATGAGATATTAGTTCTAACGTTGCATGAGGCGGCAAACACTGCTCTTGATCTAAATATGAATCCTAAGTTTAATCACCACTCGAAGGCACAAAACATATGTTAAAAATACAACTTATACACTAAGAAATCCTTTAAACACTTTAAATCCACGAAAAATTGTCGATTGCGTAAAAAAATTCGTTACAAATTTACTTAACCAAACATACGCAGCCACACACGTCCATAAATAGGAATGACGCTTGCTTCTTCTTTTTCTCCTTTTCTCAAAGCGGGATAGCCACTAACTTGACAGGAGCGGACGAACAATTAATGTTTTAATACAAAATTATTTTAGCAAATTTTTAAAGTCGATTTCTATTAAAACTATAAAAGAAAAATGGTGTTTCATGGTAAAACCCTAAAACACAGGAGCAGTATTAGTAATGTTTTGCAGAAAATCATCCACATTTGGTGAATTACATATCACCTATAAACTTTAAGAAAGGAATTGGAGTTCGTGATCGTACCGAAATGACCAGTGTAGGTCATTATTTGACACGATGAAGATATAAATAAAGACATAGTTAAAAATTAATGTGAAAACCAATAATCTAAAATAGTAATGATGAAGTTGAGCGCATTTTAATTAAGCACGTAAAAAAAGGGCGAAATGTTTAATTTACGAAAAATATTTAATTTTTTCAATAAATAAATAATTATACATAAATATAAAACATAAAAATAACGTAACAACTATGACTTAGAATGTTTTAAGTACACACTTAAGTACCTAAATGAGATTACTTAAAAATTTCGAAATAAATACATAAATAATTTAAATAATAGGAACACTAATCGTAATACTATTAATAATCTGTCACACGAACACAACCATTTTAATTAAGTACATACATATACAACGTCATTTTATGTAATACTGTTTTATTTAATAATATATATATACTTTGGAACAAATATTCACTATTATATTAAGTAGGTAGCATGTTATTAATGTTATTAAGGGACGAATACTGTATTATATTACTGTTAGATTGCTTAAACAACGCGACAAATTTAACCCGGTGTTATCTTACATTGGGTCAGATTTAACCCGTTCCTTCTTTCTCAATTTTTTTCCGTGATTTTCTTTCTAAAGTTACAGATGACGTAAATGAAGAATGAAAGATACTGGTATCTTTCACGTGATCACATGTACAGGAGGTCGGTAAGGTCAGTTTTTTAAATAAACAATCTAACAAAGAATGATTAGGAACTATAAGACATTCTACACATAAAAAAGAAAAATATTTTTCGAAATGAATAGTAGTGGCAGTTACTTTTGGCCTGTACTGTACTGTCATAATAATAAAATTAAAAACAAAAGAAACTGAACATTGTTTTAAATTTGTTTCTTACCTAAACAATTTGCTTTTTGTTTTTAATTGTAAAAATATAAATGTGAATAGGCAGAAACAAATTTTTTATCACATGTTATGCACTCTCCCTACTGACTCCGCTAAAGAAAATCTTAATATAAACAAACAAATAAACAAACAAACAAATAAATAAATAAATAAAAGGACAAATAAATAAGAAATAAATACAAAAATTAAGTAATTAGTTTACGTACTACCAGCGGAACTTTCGCTGTAAATTATTAATTCGATTAAATTTTTCGGCTTCTTTTTTAATCTGAATGTTTTAAGCAATCTAAATACCATCGACTAATTTTTTTTGTATCTGCCACAATAGATTATTAACGATTAACGATTGTAATATTCGTCCTCTTTTTCGATGGGGTCCCCATCATCGTCTTCTACAGACTGATTGAAAAGAACGTCCAAAAATCGGGGCTCCGAACGTCTCTTTCTACCACTAAAATTTAAAAAAAAAAGAAAAAAACGGTAAAGTGTGCATGTACATTGAGTGAATATAGCTAAAAAGTTTCAAGAATATTGGGAAATAAGCTGGCCGGACTAACTTTATTACGATCACGTAAAAATATTATTAATGGTTTATAATAAATACAATTTTTATAACCAATAAACAATTTAAAAATAGCCTAAATCAGTCCAATCGGTTCAGCCATTTCAATGATTAACCCGTACAAATAGACACTTCAATTTTATTTATATATAGGTATAGATAATTAAAATAAATACTTGTGACTAGATAAATTCAATAAAATGATGCAATTTAATGAATCTGAACATCACCAAAAAGGTCTCTCTTAATATTTCTTGTAAATACATAATTGGATTTCAAATTAATAATAATTAATAATGTAAAATGGACACGAGCTGTAATCAATCGTAAGGTTAACTTAATAACTCTACAATAAGAAAAAAAGATACACACAACGATGGCATAACGTGTAAGGTCAACGACAGAAAAGGTTTTTGCGTCTTTCTACTCAACATACGTAAATTTAATCTAACAAATTTAATAAATAATTAAATGATAAAAATAATTAAATAGACGATCAGCAAAATCACATAAGGACAACGATCAATTAAATTCCTCACATAGAGGTTCATCTGACTGAATATGAATAGGTCTGTCTTATCTCGGTTTCTCGAAATAATTACTACAATTATTATTTACTATACTTAGTCAGTAAGTATACTATAATACACTACTATATAGTATACAACAAACACCATCGTATGTTCGTTCATTAACAATAAAAATATCAGAAAGGTTATCTACTCTAAAGAATAAATTACTTTTTTTATCAGATAAATAGTTTTTATCCAAATTAATATAGTATGTTCTTGAAACTTTTTAAAACTCAGATGGCAGAGGGAGCGAGTAGGGTAGGTGCAGGTGTAAGATACTCACATATATTGAGGATCGACTTTACCCATTCCAAGAGGCACAGTAACTAATTTTCCCGCAAGATTTCTTAATCCTATTATCGTTTCTAGTTCAGCCAATCTGGCATCGGATGATACCCGTTTTATCCTTAAAAAGAAAGCATATTTTAAGCTTTTAAAATGAAATGTTGTAGATAACATGTACTAACAATAATAACTGTGTGGTAAATTTCTTTTTCTTTCTCCCGCAATTGCTGGAAAAGTTACGAAGTATTGCATCAGTTTGAATTCGTGTTAAGTAGAAAAATATTTTTACGACGGATTTGTTTGAAAGGAAAGCCTTAAGGATATTATCAATATAGGGCTTTTAAATTCTACAACACACCTTCTACGTTTTTCTTTTGTTTGAAACAAATGTCACGTTCTAAATTTACCATTTACCTATATTTTAAAAAAGGTTTGTCCCAGTCATTATTCTGGAAACTGAACAATTTTCGCAACTTAATGAATTGCGTAAATTGAATTGTCGTTATTCTTTTCATTTTTCAATTTTAAAACGGTATTCTCAGAAAATATTTTCCTTTATACTTAAATGAACATCAAATCGAGTAAAACAAATTGTCAAATACAGTTTCAGGTCGCCTACTCTTATGTAGTATTAAACAATTTTTCCACTAAATTAGAGAATTAAACTTGATAATTGACTTTTCCAAGTCCCATTCATTCGTTAAACAGCGTTTTTCTCATTCATTTTTTTTTTTGCGGTAATCTTATATAAAACGTTAACAAGAATTACATTATCAGACGAATGAGTAAGTACAGCAAAAATGTGGATCATAATTAAAAAAAAATGACTACAAAATGTGATTAATCAGATTGTAGATTATTATAACACTAATACAATTTTTCAGATTGGTATGGGAAGCAGATGTTCAGCAAATATGTACTTATTATAAAATTAGTTTTGACGTAATATATTCGTAACAAATTTCTCTTTTTTGTTTTTATAATGACAGCAAATACCACGAATATCTAGGTAAAGGTCTTCCTTCTTGTTAACTGTATGCAAACTTATCCTAAACCTGATATAGCTTGTCATAATAATTAGAAGTGAATTAATTAGTTACGGGTTACGTAATTACTATATAATATATATAATTTAACTGAAAAAAAAAACATCTGAGAAACACGAAGAAACAAAAAAAAAATAAAACAATCAAACTGCTCGTTATTCTTTTTTTTTTTTAATTCACCTTATAGCAATTGTTTCCAGATGAATTATTCGAACAGAAACATACACTAAAGAATTGACGTCACTTCATAGTTTGCGAAGTATTTTCTAGTGTTGAAATGCGTGTGAAAAGATTATCAAAAAAAAAAAAAATTATGAATGGTGTTCAAGTAGGAGACCCTGAATAAAATTTTGCGTCAGTTTTTCCTTCGTTACTCATCAGATTCTAAATATAACGCAACTAAAGATGTTAAGAAAGATAAAAGGAGATACAGATAAATTATTTTTAGATTATGATCTTTGTTTGTAGAACATTTATGTGGCAAATTACATTAGAAATGCAAAAAGCACAGTCTGCTTTATATTATATGCACCGGGCTATCTATACAGACACTGGACTGGGGGTTTCGGTCGATAAGTTTTCGTACTAATTTTGTTTTTCAATCAAAATGAAAGCAGGTGGCTTTAGGTGTGGATCATTTTATCTTTTTATTATTTAGATACAACGAGATGCTAAAAAACAAATGCCGATTGAGTATACACTATACATCCCACTTGATTTAATAACACTCGACAGGTAGACAGAAAAATAATTACCAATTTCTGTTATCGGGAAGGGTTTAGATGGAGCAAATTAAATGAAACATTAATTCCACGAACATGTATCATATTTCGCAGTTGAATATTAAAGTTATTAAAAAAACGAAAATGAATGTCTTTGGGTTATCAACTTTATCTACATTTATTGCAAATGTATATCCGGTGTAGTGTAGTGTCACAAAATACGGAGACACTCCCTCTCTTAATAAATATCAACAAACTACAATAAATGCAACGAAATCGAGAAAGCTACTAATATTAAAATAAATAAATTAAATTTAAATAAATTGATTTCATCAGTACAAACGTGTAATTTATTTTATGTTGCAATCGAAAAAGTTATGTAATTCTAAAAAATATCGTGATTGTTGAATCAAATGAAGCAAAAAATTTCATCATTATTACCGTCAGAAACAAACAATTACTAAATTAAAAAAGAAAAAACTGAAACTGTTGCAAAATGGCGTATTTACCTAACCGAAACTTTCCAAATTTTTTCAAAGACTCTAAAGTACCGTTTCGAAAAAAATAAAAAATATATTGTTACATTCACGTGGACATGTTAAAAATTACTAGTTACATCATCTTTGATAAATAATTACAATACTTATAGCACTTATGTACCAACACCACCTGGTAACAGCATTACCTTTTTCACACAAATTTTCCACACGTCACACCCTAGGCCTTTGATACTTATCATATTTTTTTATAATACGTTAAACTATCTATTATATATGTATATCTATGGATATTTTATTAACAATTAATAACTTTATCGGAACAAAAAGTAAAGTTCATCTAGATTTCTCGTAATAACTTTAAATTTTTGTAATAAACAAACTACAATAACCGAATTAATTATTAACGAAATAAAATATTAATACCCGGATTGATATTTAAGTCAATTTTCTGATAAAACTTTTCACCAGACCATTCATTTTACTTATTTTGGACTTTGACTGTGTGATCCAATCCAGGTACTTAATTATGTTAACATTTGTAAAAATGAAAAGCGGAAAAATCATCTGACGTCGAATTAATTGTGTTGCAAAATCACTCGTTTCGCCAATTACTTTTATACAATTTCACGCTCCGCTAAAATTTAATAAATAATTAATTAAGAGAATCGTAGTTGAACAATTGCTTTTATTTTTCCTTTTGCCGCAAGGATTTTCCATGTCTTTGGTGACCCAAATATCTTTTTAGGTAAAATACAAATGAAGGCCAAAATGCCACGGTCCTTGGCAAAAACGTTCAAGTAACAATATTTCCTTATGTAATAATAAAGTGTAATTTAAAAAATATATATATATTTATATTGGAAACACTTTCAATGACACAAATGAATACTAACTTTTTATACGGTTATTAAAATAAAAGTTGAAAGGTTTTCCAACAGCATTCGATATTAAGGACAATATTCACATAACAACAAAGGATATTAAAAGGTAAAGCAAAAGAATGTCGTACATAGACATGAAAAAATAAAATTTACCACACAGTTATTAAAATCTGCAGTAGGTAGTAGGTACTTACATAAACGGAAAACTATCATTCCTATTATTTTACGAAAGTTTTAATAAAAATAATAAAGAAAAACAACGAAAAACACTGCTTACCTCGATGGTCTGGCATCGGCGATTTGTAACATGGTAAGGGCAACAATAAAAACAAAAACTTTTATAACGCGTTTGTCCATTTTCTTTACGATTTTCCTTGGGCAGCGCAGCGCGAATAAACCGGAAACACTATGCGGAAATGTTTTATATGTATGTGTATATGTGTATGTGCGTGTAGGATTGTCACCACCCTCACCACTTCTTCGAACAGTTAAAAACAAAACGAAAATAACAAAAGTGACAAGTTCAATAATCCAAGTCAACTAGTACGTTGTTAATTGCTTATATAGTCAGTCATTTGTTATCTTTCGCGGCCTTCTTAATGAAAATGGCATTTTTCGCGCATCACTCAACTTTTATACGTATCTGTACGAAAAGATAAGATACCATAAGGGGGAAAAAGACGTGGAAGAATTGACTGAGACGGCGCAATCCGGCGTAAGTAACATGCATAAATTGACGTTAATTTTGTCAAAAGAAAACTTACCAATCGGTATTACCCACAACCAGCAGCTTACATAACACCTGTGTCTTTTATTTAAACAAAAAAAATCTTCTTACGGTATTCCCAAAACGGATACATCAATTATACACTTTTTTGAATTCATTTAAGGATCGTCCTTGCGCAGATTACATGCTCAGGCCACCCATAACAATTTATAGAGTCCGATACAAAAAAAAATCAAATTGGCCGCCTTTATTTGTTTATTTTTTAATTATTGTATTAAACTATTAAATCTATAATTACCTTAAATATAACGTTATAAGTGTATACCAGCCTACGTACAAAGTTTTACTATGTATCTTTTCGAAAAAGCCTCCCTTTTTAATTAACTATATTAGAATAGAGTTTTTCGTTTCTTACAACTTGTGGGTGAATACATACTTGAATGTTTCATTTCGGATTTCGCTCGTTAAATAACAAACATTATTATGTATTTGCAAAAGTGCGTACGTTACGCAATAATTTATGTAAATGTAATTATAATAATAATAATATAATAACAATAATAAAATTTATCGAGTCATTGCGACCTTTAATATGATCTACTGACATCGAAAACAAGCAAGTGTAAATTTAGTTAATTATCATTCAGTATTACATTGTATTATGAAAACTATTACAGGGACAGGATTTACATCATGTATTATTTTTATAAACCTCTAACAGGTCGAAAAAAAAGAACGCTGATTTAAAATGATATGTAGGGTACTTAATGTAATGTAATAAATGTTCAGCTTCTTTTTTTTAATGAAAATGTGGAAAAGCAGACGGAAATGGAAGCCTTAATATGGTATCTCTCAGCTCGCAATTTTTGACAAAGAAAGTTCCTCGAATCCCAAATATTTGCCCACTTAGTCATTGTCATTAACATTGCAGTCGAATTGAGTGTATAATATTAACTACACTACTTATCAAGTACCTGAGCCTTTATCACATATGTAAACACATATGGAGTAATTTAAATGTCAAGTATGTACTATTACATTTAATGTAATTCACCATTAAGGACTTCCAAAGACGGTCACCGCTTTTACCACCTAAAATGACCAAATTAAATCATCAACAATGTCCAAACTCTTTTAAAAGATATCTAAAAACTATTTTTTATTTACGAACTTTCGAGTATATAAGAGTCAGTTTTTCCGTTCCCACTAGTACATCTCCAAAATGCCTCTTAATGTAATCCAAAATAAAACAATCCTTCATCTGCTAAACGGTGGTATGTTTTATTAAATGCACGTCACAAGGGGATCGGATTCACGATTAATTTTATATGAGAGAAAAAATGGACTTTAGACCCCCGCCCCCTGATAATTACTACTTAGAGTCGATCAAATTTAATCCAAACGGTACACATTTGAATAACCGAATAACAATAAAATTCGCTTGCTTAAAAGTATAAATTTAGTTTAGAAATATTCTCTAATGTCGTCCACAAGTACGTACAATGTAAAATTGGTAATGTTCTGTAGAAATATGGAAACAAAATTTACCTAGTGAAATTACCATTACAAGTACAAATTGTGGACTTAACATATGGTCCTAAATTATTTCAAGTATTATATTAGTGGGTACGTATCTCTGAACACGCATATTTGCGTTACGCTGTTTTTACTTGCTCGTCCCAAATTGATTAGAAGTTCAAACAGGCATTTTACAACAGCATTATTAGAGTGCACTGATTATTTCTAACAACTGATAAAAAATTCGATAAACTTTACTATTATTATTATTATTATTATTTCAGAAAATTCCAATTATCGAAACAAAAATAAGTAGAATCGATTTATTTGAAAAAAGCCTTATTCTGAAAAAAAATGCTTCCACAGTCTGAAATTACGATTCAGACTGGAGCATGGTCATCTTCCCTCATATACAATCATTGGGAAATTGAGTATATACGTTCACATTGTTTAATTCAACCCAACTTTTACGACACCCCTCGTACCTCTTGTTTTAGTTGCGTAATTAACTCTTAATGAAAACCTTAAAGAGTGTAAACAAAGAACTACAAGTTAAATGCGGTCTTAATTTCAATATTATTTGTACCTCCTACGGTTAAGGTGGTGAATAAAGCTTAAAATTCCGTTATTTACCCTTACAATATCAACATTAATTAAACACTTGTTGTCTAAGCTGATAAAAAAGACTTGTAAAACTTTTACGTGTCTTGCTTTTGTTTTTCGATATGATAAATGACGATCGACAAATTTTCACAGTAACCTAAGGCAAATAAAAAATTATCTAATTTCACGGTTATGCCAGAGGGAAACAAGTTATGCAATGTACCTTGTTGAAAAAAAAAAGATAATAAAGCAACGGGAGGCACACGATGGTTAATGGAAAAAATATGTAGAAATTTTATGATGATAACTTAATCTCCTTATAAAATATTATTGTAGTGAGCATATTTCTCATTTCTCACAAAACACCATAAATATGAAAACAATTTAATCGTCATTTCGAAAGATTCATAATGGAAGACACCATATTAATCAAATGTTTCATCCACATAAGGGGTGGGCAAAATACGTATCCGCTCGGTAATGTTTATCGTGGTAAATTGGCGTGAACTTCTCTTTTTCATTTAATTTTCAATCATATTTTAGTTTTTCGATTACCCATCGAAATAAAAACCGGACCTTGCACAATAAAATAGCTTAACACTTCTTTTTTTTTATTACGGTAAATCCAATGTAAAATTGCGCGAATGGATTAAAAGTGCTGGTAATATAGTACACAAATGACACATCACATTTATTTTTTTTTTTAGTAAGTACCTAAACATTTATATTACGAAATAGTCAATTTTATTTCCTCTATCGAAATCAAAAAGCCCTATGCTTTTTTTATTAGTAACGGTTTGCATAGAAGCTATTTATAATCTCCTTTTTACTGTTTATTGTTAAATAAAAATTGGCGCCTTTTAAAGAATACTTCGAAGAATTCCAGAAGGATATTAAACTCTAATTTCTAAGTATAACATTAGTTTACTTCTAAATTAATTACCATAATATCTGCACAACCAAACAGATTGTTCTATGAATAAATAAAATCTGTTTTTTAAATGCCTTACATATGCCATTGGTCTCACGTACAACGTACCTAATGTGTTGAAATATGTTGAAACATGTATGTTAATGAAAAAATATGAGAAAATCAAATGGAGTTCAGTTCTACGATGTTGAACTAAATAAAACACTAAAACGCGTTTCGACGCCAAAGATGTTATCCTCAGAATAAGGATGACACCTTGGGTGTAGAAACGCAATTGTAAGGTTTTTATATGAAATTTTCAGTTTTACAATTAGTGTTTTATTTAATGAAACAAAGGTTTTCTTTTTAATAGCAAACCTGAAAAATATTTAATATTAATTGCTATTACATGTTTCCCTACACGGACACTCCAACAAAAATCCTTGGTATTGTCGATAAAAATCAATATCGTAATCAGATTAAGGAATAGAAAATGGCATTTTATTAAAATTTCCTCCTGTTTCATCTATTCCATCCAAGGTTTTTATTGTTTGCAAACACTTATATGTAGATTTTACACGATTACTATTGTTTAATTACCGGTAACTTTTAATTTAAAACGCTACTTTAGTTTAAAAGCGGTATGTTTTTATCGTATAAGAAATACCGTAAATATTGTCAACATTGTACTAAAAATAAAAGAATACCAGACAGGTGCTGAAGGTTCAATACATAATCAAGACAGTTGTGACATATAGACAGACAGTCCAACGAAATCTTACCATTCGATGTTAGTTAAAACCGATTTTAACCGTTCGCAGTTAAGAAACAAATAAAATTCAATTCAATTCATCCATTTTTTATTGGTAAAAATACTGCTTTTGTAGAAAAAACTATTACTACAACGACAGCTACATATTATGTACAAAATGTTGTTTATCGATTAACACTAAACTTATTAGTATTTTATTGAATAGTAGTTATTGATGGTGTTACCAAATAATAACGAACGAAAAAAAAAAACACAACTCCTGCTGTTTTATTAAACAAAAATAAAATTAAATAATAATAGTAAATGAAAAAATTTCCTATTTCTACTTTATATAATAAGAAAAAAAAATGAGAACATCGGAAAGTCAGTCTGGTAATTCGATTGAAACTATTGGTAATACCGGTTTAAATAAATCGGCTCTTCTAACAATATTTCCGCTTTTCTCCGACTGTTGTTCCAGTTCCACCCCATTTCTATGACGTTCGCTATGATAAGCTATGTTTCCGTACTCTTGTAAAAGAGGACACACGCTCAGTACAAAAGAACAGAAGTCTTTTCTCATTCCAAACCACCCTTCAAAAAGAACACTTAAGATAAACATTTACAACTATTTTATATCAATCATTCGTCACATATACAGGATATACATTAGAGAAAATTCGTATGATATATCGTAGCTTACATTTGTTGCCCCCCTTTGAGTTGAAAGACATCAAAATGAGAGTAACAAATGACACGATAAGTGGTATGGCCACCGAGGTATGACTTATTTCAATATCATCATCTAGTTTATTTGCTAGAAGAACCTGTAAACAAAATCCCATTTACAATTTTCCTAGTTTATGTAATATTAAATGATGACCGATATCACCTGAAATATTAACACTGGAATAACCAGAAACGTGTAACCCAGTGCTGTTTGAAAACTAGACCTTCTTTGTTGAGCGTTTACTTCTGGTGTTCTAAGTAATATACCCGCAAAAATAATTGTGTACAAAACCCCCACCTGTAAGATAAATTATTTTTTAAGGAAACCTTTCGTTTTATTATATTACACTCACTAAAGCCAAACACATTACAATCCAAAGAGGTACAAAAACTACCTCCCAAGACCAACCGATGAACTCATCCAAACGTAGTGCCAAAAATATAAATTGGAGAACGTTCACCGCACAAAACAATTCCAACTGGAACGAAATTTTAAGCATTAATCATGTAAATATTTTAGCTATAGTTCCGTATATATTAAACAAATAATAAGTATACTATATATCTAGACAAATTATTAAATGTCCATTTTCAACTGCCGCGATGGTACATACATCTTTAAACATGTACACACAGTTATAATGTTTTTAGACATGTAAAATTGCAAATAATAAAATAACACAAATAGACACAAGAAAACACGGTGAAAGATAACAGAAAGTATAGAAATTCAACAAATATTTATTATTATAATATGTAAAAGAAACCACTCGTTTTTAATAAGAGCCTGCATGTTTATCTGCTAGTAAATAAAAAAAGAGACTAATAATCAGTTGATACCCACGTAAAATATACTGATCATTAAATAACAAGGCAAAAGGATATTCAATAAATGAGAATAATATTAATAACTCACCTCGAAAGACCTATCATGTTTAACAGCCCAAATGCACACGGCAATGCTTACAATTGATATAAATATAAGAGGAATAAATACTAAGATCCACAAGTGTCTCCCTGATTCCAATTTATCACAAACAAGCAGTTCAAACATTAATAAAATTAAATGCAGAGCCAGAGATATGAGCATTGCTTTGTAATGGATATATGCTTCACCTTCAAGTCTAAAATAAAGTTTATAATATATTTTGGTAAATAATTGAATTAAATAATGAGCAACCTAAAGTGTGGATAACGCCACCAGACATAACTACCGACAGTAGCCCCTAAAATTACTAAAGCCTTCCATACCCAAATTGGTGCAAATATCCACCAATATGACCATTTTATATGATTGTCTAAGCGTAATGAGAAAAACGCTACAAATATTAATAAACAACTGTGCACCACAAACTTACTGAAAATAAAAAATAACGCTTCAATTCATTATAATTTACAAAATAAATAATGTAAACAAACATGAGTGTGACTAGGTTATCTACGTATTTTTAACACTAAAAGTACATTGACCTACATTTATACTAAACATTTGTACTTTATCTATTATTTAAAGGTATATTCGCAATTTTACCTAGGATTAAAGTCTTGAAATAGTTGCTGTAAGTTCATTTTCTAATTTGCAAACAACCATTATTATGCCATCACTTAGTACACGACTGACAGTAGCAGGCCCATCCTTTGAACTACGATGCGCGTGTCACTTGAACTAAAACACAAGAGGTATTTGAGCTACAAATTAAAACTTGCGCGAAATTCAAACGTGTATCAGCACGGCATAAGACTTTAAATTAACAAAAAAGGTTACTAATAACAATAAATTAATAAAAGAAGATACTACTAATAAAAAAATATTAATTTTGCCACGTATACTCTTTATTAGTCTTAATTTTTTCAATAGCCGAGCGTAAACGTTTTTAAAAACACCAAACACATTAAAATAAAATTAGGCCTTTAAACAACACATTTAACTACAAAAATACGATTCACGAAGGTTAAAGAATAAAATATATGTATTTTTTTTCACATATAATATAAAAATATCAAATCTGAAGTTTTTAATGATACTGGTAATAGAATGCTTATCAATTAAGTACAATAAATGAGTATCATCTCTTTTTACGTATTATATAAAAATAAGTACGTCTTAAAATTAAGGTAATTTAAAAGATAACGATATGCATACTCGTATATGTAAATATATATATATGATATACTCGTCGCAAAACGAACGATATCTTTTTTTATCATTATTCATTAGTAAAATTAAAATAATAATCTTGCACAGCTCTTTTATATTTTGGCACTTTTATTGCTGCTGTTGTATTTTCTTTTGCATTGCAGCCAACATTTCTTGCATCTTTTTAAGTTCCGCCTCTTTCTCAGCCAAAATTCGATCTTTTTCGCTTAACGAACCATTTTCCATTATTCTAAAAAAAACGCAATCAATAATAAAAATTATTAAACTATAAAATAAAGTGTTTTATTTTTTACGTGTTGCGCTTCGATGTAGGTGTAGGTGGGGGTGCCCCCTTCGCAAGTCTCTCTGACCTATAATTTTCATAATGCACTTCGTGAGTGACCTCTTGCATGTCTTGCATGTGCGTTATAAGCATCGTACGGAGTTTAATAAAATCGCAATGCTCGGGGTTCTCAACCTCAACCACCCCCCACGGATATAAACGACCCCTCACCTTACGACCCTTTACTTCCATCATTGTATTCGAGCCACAAACGGCAAATGGTACCGCTTGTTTCAATTGGCGCACCTTTAAAACAAAAGAAAAATGGTCAATAGGAAACAAAAACGCAACTTTAAACAATTGGAGACCTGCTCTTTGTACTCCTCGTCCTCGTCCGAATCGCATTCTGGTAACTGGTAAATTTTTATGCCGTTATCGCGAATTTCGTCCATCACTTTGTTCTTCAGTCTTTGCATTTCTTTTTTCGTTAAAACGTCCGCTTTTGCGATTACAGGAATAATATTAACTTTGTTATGTAACTGTTTCATGAATTCAATATCTAAGGGTTTCAACCTAAAAAGAAAAACGGGCGTCCAGTTTGAAAAATAAAACGAAAATTTTTTATGGAATATTATTTTTACCCATGACCAAACGGTGAAATAAAGTAGAAGCAACAGTGTATGCGATTATCAACAATATTTCTTCGATTTAAGCCCGACTCGTCTCTCAAAAAACGCTCAAATTGCTCATCTATGTAACGAATGATAGCTTTGAAACAATCGGTGTTATCAATAGCATCCCCATATCCTGGGGTATCCACTACTGTTAATCTAAGTTTTACGCCACGTTCTTCTATCTCAACAGTTGATGCATCTAATTTTACAGTTTGTTTTCCTTTTTCTGTAATATAATAATAATAATAATACACATTTTTTTTACCTTGACAAAAAATTACAAACATAGGTATACATTCTTTGTCATAGTCATAAAATTTCGTAATGACGCCCTCAATAAGAAAGCTTTTGACACTTATGAAATAAATATAGATAACATAATCGTTTAAATATGAATGAAACTATTTATTTTATGCAATAAATATTATAAAATTATATTAACGCAAAATTCACGGTATTAAAGATAAATACTGAGATTTAATTAGAAACTCTAATAATTCGATTATAAAACTGATAAATTATAAAACACTATACTTTCAAGAAATACTCATACTGATTACAATCACTATAATTGTTTCACTAAAATATTAGAAGTTTGCTCAAACTTCGTCAACACAACCATTTATGTACATAAATTAAATACCATAGAGGAAATGGACATGGATCCAGGTCAGTTTGGTCATTTATTATTATTAGTTTTTCTTTCTTGTATCTGTTTATGCATACTTTTTATTTCATTGTTTGACCAGTTAGAACTCACCACTATTAAATTTAAACTCAGTTGACAAATAACCACATCTCCTCCCTGTATAATAATTAATTTTTGTATAAATACAAGTGTTTGTGTTGACACAGCTTGAAAAAACCATGGGATTTTGTTATTTATCAATATTTACAAGTTCCAACATGTGACGGCTTTCACAATATACAGTTAATAGATTATCAATTTATTATCTTACCAACAGCATCCGGAACTATTCGTTCCGGATAAAGATCGGTCAGGAAAAGCGAATTTACAAGCGTGGATTTGCCCAACCCGCTTTCACCTACGACCATAAGGGTAAATTCGAAACCCTTTTTTACAGACTTTCGATGTACTTGATTAGGTAAATTTGCAAAACCTACATAACCCGGGGTCTCTAAACTAGAAAACTGAAAAATACACATTCATGTTATTGACCGATAAAATTCCTAATGTAAACAACAGTAAATATTTTCAGTGACGAACCACACCTGGTACGAATAATAAAGGAAACAATGACTAAAACTTACACTTTTAACCGACTCATTAGACATTTTGTGGTTTATTCAGAACCTGGTTATATAAAAAAATTAACAACCGATAAAATAAAGCAAGAAATCAGAAAAAAACACAAAAACTCTCAATTATAACAAATATTAATAAACGGCTGTCATATTCTACATCAAGGTCGTTTTAGTACATTTAAAGATGACGTCATGAACATAGATACTTTGTAATATGACAACAGTTATGCCGTAACAATTTATCATATAAATTATTTTTATAACTTAATTAAGTTACAAGTATAATTTTACTGCATTCATCAATTTTTTTTAATCCCACGTGTAGCGTCCTACTTTTGCATTTATTTATCTAATTTATCCATTAGTTTTTTATGGTCGATTTTGTAGAATGCTTTCTATGATTCTAGGTTTCAAGTTCGAGGACTGTAAGTACTTGGCCCGGAAGAAACGGGTTATGACCGGCCGCACAAGATTGAAGTCCCCTTGTTTCAGGCTGCAAAATTCATTAAATTTGACGTTGTTTTAACTTAACCTAACATTTTAGTAATTACAACCAGGTTTTTATTTTTAAAAATATCGAAAAAAAAGATTTAATACAAAGCAGTTTCGAATAAAAAAAAGAAGAAAATACAGAAACATTATTTAAACCTATATCAAGACAAAAGCTGTTCCTGAAACAATTACAATAGAAGTATTAAAATCAGATGATCCGAGATAAATATATTTACAGTTCAATTTTTCGTGTTGTAGTTTTAAATACTAATCCAGTAGCATATTGAAATAGACAAAACGTATTTCTATGGCAAAAGAAACGTTTCATGCAGTTCTATGGAAACTTTGAAGTGAAATTAATATTTATGAAAATAACCTTAAATTTCACACAGTGATTAGTGACGAAGCTTTTTCCATTTACTACATTTTTCTAAGAAAAACTCTGTGTGTAGTCTACTTCAGTGCGTTTAAATTATTTTATAAACAAAAGTTATTAAAAGTGTCCCTTAAATATGGCCTCAGTTGCAACTCAACCCAGTGTTACTGATTATTTGTCTAAAAAACAAAAAGAAGCCCCTAAGGATTTGGCCACAGAATGGGCTGAAATAGAAGAACTTCACAATAAAAAGTAAAAACTTAATAGAAAAGAGATACGTCGTCCTAATTATTTTTTTTAAGGCTTTGGCATCAGCTAACCTTGAAGCTACTAGCTTTTGTGAAGGATCCTTCACTCCAGAAGGGTGATAGTTTAATTCAACTCTATAACTGTTTTATTTCATCTTTTGAAAATAAGTATGTTATGATACTCAAGTGAGTATGGTATTACTATTACCTCCTTATTAATAACTCCAATTTTAGAATAAATCCTTTGTCTCTTGTGGAAATAGTGGTTCTTGTTATTGAGCAGTTCCCAAACAAGAAAGATGCCATAGCATTTTTAGAAAAAATAGAAACCAAGGTTAAATCAAATACCGATGCTTTAAATCTAACTAAAGTAACTATTATACTTTACCCACACAACTGTACTTAACTGTAGGTTTGTGCGAATATAATGATAAATACTTTTAGGTTTTGGAGGGGCAAATTTATTTGGAAAAATTAAATGATTTGGAATATACTAAAAAAATTATTGAAGATGTAGAGGGGACTCTTGACAGTATTGATGGAGTTACCCCAGTTCATGGTCGATTCTACTTATTAGCATCACATTACTACAGGTTACAAACCATTTACTTTTTCTGTTAGTAAATCTTTAGATAGCGGATTTCTTTTTGTAGAATACAAGGAGATCATGCCCAATATTACAGAACAGCATTGAGATATTTAGGATGCACTGATTTGGACACCTTATCTGAGGACACCAAGCATCAGCAGGCCTTCTTTTTAGGACTGGCTGCCTTATTAGGGGAAGGTGTTTATAATTTGGGTGAATTACTGACCCATCCAGTTTTGGAAAGCTTGAAACAAACAGAAAACACCTGGCTTGTTGAATTACTTTACGCATTTAATGCTGGTGACATCAACAAATTTGAAAACATGAAACCGCAGTGGTCAACAGTCGCCGATCTAGCAGCACAAGAACTTTTCCTAAGACAAAAGATTTCTCTACTCTGCTTGATGGAGGTAGTAATAATTTAAAAAAAATCTATAAGTACTCCCTATGTATAAATTAAACTTTTACAGATGACATTTAAGAGACCTTCGCATGATCGTCAGCTTACCTTCGTGGAGATCTCGCGAGAAACGAAATTGCCTTTGAACGAGATCGAACTTCTCGTTATGAAAGCGTTATCTCAAGGTCTTGTAAAAGGCGCTATCGATCAGGCGAGTTAAGAAATCATGTTTTTTGATTAAAATTAATTACGAACTTATTTTTGTTGTTTCAGGTTGCCGGTACAGTCAACATGACTTGGGTACAGCCGCGAGTGTTGGACAGAAATCAAATTTCGAATATGGTTCAAAAGCTAGACGTCTGGTGCAAACACGTCAACACAATGGAAAAATTACTTGAAGAAAAAGCCTCTGAAATACTTACTTTGTAACTTATTTTTTTGTATTCGTACATCTTACGTTTCGTTTGTAACAGTTATTATCGTCTTTATTCAATAAAACGTCTAAAATTGAACTGAAAAATTATTTAAATTAACATTTGATTAATTAAAAAAAAAAACAAAAGTGAATTATAAATATGTGAAGATTTTAGAATTTTCGTCCGAAAATTAATTTTCAGACCAAACAATCAGCAGCTACAAACCGATTACAATGAGTTTCTACCAATAGCAATTTGGTCTGAAAATTAATTCGATATAAATTAATGAATTTTGTACGGGAACAAAATAAGAACAGAAATGTGTAATCGACAATAAAATTTAATTAGACCAGCAACTACTTGATGTAATTTAACTGATTATTTTATTTATAAATAAAACGCCGAGAGTAATGAAGAGGCAATATATGAAAGTATTAATTGAATTAGAGGAATTATTAATCGATGGATCGCTATCTCTTGAATAATCTCTCCCATAAATAGCAAATGTCATCAACCGATTTTCAGGTTCAACTAATTGTAATATTCTTTTTATGGAACTAGTTTGAGATATATTTTCGTGAGTCCATTTAACATTAGTCGTTGGTAATGTTCTCAAATTACTTCTTAACGAATTTGGATATTGTGTTTTGTGCAAAACATTCGAGAAATTCCCCTCAATTGTGATACTTTCGAAAGTAATAGGCCACGAAATGGTGGAATAATTTGAAAATCTACAAAATCAAAAGTTAAACTACGTACCAAAATATTTGTTTCATCAAAAGCAATACCTTACACCGCAGGTTGCTGAAGTATTACCCGTACATGCTACAACGGCACAGGTTTCAATACCACCGTAGTATGTACCTGAAAATGTTCGGACACCGCTGAATGCTAAAAAGGCGTAATTATAAGAATTAGAAGTAACATTAGTGGCATTGTTGACGGTGATGTTGACATGAAAGTGACAACACAAAATATTCTCGCCACTTCCGTGGCACAGAGACTTGTCAGTACTACTTGTAATTGTCGTGTTGATGAGTTGAAAAGCGTAATCTACAATATAAAATCATTGAATGTTTCATTAATGTAATATGGTAATATACAGATATACCAGTTAGAATATCTTTTAGTAAGTAGAAACTGTCCAACGTTAGCGCAACCCTATCGATTTCCTCAGTTGTAATTTTAGTTTCAATACTCCTAAATGACGATTGCATTGCATGTTTAGTAACATTAGCGATATAAATTTTCGAACCCCTTTCGGCAATTATATCTTCAACAACTGCTCCTCGGGATCCTAAAATATATTTTTCTTTTAATTATTTTCTTGACTTTTAATCATGTGTACCTTCAAATATTGCGCTGCCACCGCTCCCAATCGAAGGATTATTGGCTCCTGCAGTCAGAAAATTAACATTGTTTTCGTGTGCCCATTGTTTTTGGGCTTGCAAAGCTGAAACAGTACCATATTTATTTTGGATGTATCCATTGTAAGCTTTTTTATAATTTCTTACCAGTCAAGAAAGGTAATTCTGAAAACCACATGGTAGGAAAGACGAAATCATAAATGCCATTTCTTATAAGAGCATTTGCTGGTGTATCGAAAAGCAAATCGAAACAGATAAATTGACCGAAAGTCACGTTGAAGTCTGTAGTGAACGGAGAAAGTTCAGGTTCACTTGTTTTATTTAAAGCATATTCTCCAAACAGATTATATTTTCTGTACCTAGAAATCAGACAAATAAAAACATGTATTAAACGTAAAAATTATCGGTACCTTCCAACAACGGTCCCGTTTCTATTAAAAACCACATTAGAATTATAAAAATCCCAGTTATCTGAGGCACATCTGTTTCCGGTACAAAAGTATTTTTCAATAACGTTTGCAACTAGATATACAGTGCGATTTTTGGCGCCACACGATAAGTTAATCAAATACTGTGAATAGTTTCCACTTGTCTGATCGCAAACGACAATATTTTCTGAAGGATCAGGTATTGCAGTGGCATGGGCTAATAATATAGTTCGATTACCGTTTTGAAATCCTGATGTAATTGTTGCTTCAGGAAACACTACTATGTCCAAGTCCTTGCAAAAAAGACAATAAGTGTTTAATTTATTTGTTATTTCAGGTCATAATTGCTATTATTAACTTACTTCTGTCACTTCATTAAGTAATGATAGATAATTATTAACATTTCCCAGAGTCCTTTCTTCCGGTGAAAAAGTAGTTCCTTGTAAAGGAAGATATTCAACAACTGCAGCGGTATAATAGGGCGAATTAGGAGTTGAAACCTGTAAACATTTGTTTTTTGTTTTTCATTAGGAGTAAAAACCCGATATATTATTATTTACCAAATAGAAATGGCGTACTAATTTATTTATTTTTTTATATTAATGTTTCAAGTCAGATTTAAAGAGAACACTATTGACAAGTCAGGTAATTAACAGAAAAATTGATTTCTATTCTAGATTTTTATTCTGAAAATTAATTTTCACACCAAACAACTTACGGACTAAAGATGTAATACAATGCTTTTCGACTAATGGTTGTTTAGTCTGAAAACTAACTATAATAAAAATTATTTTCCAGAAAAAGGTAATTTTCGAATGAGTATTTCTTTAAAATTTAATTCGTTTTAATAAATATAAACAAACTGGCAGTTAAATTTAACTAAGAGTAACTTTAGAAACAAGCTGTCTAATAATACAATTATTCGTAAAAAGTTTAGTTTCTCTTATCTTATCTTTTAGTACTCGTACCACTGACTAAAGTTCACGAAAATTTTAATTATTTTTAATCACGAGACGTCTGTCTCGTTTTGTAATAGATAAAATTATCTAATGAAAAAAATGAAGGAAGAATAAATTTCTAGATGAACCGAAAATATACAATCGCAATAAACAACAAAAAAATAGATACTTACGTAAATTTTAACAAAATAAAAAAATTACAAAACTGTTCTACAAAAACGCTCACTTACCTGCAACGTGAGTTGCAAAAAATTCAATGAAAATAACAGATGTAAAATATAAAACATACTCATAACTTTTTTGTTCGGTGGATCACAACAAAATTTCAAAAATGCAACTGACCTTTACAGCCAAAATTTTGTAACTTATAAGCGGTTGATATCATTGATAATGGAAAGATAAGTGACGTACTAGCTTATAGAGGATTAAGGAAAAAGAAACGCATTGTCAAATGTGTATTAATTATTTAACATAAACGATCTACTTGATCGAATTTCTTCCACTTTATTTTTGGGCTTACTTTGCATATTATTATTATCATCATCATTAATAATAACGGTAGCTGTTGTATTATTATTAGTATTATACATTTTATTTATTATTATAAACTTATAATTCTTATTTAAATAAAAATATACAGTGGTAGGTATATTAAACGAGGTTTTTATACTATTTACAAACAAACAATAGAGAAAAAATAAACATTATTCGGTGAACCCAGGAGGTCTCATTGTTCATTCATACGTCGCAAACTTTCGAAAAAAAAAAAAGTTTTTCTTAATAAGTACTCATACCTGAATCACAACGGTAAATGGTAAATAAATAATAACTGATTGTTGATAAAATACGGTTCAATATACTTTTTATATTACATATACATGTTATGTATGTGTGTGTCATTTATTACGATATTTATTTGACCCTTTAATTCAGGGAAACATCCTAACATTACCTTATTATTTTTTTCTTCTTCTTAAATTTGATTCTTCACGGACGAAAATAAATCCCCTGAAAACGTGGAAAATAAAACATTCTAATTTCTAACTCACGTTTGGCCTTTTTCTAAATACATAATATTGTAAGTCTGAAAATCATCACATGTTTTTCCTTTTCATTCCCACCCCTTTTATTAGATTTCGGTTTCCTTCTTGCAAAAAATTTCAGATAAAGATTGACAAATGTTGGCCCTTTTTCATGCAAACGATCCATCTTTGCCCTGACTACTCGATATGCTGCTCGACTTGCTGGCACTGGACAACCTAAAATAATACAGTTAGACCAATAACATACTGGGGTAAGATATGGGTCTAAACTAGCCTTCTTTCTCCATCGAATCCCGTCGAACTTCTGCTGGCTTTCAAGGAAAGTTTCGATGGGAAAGAATTAAGAGACTCTTCTGAACTATAGCTCACTTGTTCGCTGAAAGAGGGAGAGAAATAATGAAATGGGTACTTAAAAGTTATAACAATATACTTACCTATCAGATTCAGTGGTTCCCTCTTCTAAATCGCCTTGTATCGCCGCCTGTAAATCTTCGATCCTCTTAAGGGCGAGTTTTAGATCTGTTTTGGAAGCAGATGCTTCTACTTCTAAACACTCGCATCTCTTCTCCAGGTCTTTCTTCTTTTGTAACCACTCGTTTTCTTTCGATTGATAATGGCCTAATTCTTCTTTAAGTTCTCTATGGGAAATATATGTATATATATATATATATATTTAACTTTTAAATACCTATATTTTAAAAGTTTAAAAAGATTACTATACCTAATGTTCTTTTGCAGTTTTCGCACGTTCTCTTGGGCGAGTTGTTCTTTCGTCCTGAAGGAGACAATTTCGTTCTGAAGTTTGTCCACTGCTTCTTTAAGTCTAGTTATTTGGGTTTCCAGTCGTGATCGAGTCGTTTGCTCCAGGTCTAGTTTTGATTCCAATTCCTTGTTCTTCAATTCCAGTCTATCGAACAAAGAAAAACTATAAAACTACCGTAAAATACGCAAAAGCAAACTTACCTTTTAACCAAAAGATTCGAGGAAGCCTCGCCGATATTTTCAGCAGACTCTAACTTAGAAGTCACCTCGGCCAGTTGTTCTTTCAAAGTATTTCTTTCTGCTTCAAGTTCGGACACAAGAGATACTTGCTCTTGTAATGCCAATTGATCGAGGGACATTTGTTGTACGGCTGTCTTGTACTTTTTCAACACTTCCGCTAATTCTTCTTCGTTTTCTTCCAGTTGGGCTTGTAAATCAGACCTGTCGACGATAAAAAGATATTAAAACAGCTCGGGTTGTTATGTGCCAAGAATTATATTACTTTTCTCTGGACAATGAATTGACCTTATCCTCGGCATCGTGCCTTCCCTTTTGAGTTTCTTCCAACATTGTTTGTAATTCGAAGAGTTCAGTCTCTACAGACTGCTTCGCTTTCATTGCAGACGCTCTCGCATACTCAAGATCTTCTATCTGATTTCGTAGCTGTCTGATAACGGCTTTGCTTGGATTCTCGGACTTTTGACGGTCCAACTGGGTTTGAGTGTCACGCAAAAGAACCTTGGTACGTTTCAGATCGCGTTTTAGTCTTTGAAGAAGAGCTTCATCGCCTGCTCTATCATTCCTGTCACTTTCTGCAAACGCTGTTAAACGCCTTTCGAGTTCATGTTTATCACGTAACAATTGAGTTCGTTCATCATGTTCGTTTTCTAACTGGGCTTCCAATGCTGAAACAAAATATTTTTTACTACTGTTACTACTATGTCTTATATGTCAATAATATTTGCCTTTGACTTTCTTCTGGGCATTGCATCGTATTTCTTCTACTTCATCGTCTCGTTGTTGTGCTTCTTTCTTGGCTTCCTTGCGCTGCTGTTCCAATGACATTTCGAGTCGTACTTTAGACTGTTCCAACAGTTGAACTTGGCCTGCAAGTTCGTCCAATTCTTCCTCCTGGTCTAGGAGACGTCTTTCCATATCTATTTTTTGTTTCCGGAGGACGGCAACTTCCTCTTCCGTCTTTCCGCCGTGCGTCAGTTCGTCCAGTTCCTTTTGAAGAGCTTTGAGCTTTTCTTCTTTCAGTTCGAGTTCCAATTTTGTGTCCTAAAAAAAAAAAAAAACAAATTGGTGAAGAAGAGAAAGGAATCCGTTGGAAATGTTTTCTTACGGCCAAGTTGGTCTCTACATTGTATTTTTCCGTTAATATGACTTCCTTTTCTCTGGAGAGTCGATCTTTGGCTTGCCTTTCGGAGCGCAATTCGTCCTGAAGGAGTTGCATTTCGGAATCGAATTTACGTTGTTTTTTCTCCAGTAAATTATTTCTGGCACTTTGTTCTTCCAGAAGAAGACGCAGATCGTTGGTTTCGCTATTGAGCTTTTGTACTTTACGTTTCCACTGTCCGACAACTTGCCTTTGTTCTTCGACTTCTTCGTAGGCGTCCGTTAACTGGACAAAAAAAATTATAAAAAAGAAAAATAGAAAAAAACTATCACCAGCCCGAACTCACTTTTTTCTCAAGTTGCTTCTTCAGTCCCACCAACTGCTCTAAATCGTCTTCGTGCTGTTGCTGCAGTCTTTTTTTGGTAAATTCGAGTTCTTTCTTTGCCCTCTCGTACCTTTGTTTGTAAATGTTGGCGTCGTTGTCGTCGCCTCCGGCGTCGTCATCCTCCTCTGAAATCCCATTAAGATCCGATTTGGCGTAGAGTAATTCGAGTTCCAGTCGTTCCGAAAAATCTTGCAAAATTTTATTTTTACTTTGTACTTCGGTAAGCTCGCGTTCCAGACGCATACGTTCCGATGTTTCGGCCTCGAGACGTTCCGTCGCCAAGGTCGACGTCGAATGTTCTTCGGCCAAGTCAGCTGTCATCTCGCTCAACTAAATCGCGCAAACGAAAAACAAAAAAAAAATGATAATGCAGAAAAGGTTGCTTGCCTGTGGGCTGGTTTCAAATGTAGTTATAGCAACAAATTTATATTTATAACAATTTCTACTTATAATATTTATTAAACACCGAAACAATGGATAGGTAATATGATATCACTCACTATACGTACACAGGAATTAATATTATTTAATCGCCTGAGCAAGTATTTTTAAATAAAACGATTTAATAATAGAATGGTGAAAATAATTTTCGTATATAAACAATTTGTGGAAGTTAAAAATGTTCGAAATTCTATTTTAAAAGAAAGGTGAGTAATAAGAGCGAAATGCCAACATAAAAAATAAACTTAAGTAAACGTGGTGATTAGTGTCAACGATTATTATTGTCCTTTGATCGCCAAATAGATAGAAATACCTCGTCAATTTCCGCTTCTGTACGATCTTCTGAGACATCTCTTGCAACTGAAGACCTACAACTATTCGCATTCGCCCTACTGTATAACTGAAACCCCTTAATAAGAATATTGGTGGCGCTTTTAGATCGGCCAAGTTGTTTGGCATTCTTTAATTCCACCGAATCATCTCCTGATGATTCTTTTTTCCCTATTCTCTTCCATTCCTCCATCACATGATCCGTTCTATTGAGAAAATCCGAAATTTTATTGGTTAAATAATTCGACGTTGTCCCTTTATCCATAAAAGCCGGTATGGGCGTCACATGCTGTCTAATTTTCGTCTTACATCCAAGGACGAAAGTTAAATTTGCGTCAAATATCACTGGCGACTCCTCGTGGCTTTCTAAATCGTCCAGATCGACGGACACGCCCACCTGGGGAAAAACTCTTCTCGGAGCGACGCTGCTTTGAGAATTGGCACAGCTGCTGCTTGGACGAGAGTAGGAAACCACAGAAGAACACGGGGATGGACTAGGAGATTTGGTACAACTCCTTTTAGTTAAATAACTATCATTGGATGGACTACTGTAACCGTTTATCAAAAGAGTTGGCCGAGGAGGGAAGTTTTTGCATGAATTATCGGAAGTCGTGAACGGAGACGGGCTTTTAGAACGAATACTTCGTGGAACTGAATTTCCTCTCTTCAAAACTGGTAAACAACTTCCATTGGAAGAAGAATTGTTTCTTGAAGACGTTGCAAAAGACGGAGACGGACTTTTGTTGCGAATATTACGTGATATCGAATTTCCTCTTGTCAAGCTGCGGGATGGGCTTCCAGTAAATTCATTTTCTGGATTATACTCCGCGTAAGATGGTGCCCCACGCGTCATCTTGTCGGCGTCTTCCTCTTCGTCTTTTTGTGAAAAATACGACGAATAATTTTTATTCGGACTTGCTGACGAATTTCTTTGTGGAGGAGTGAGGACGGTCAAGTTTTTGAGAGGGTAAGTCTGGAAATAGACACCCCTCTTGGGACTGGTACGGATTTCGCTATAACTTGGAGTAACAATTGATCTTCGTACGGGGGTGCTGTAACCTCTTCTTGGCAAAGAGGATGGCGGGATGTGAGGAGGTAGACTGCTGGTAAGAGGCATGGTAAGACATGACGGTGTAAGAAGGAAAGAATTGGAATAAGTGTTAGGATAATACGGAGTTGACGAAGAAGGGGGTGGAGGAGGAGACGGTAGGTGTCCGAAATCGTCACGAGGCATCTGAAGCCATTTCACAAGCACTAAAAACACTCGTTAAGAGGTTTTCATTTTTTCTTTTTTTGCAGAAACAGGTGGTGTTTTGCGCAATTCTTGTATTATTCTGCGAAGGAGTTGGATGTACGACTGACACGAACGGACTACACGACCTCAGTTCCGAGACTATTTTAAGCCAGAACTAACGCCGTACCGATTACTACATCTAACTTTAAAACAAAATCTAATTTTATACCGACATCTCGACTCGCTTATGCACAATGTCGATTTACTTGTCCCCTTCCAATTGTTATTTTGTCATTTTGTAGGTACACGTAAGTTGCACAATTCATGAATGTACTTTTCGTAATTATTATTGATCGATACGTATCAATTGACAAATCGATTAGTTGAAGGCAGGTGGGTAGGTAACGAAATTTGAAGGAAAATAATTCAAAGTTCAAAAGAAAAACAATAATAACACATTATTTTTGGAAATGATGAAGGTCACTTTCTCTCTTTTCTGTAACTTACTTACTTAATTAGACTTTTAATTACAGTAAGTAAGCACGTAGATAGGTATTAAATTCCAAAGTAGGTAAACAAATTCAAGGGGTTATTACATTACTGTTGTCATAAATAAAGTGAAAATAATTTAATGGTTTATGATACTGTCATGTCAGTATTTAATGGTGGGCCACCAAATTAGAAAAACGCCAAAATTTCCGGAGTTAATGCTAGCGATAAGGAGGTGGCGCGATGCCAAAATACACCGACTAACTTCCATTCCAATTTATCTCGTTACACAAATATACATACATGTACGTACGTCTATATATTATATGTAGGTATGTACATTATATTTATATAGGTATCGGTCGGGAAGTAAAAAAGTTATTTTAAGAATTTTAATTCCGTCTAGCAACGGATGAAATGACCGATTAAAATGGACAGGTCGCTTAAAATCTGGGTCAATTATGATTATTCGAAACACTCGATATAGAAAGTACTTGCAACGACATACAAAGCTATAAAAGGACTGTAAGCTTTCAAATGTTAAATAGTCACTTAGACGAGTCTAAGGGGCCTATATATAACGTCACGTCGTCTTCCTTATCTATAACAAATAGTAACTACATACTTATATATAGTCGTATCAAGTACACTACAATCTATTATGGAAAATAGTTGTCCACGCTGAAAAACACCCTCTACCTTAATAATTTTTACCTTTTCAAAAAACAATACCACATCACAACTGTGCAATTATACAACGAAAAATTTAAGTCGTTAAAAAGTTATTACGATAATGAATGTTATCATTCTGCCTAGTGGATTTTTTTTGGCGCCTTCAGATAGCAACAATTATAATAATTTAGGCTTGTGTTCAATTTTGAAGACATCAATCACGAACAGAAGTCAGAAGCTGCTGCCAACAAATTCGCTAACATCGTTATTAAGTAACACTCATGTAAATTAAATACACCAATTAATTATGCTATGATACATGACAACATATATGCATATATCGAAAAATAAAATAATAAGCAACAATATAATACCTATAACATAATATAAAAAAAAATAATAATCACACTGTATATAAGGCATTCGAAAAGAAAGCATTGATAAATAAAACATATACTGTGTGTATTTATTTATTGGTAATAATAATCCGATGTCCCAGTTCCTTCAACTTTAAAATTGTCTCTTAAATATTTATGGGCGTCTAAGACACGTTTTTTCATGACCAAATTATCAATCAAGTTCAAGTTAACTGTACTTGACCGCGAGTACAACGAGATAGGTATGGCCCACTGAAAATATTACGGCCCGCAGTGACGAGAAGAAAAATACATGCGAACAGACAGAACACGTCGACATTCAATTCTGCGATATGCACAACAGATCAAACAAATGACCAACGAGAAAAGGTGTGGACGAAAGTACATAATGGAAATAAATAGAGAGAAAAAAAAAATGTAGGTACGTATATAATTAAATTTCTCACCTTTGATTCAAGTTTATCGTTCTCGTATTTCAGCAAAGTCCTTTCAGATTCCAGTTTTTCTACCTTAGCTTTCAAGTTTTCCAGTTCTTCCTGAAAATGGCAATTAAAAAAAGCCCCTTAGGCGACATACTTATACTCGTATTATCGTAATTACTCAAGATTTGTCAAGATAGGAAACGAATTTCCTATTCCTGTATCTAAGCATGATTTAGTTAGTCAGTCAGACAATGATTGCCGTTCTGCTGAAGCATTATTTATTAGGTACATGAAAAAGCACTCTGATTGATTACCGTTTTATTTTTGAGTTCTTCTTCCGTCCTATGGACATTAAGAAGCGGCGTGACCCGCACCAGAAGCCTCCACCAGGGCCAATCCCTAACCATGAGGAACTTTCTTACATTTCTCTGGATGCAACGCACTGCGATGTCTTGTAATCTTCTTTGGATTAATTTCTTTCGCGTGATATAGCCCCTGCAATGGGCTTGCAAACTGACCACCATCCCTGCCAGGTGTTCATCTCTTTGGTTCTCGAGTTGGGCAAGCACGCCACTCCGAAAGAATATCTTTAAACCATCAAAAATTAAAAAACCTAATTATCGAAGGAATAAAGGGGACGACCGTCAAAAGTCCTGCTGATGCTGCTGTTACTCCATTTTCTCGCAATGCGATGGTGTATTTTTAATTTGTTTGTAATTTATCTTACAATTAGACCGAACCCAACTAAAAATAGGATTTGCATAAACGCAACGTATGTACATTAAATTGTACGTTGAGATATATATCTAGTAACAATAATTATTCCTAACTTGAGTGGGTTATGGTACATTTACTTGCTTTTAACGTTCTGGTGACCTAATTTGCCAGATTTAAAATCGGACTATAAATTTACGGTTGCAACCATAAATTGCAATCGTACGTAAGCACCATTCACCAAGTTTCTATTTGATACAAACAAATAAACAAACAATTGATAAAAACGAAAACAGCTACCTGTCTTTATACGCACAAAGTTTAATAACAATAAGTTAATAAATAATATAATACCATATAAGAATCGAAATGCATTCATATTGTTTAATTTTATCAACAACAACAGTAACAACCAAAGTTGTAATAAAACTCTATTTGGGCCGTAATTTATGGTGTTTATGCAATAAAATCTAAGTGAGTGACAATGAGGTCTAGATTATTGACCCACATTTTAATGATTTAACATTAACTATTTCAATTTTACATATTATAATGGATTCACGCCATTAAACAAATTGCATCGTCAACTGATTACCGAATAATTAATTAATGGATAAACGACCGTTATGAATGTAAGAAAAAAATGGTTAAAGTAGGTACACACGACATAACTAGTTCGAGGTCTCCTATTAAATCATTTGATCGTGGAGTTAGTAATTAAAGACGATCATATTTCTAATAAATCAACAGTAGTACGTACATCAGGTATGCAGCGAGAAATTGAAAAAAAAAAGTATTTTGGAATAAATGCCAGTGGCAACGAGTGAAATCGTGAGTGCCATCGGAGAAAGTATCCGAATGTCAATGTCTTTAAATTTAAAGAAACCAACTAATTGTGAACACAATTGACGACTTAAAACTTTCTTCTTATCCAACTATTAATGATCAAATTCCGATGCGAATTTTCTCATCGGTAGAATACGCGCAAATAAATTAACAGATCCTTCGATTTATCGTAAAATATAACGATAGGTATAAAAAGAAACTCACCGTTTTGTTTTCGCTGTTTCGAAACTGCGCAGCACCTGCTGAGGCATCTTTTTCTATAATTTTCTCTTGTTCTATCTCGGGTGAAATGATACTCCCTTCGCTGATTTGCGAATCTGAATTTTCGGTACAATTTAAAGACTCCATGCTGGTATTATTACCACTAGAAATTGCTATGTCATTGGAGATATTGCCCGAATCATCGGAGTTATCGTCAGAAATATAATCCTTTAATGTACGAAGGTCCTTCTTGTCACTCCCAAAAGGGTCCTTTTCGAATTTAACCTCGCCTGTTTCTTCAATATTAAATTTGATGTTTTTCATCAAGTCTATTAGATTTTTGTTGGACAAACCTAAAGAGTCAGTCACATCGACGTTCTTGACGCATTTCGGGTTCAGTTCTTTTGTAGTGTTTCTGGATATGGGTGGTAAAATTTTAGCTGCTGCTTTCTTGGAAATACTCTTATTATTTACATCGACGAATTTTGGTTCAAAGTTACTTTTTTTCGCACCAAAACTACCTTTCGGTGGAGGCCTACTTTTGACACCATCAGCCGGAGGTTTGGAAAAAACTTTTTGATTTGAACTCATAGTTTTGGTATCCACCGATGTCATTTTGGAGAACCGATTCTCTGTGGAAGAAATGGCACGCGTGTTCTTGACCTTTTCAAGTCGTTCGCACTGTTCAAACCGTTGCAATTTGCTGCTCAAGTTCATGGTACTTTTGGACTTGTTTGAAAGATTCATTCGTCTTTGTCTCTGATTTTCGTTCATTTTCAGTCCCTTCACGCTGAGATCTTGGATGCTGTTTGTCGAATATTTCGAGACGAAAATGTCTCCCATTTCTTTGGGCTTAAGACGCTTACTATTGTTGTCAATATTATCAGTACTTCTCATCTCTTTGTCTATCAAATTTAGACCGGACGGAGTGCTGACGAATTTGGACTTTGATAAGCAAGACTTAATGGGAATTTTACTCGGCACAACGTTTCGTTTGTTTATTTCCATAACGTTTTGGGTGCGTCTGATAACAGTTGGTTCTTTTGTTTTGGGACTGGTAAGCTTCTGTTTTTTCAAGTCATCAGACGAGTTTATCGGGAGACTGACCGACTTCTTTACTTCTGACGGTTTCGATTTTGCAAGATTATTTTTCGAACAAGAACCGGGAGTGGTTGACAAACTGTTAAATCTCCTTATAACTTCTTTTACTTCACTGTAACCCCCTTTATTATTATCTTGCTGTACGTGTTGTTCGTTTTCAGTTTCAAGATTCGTTTTTGTTTTTAAACTGAAAGTTTTTGCAAGACAAATGTTTTCTAAACTTTTGGACTCTGATTGCTGGATACTTCCGGCCGTTACCTTTTTCAAAATGCACTTAGACTCGATAATGCTGCATGTCCTCGATTTTTGCAACTTGGGTTTGCCGTTGGCCTTTTTTTGGACTTTACGTTGATCATTATCATTCGTTTCTTTTCTCATTACCAAATCCAGTCCGTTTATCACAGTAGAGTTTTGTTTGGAACCGTCGAATTCGCTTAGAATCATATCAAATGTGTCTATGGCAGCCGACAATTTTTTTTCGAAACTTCGCATATCCGATTCGAACGGGACCTCGACAACTGTAACGTTACTTTCCACAGAGGATTCCATGAAATAGTTTTTGCTAACAGGATCTGCTTTATCGTTTTCCTTAACGGGAAATCGCTGATGCAGCAGCTGCTGATGCTGTTGTTGTTCTTCCTGCGACGTATCCATATAAACTTGAGTAGAGTTGAACTCCATATTTTCATACGTGTGCTCCCGATTGCTGTGTACAACTATTATTTCTGGATCTTTCTTCTTGGTTATTTCCAAAAGTTCCTCTTGAGTAAAAGTACTAATATATACCTTGTCATCATCCTCTTCACTTGCGGAAGACACCGGTACATCATTCGACAACACCACCAAACAATCTTCTTCTTTCTTTTTTGTCGGAAGGTTATTATTAGTTTCAGTTGTTGTTGTATACTTTTTGTTGTTACTATTATTGCCACCGCCGACTCCGAGCCATTTCTTTTGGGCACTGCACAATTTCTGAAGTACAGGCTTGACAGTTTTCGCAGCGGTCAATTTATATTTTGGCGAAGGCATCCTTCTTCTCTTATCTCTGCTATTATATGGATGTGCGATGATATTGTATTATTATTCGTTCGGGGAAACGATAGTCTCGAGTGCTACGATGGCACAGAGATAAAAATAAATTAGAATCGCATAACTGGCTACGGCTATGTCCATGTATTGTTGTTTCTATTATAGAAATATCTGTATAAGAGTTTAGTGGCCAGTCGGTTTGTAATAGCAGAACAAATACCTATACTATTGGAACTTGTAGAAGTGTCCGGTAAGTGCACGTGCTATTCACATTCAATGTTGATGATGCGGTCTGTTTGGCATACACACTATGGATGGATCCGAAACGAAATGGGTAACTGGGTGAATATACTGTTAAATGACAACCGGCAAACAGAATATTATTCTTATTCAGCTTGTATATGATTCACTGTACGTACCTACGTAAATGTATGTAGGTAGGTATTTTTATTTTATTATTATTTTTTCTTTTCCATAAACGAAAACGAATCTTATTTATAAGCATAAAAAGATCCGTCGGTATTTTACATTATACCAGAACGTCAGCTATGATAAAAGAAGACCTTTTGGACTGTAAAAACAACAACAACAACAACGCTTTGTTAGCTGATTACCGAGGTCAATTGTTAATTCAAATGATTACAATAAACACTTTACATAAAGTTTAACAGCATTTAAAACTTGACCGATCGCGACTAATGCTGAAATCGATCGGATTTCGGTTCACCACCGTCCGCCCTTTCGGTTTTCCAAAACTTTTGCCGTCCAAAGATTACGTGAAACATGAACAGAACGAGACCGGTCACGTTCAAAAAATACACGAAATTCGACGTGCTCTCGAAAATTTGCATAATAAACGTAACAAAAATAAAAAAATTATAAAAACAAAGTTTCCGTATAGGCACACCACCAGCAGCTATATTCTCTCGAAACACAACAAGCAACAATCGTGCCTCGGATCCGCGACCGCAACAACCTGTGCATGTATCGTCGTCGTACTATCGATGTAATAATGAAATAAATGAAATCAAGCGAACAGCTGCCGCTGCTGTTGCGCTTACTTGCAAAGCTACTATTTCTTATGGTGGTGGTGGTTAATGTTGTTGAAGATAATGATGGTAGAGTGGTGGTTGCCGTATAAAGAGAAAGACGAAGAAGCAGCAGGCGAAAGGCGATGTTAAAAAAATGTCCGTCACCAACAACAACAACAACAACAACAACCAACTAACCAACCTGCTGTCCTGCTGTAGTCAGTCGACACAGGCAACAGGTTGGCTTTTTTCGCCAAGAGTTCATATCGCCTACAGCTGACCGCAAACAAGCACACCTCTGCAATATATACATTAACACACGTAAATGTACCATCACGGACGAAAATATCTAACGATAATTACTTAAAAAAGGAGTATCATACCTACTATTAATTCTTCAAAATTTTTGAGGGTTGGTTAGTAGGTACTTAATAATAGTATTAAAATTTTCGATGACGTCCTCTAACAAAAACGAAAATTAAAAAGATTATCACTAAAGTTGACTTTATTATTTCAATCTTTCAAATGTAACGTAAAATGTCAAATTTTCAAGCTGCTTCTAATTACGATATTAAATAATCATTATTTCCGATAATGAGACAGCACGAATAATTTAAGAGTCTCTAGTGAGATAATAAATGATCTAAAAATGTAACCGAGGCTCCCGTATCGGACCATCTCACCATACGATCTAGGTGTACGTATAACCTATCAGATTAGCTCGTTTAAATCGACTCTAACTGTTTTTCTAACAGTAAAAAAGGAAAGCACCCATTCAACTAACTAACCATTTAAAAAAAATCACAAGCCGGTAGAGCGCCATTTTAAAAATTTATAAAATGCATTAACAGCATAGTATGCATCTTGTATACATAGATACATACGTACGTATATATCTACCGTACATGTATATTTAGAATATAAATTAATCATAAATTATCGCTATAATCCCTAATAACTGTAGATAATGCAATTAACGGTAGATATATATACTGGTACCTGTGTATAATGTACAAACGTATGTCATTTATTTACTTACTAAATCTTCGTTTTGTTTTAATACATGTTATTATAAATTATAATAAAGCTTGGTTGGTCGTTAGTTTCACTTTGGATTTTTTTTTTCAACTTTTTTCTTTCTTCTTATACCTCCGAGAAATGTTAAGTGAAAGGACCGAGTCGACCAAGAGTCGTAAGTACGTACAGTTATTTATTTATTTATTATAAGTGATTTATGAGAGAGACATCATATCTCAGAAAATTTCATTAAATATTTGCAAAAGCCGCCGACTAAACGTCACGTATGTACCTGTACCTGTACCTGTTTATTACCGTTTGCACTTTCTTCCTACATTTCTCGGTTTTTACGAGTTTGAAAATTACATCGGACCGGTACCATGCCCGAGACCTAACGATTACTTTATTTTATTACCCGATGATGATGATTTAGATAACAATTTTATTATGGTGTGTAATTCGGTACAAAATCTCAATTTTGTACGCGGCTGTCAAATATTGTAGAAGGCGTGAAAAATAACTCAAAATATGCAGTAATGACGTGACGTGTGACATCAAGAAATGGCAAAATGTTTCCCGCCCCGTCTAAAATCGAGAAAAAAGTGCCAACGGTGTCGCTGTTTTCGGCTCGACCATAAAATCCTTCTCGCCTTACACACCCTACAGTTAAAAACGGCGAGTTGCGATGGGGTGACCGAAATGGACTTGATCAACTACATCTCGTCCTGTTTTAAAATCGACGGAGACGTAGAGGACCAAGTGAGATCAATCTTAACGACCCTAATAAAGCCAGGTTTCGTCGTAAAAAGGTGTAACAGATTCCGTTTGTTGGGGTCGTCTGCAAGAATACAATGTTCACCCTGTAACAGTTCCCGTAGACAAAAAGCCATCGATCACGTGTCAAATATATATTTAATGTGTGATAATGGAACTAACGATGATAATAATAACAATAACAATGGCGTAACATTCACGAGAGAGAGAAACAATTGCGGCGAAGAAAACACTTCCTGCGACGCCCTGTGCAATGATAATTCACGACCTTGTTCTTCTCGGAGATCAAGAGGACCCCCCTGCAAAAGGAGGGGTCGAAGTAGACAGAAAAAGTCAAAATCCGCCTCCACTGCGCCCTTCAATTGTGACAAATGTGACTTGGAGGAAAATCGATAGTGAAATTTTTAATTAAACAAGTAAAATGATTGAACGTTATTAGATACTATTTTGTACCTTTGTAGTATTTGTAAAATAACGGTATGAAAAAATTAGAAAATATATTTCGGACAGAGTACCTTTGATATTAACCTGATAATTAATTAAAAATTAAAGAAGGTGGCAGACAAGCAGGCAGGCAGCCAGGCAGGCTACACGACCTTGTTTCTCTTAGTTTTCCAACCGATTCGCTTCGAGGCAAAAACGCAAAAACACGCCAAATTTATATTAGAAAGTTGCCTGTGTATTCCCCGTCAGGTCAAAAGAGACTAATAAAAAACTAAGTACTCGAGGTACTACTTACTTTCAAACGGTTTTGCAAAAACAATGAACGAAAATACTTTTATTTTATTTATAAAATACCTAAAACAATATTCCAGGGAAACGTAATTTTACGCTACTAAAGAAATTTGTTAGTTTCTTTAATATTCCGTAAAGTGGCAATTCTATTACCTTTATCTTAAAAGATATAAACAATTTTCATCAAAATTAATCGTTGTGACTTACAATAATTAGCTAACGTGACTGATGCCTTAGGAACTTTTCCTTGTGGTATTCAATTAGTTAATAAATACAACAAACAAAAAAAAATCATTATATTATTAAGTAAATAATTTTATTAACCACCATAATTAGAATAAGGATATTTACGCCTGTCGGAAAAGTAAAGGAATTATTTATTATAAATGTATATGTAAATGTGTAATGGTATATGTTATAACCATTAATATATACTATTTATTTACAGTTACTTCGATGTTTAAACGTTTTACGAAGCAACTATTTTTTATTTTTTATATATATACAATGTTTGAATAGTTGCATACGTAAAACGAGATAAATCCGGTACAAATCCCATTAATTATTTATCAAAACGATTTCTTAAAAACAAGAAAAAATACACCTCCTGTAAATTACCATTATTTTATATTTTCGAAAATGGAGTAAAAGCAGGTTAAAAATAAAAAAAAACACCACCCTCCTCGTCCCCCTTGTCTTTATCTTTATTCTCCCCCTTTTGTTTTTAGTAACTCTCACCACGTGCTTGCATGCAGTTATTATAATGTTTCCACAGTAGTATCGGTGCACCCTACCTGACTAAGACCGACCCTGTAACCGGACATGTCCAAATCCAAAGTCAAAAGAACATCTTCGACAGCCTTCCGTTCGTCCAGGATCGGACTAGCGGGTTTTAACTCACCAGTCAGCAGTTGGAAACGTCTTCGAAATTCGGACAGGGGCATCGACTGGGGAAATCCCTGTTTGTACATACGGACCGATTCCAACAACTGACCACCCCGCAACTAGAACAACAGAAGAACAAGAAGCAAGCTAGGAAAACGACCGTGAGTTCCTTGTTATATCACCTGTGATCGTAATAAAGGAACGTTGATGACAGCATCTTCGGGATCGGAATCGCTGGAGGAAGACACTCCCAGCAGGGTCGGATTGCTGTCGCAAATGCCCGCGTTGTGCTGAGGAAGTAAACAATACACGAAACGCAATTTTGTTCGACGTAAAGTCTCTACCAGACCATCCACGGCGAATTTTGTCTGAAACACGACACAAACAAAAATATCCACTGCCCTTAACAGCAAATCGTAAATCGAAACAAGTACCTGTAAACAAATCGATTTCCTTTTGATTGCGGCCGCCCCCGCGGTGAATGTCCTTCGAATACTAGAAGCCCTACGTAAAGATTGAGACCCTTCGATACCTGTCATCGACCCGCTGAAACTGGAAGGACCTAAACCCCTAGAGTTGACGAACATCTTCACGACATCGTCCCTGTAGTAAGAAAATAGAAAGAGAAAATACTGATGCCCAGAAGAGGGGTCGCACTCACTTGCTGCTTTCCTGAAGTAGGGTAACCGCCGATCTAGAAACAGGATTCTCTCTGCTAACCCTCACCCAGCCGTTGGTGTTGTACAGGACCGGGTTAGTACCCTGTAAATGCTGTAAAACAAACTGACCGCTCCCCGGGGCTTTCCTCAACAAAACCTGATGCTCTTTGTCTCCGTAATGAGTGAAAACTCGTTCAAGAAAAGCTTCGTCCGTAGTGCCAGGACACATCGCTTCCTCGTCCAATAACCACAGCATCCCTCGTCTGTCACATTCCTGTTAATAAAAATAGATACAACTCGAGGACGATCTCGACCACAATTATATGTCACGACAAACCTGAAGGTCGCTTTGAGAGGTACGGACAACAGTCGACTGAGCAGTTTTATCGAGAAGATTGACCATCGGACGCGGATTGATGCAGTTATCGCCTTCAAAATCGTACGCCTCGAGTTCCACATTTTCCTGAACGTATTTGTTATGGGGTGCGACCATGTTAGTGTAATAGAACAGAAGCTGAAGTCTCTCTTGCAAATAATTGTGACAAAGTTCTTCGAACGAGGCGCCCGTTTGCTTCCCGCAAGTGGCAGGATTTTGAAATCCCGGCGCGTCCACCAAAAGTATCGACGACACCGTATGAACTGACGCGGATATGGACCTACGATAAACACGAAATAAGTATGCAAATTTCCGATATTCTATTATTCTATTATTCTATTATTCAATGGTACCTATTAATAAGCGATATAACGGCATTGAATAATTCCGAATAGAGACCAACAATCATCCCTTCCAAAGCCTCCAAGCCTACGACATCCCTATCGATACCCTTCTCGATCGGAGATGGAGTCCTAAAAGGAGCTCTGGGTGCACTTGGTGTTCCCAAACTTCCAGAGGGAAGTCCGAATATTAAGCGTGATAGTTCTTCAACGGTTGTACCCAGAAGATACGCCGCTCTTTGAGCCGACTGAGGGTTCAGGAACTGATAACGACTGTTTGAAATACCCGCTAAAAATTAAATTTATTTTCACCTTCGTTTTACGTTTTTAAAGATCCCACTAATTACGCTTATGCTACAAACCTTTTGTTGCCCCGGCGCATCCCAAGTGAAATATGGCGGCCAGAACGGACCAAATCACTTTCTGTTCCTGTTCGACAACGCCCAACGTGTTCATCGAGTTACAAAGCTTGACAAATTCACTTTGAGCTTTTTGCTTGTCTTCCTGTCTCTGCAACGGCGTCATGAATGAGTTTTGCTCGTTTCCAGTCATTTGATCGAGAAAAAGATCTTTGCGCAAATGGCCTTCGACTCCCGACAGCAATCTGTACATTACGTGGAAGGTGCCCTCGGACTCGTTCTTCCTCGCGATCCGCGACTTTTCAAGCATCAACGTCTGTATGCTCGCAGACGCGATGCAGCCGCTTTGGTCGAAATCTAAACTAAATATCTGGGTGAATTTCGTAGCGTTGGCGTTCAATACGGTTTTGGCGTTCCCGAAACTTTCGAGAACCGTCCAGACGGACGTTAACTTTTCGACCGAAAGAATTTTATTAACCGAACCCGTCGCCGTGAGCAAATACTGAACGGCGTGACGAAAATTGGTCGTCTTACCGGAACCGCTACGACCCATAAAAAGAATCGATTGATCTTTACGAGTCGACAACATGTCATGGTATGCGGATTGAGCTATCGAGTAGATGTGAGGGGGCATGTCTTCGCTCTTGCAGCCTTTGAATAGCGACACCACCTACAGAATTTTATTTTGGGTTAAAGGAAAGGACCGGATAAATTAAATTATTGTATTCGTACCTTTTCCGAATAAATGGCAAGTGGTGCCATGGGATTGACCACCAACAAAGTGTTGCTTCCGGCATATGTATGTATCAAATTGGAAGCGTATCTCTGTCTTACGGTATGTAAAATACTCGATTCGTTCAAGTGCCTTAGAACTGCCAGATCTTCGGCACGATCGAATTGCGGAGGATTTGCCTAAATAAATTATTATCAAGACATCGTACAATTAACAAACAAACAAACAAATAAATAAATAAACAAACAAACAGAAGCGCCATTTTTATTAATAAATAAATAAATTAAAAATACATTACATTCACATGATATGTATAGGTGTATCAAAAGCAAAAACTCCTTACGAAAACAAATTAACTTATAACATTTGCACACGTAGAATGACGCAAATATTTGCAATTAACCAATTAAACTATTAAACGATAAAACTACAAAGGTGCTTTGTTATAGACCGACAGAAAACACTGATGATAAAAATATCGGAACATAAAACTATTATCAAATCGTTAAACAATCAAACAACGCCCAAATGTTCCATCTATCATCACACGCCACATAAATAACATGAATAAAAAATAATAATACCTTTTCCAGGTCGTCTTCGTCAACTTCCAAAATTTCTCCAGTTTGATCGACCTGTATGCGCAACTTTCCGGTATCGCCTTCCGCAGTGGTAGTTATCTTCTTCGCAGAAGTGAAACCACCCCTGTGAACAAGCCACACTCTTTCCGCATCTAACCATTCTATTTCGTTTGCGATCTGGTCTTCGGTTTTTGCCTGAAAACAGACCACTGTCATCACGACAACAACATCTCAATCTATTTTTTTTTTATAGTGTCATCTACTCTAATAAAAATATGTCAAAAAAATGTAACGTCTTTCCTTTGTAGTAAAAAAAAAATATGTATATAATATAATAATAAGAAACACATATTCCAAACACCATGGAGTTTTTAAGACGGCTGTTTTCCAGGCAAAATGAAACGCAGGAAGGTGATGTTGAAATGCAAGATTTGATAGATGACGAAACAATATTTGTACAGAGGTACAGAGCGAAATTGGCTGCCTTATTAAAGGAGGAACAACTAATGGACAATGATTTAAAATTTTGTGGAAAAACCAACGTCTCTATTAACACTTCCTTTGCTTCATTTTGCGACAATGTTCAGGAAGATGAAGATGTGCAGCATCAGCTATACGACGCTCCCGACATCAACCTTTCCTTATGTAACTCGGTAGAAAATCCTAGAGAAAAGGAAAATCTCGTATATGGAGGCATAAAAGCTATGTCCAAATACTTAAACAATCTATGCAATTGCGATGTGTGTCGGCCAAAATCGAAAGGCCGGATGCACAATCTTTTGACAAGCAGCGAAGACGATAATAATGCGAACGATGGTGCAACGGTACACTTTTGTGATGCTTGTCAAAAACTCCTCACCGATCCTGTTGCTGCAGCGGTTGTAAAGCGGTGGTTTCAAGTGCAAAGGCCGGAACTCCATATCCATCCGTTGGTGAAGAGGAACTACGAGATGAAATTAAAAAGAAAAACGGACAAGATCGAGGAAATCGACAATGACGGGTCACGGGGGAAGGTAAAGGTGTTTCCCAGGAAAGCCACGAGAAAACAAATGGTTGCCGGTATTACTGAAGGGCCACCTGTTACAGAATTGACCTATAAAAATGTAAACGAGTGCAAAAGCGAACTCGTTATGATACACAAACTAGGTGAGTATTAAAAAGGTGCATGCTGCGACAGATTAATGAATGAATGAATGAATGAACGAATGAAGTGAATTGTGAACCTCTGCAAAAAGATTGGATTTCGCAATTTCGTGTCGTTGCTGAGACGCCCATTCAAGAGAAGCAGGTAAACTGTGTCAGAAAACGACCTTGAATAGTGATTTTACAGATGCAACATTTCTCTCGTAACATAATAGTATGTCACTGTACTGCGTGGTCTGTGTCACATGGGCGGCATAAAAAATGTCCAAATTACATACAGACATACATCACCTTTAGTACTTACTACCCACAACATTTTAGGTGCGAGAACCGTTTTATTTAAATTTAGATGCCGGCGAAGAAAAAGTATAAACGTCAATTTTTCGTCTATTCTCACCTGTTCTACCCCCTCTTCCTCCAATCTTTGGAGGATAAGATCATTCCAACTTTTAAGGTAACTACCCTCATCCCCAATGGTAGCTTTTCTGTTTAAAGCTATATTATACAGTTCCTCCCAAGTGGCGGTTTTGATTTTTTGCAGTTTCTTAATACTTCTTCTAAAAGAAGTCCTCAACCTGCCACCGTTAACGACGACCACATTTACCGGTTTGACAGAGGGTTTGGGGGGAATTTGGGGCTTAGGTTTTGGAACGGATTCGGTTACAGGTTGATGAACGCTTTCTTCGACTTTAACAGGCTTTTGAACGGGAACGGTGTTATTTTTGTTTACGGTCGGTATGTTTTTGTAATAATCGGCGGAAACGGTGTGTCGAAATTTTCTATTGAATGAATCTCTGAGTGAAGTTTTAAATTCGAACTTTGCGGGTTTTTTAACAGCAGCAGCAGTAGCAGCAGCAGCAGCAGTAGTGTTAGTAGTGGGTGCTTTGATCTCATCGAAGGAGTTGTTGCTGTTGGTGGATTTCGTATACGATCGTCGTTCGCCAGGCTCTGCCCGAAACGATGCCCTACTCTTAAGGATTTCCTTGAGTCTTTGTCGTCTTTCGGTCCTAGGATCTTTCGATGAACCACCCAGTTGAACATCAAAGTCGTCTTTTACTTCCTTAGGTTTCGCGTTTCCCAGTTTGTCGGGAGCACTGCCACTTCTTCGGAACGACGGGAACCTTCTTCTAAATGAATTGCAGCTGTTTTCCTCTTTCTTTGTCGGAGATGTCGATCTCAAGCTTTCTTCAAAGCTCTTGTTTTGCGTTGGGGAAGCTCTACTGTTCAGGATTTGTTTCAGTCTTTCGCGTCTAATTTCCTGTGGATCTTTTGATGACAGATCGTCCGATTTCGAAGCGGAATTGTCCTTTTTAACTCCCAAATTTACGGGAGCACTATCGCTCCTTTTGAACGCCACAAATTTCTTTTTTAAAGATTTGTTTTCCGGCTTGTTCCTGTCGAAACATTCCTCCTGAGTTCCGGATTCGACCGATTCAGTTTCACTGTGCCCGTCAGAGCTCAGGCTGGACACTTTTTGAAACGACGGGACACTTTTAGGAATTTCGCAGGACTTGCAGTTTCTTTTCTCGTGTATCTTGCAAGTCCTGGTGCTTTCGTTAGGAGCGGCGTTATATTTTCCGGAAGCGTGAGCTACTCCGCTACAGGACTTGTGGTGTTTCTGAGGATCGTCCTTGAAGGAAAAGTTTCTTTTGCTGTTGCGCAACGAAATTTCGAAAAAACTGTACATTTTCACCTTTGTTATCACCGTATGGAATGTTACTTGAAAACTATTATTCGTAAGCTAATTTCTGTGTTTACTGCTTCGTTGCAAAATCGTACGACGGACGTAAGGTTTGACAACTATATGCTAATGAACTTTGTCAACAAGTACGAACACTAATTTATGACAACACTTTTCTCGTTACGGGCTTTTTACTTTAATAAGAAAACAAATATTATTAGGTACCTATAACAACGCGTCAATTATTGTAAGTGATCTGCTTTCTCGCGCCGAGCAGTATAACACAGTATAATATCTAATATTTTTTAGCAAATATGCTGAATCGTTAAAAAGTCAAATTATGCAAATTAAACAAAAAACAGAAGTGGAAGAATGTTATTCAAGGTCGGGCGACTACGGTCTGAACGAACAATATTTTCAACCGATTTTGTCAACTACATTTTATAGAAAACGAAAAAAATAAATCCATCACACGCACAAACACTTTCGATAACACACCAACTGCTGTACCGCCCGCTCACGATTCTTTCGAGTCCTTTAATGACTCCTCGTCAAGGAAATACAACACCGTTACTACGGACATCCGGTGAATAGAAGCGGCACTTATCAATTAGTAAACAATAATAGTAAAATAAAGGCTCTTCTTCTTCATCATCACCGGCATGTATTTATTTCTTTAACGAAAAAAAATCTCCACCGCTATTGAAGAACGTCGTGCACCTCAGAAAACACGATAAACAATAACAACATGATGTAAATATTATAATACAATAACGATCCAAAGACTGAAACAAACGAACTGTGTGTCGTGTCGTGTAAAAGCTGCGGCAAAATCGACACGACGAACCGCGAGTTAGTGTTTATATGTTACGTGTGAATTAACGTGTATATGATGTGTGTGTGTGTCTCTGTGTGCGTGTATCTTTTCCCTTTAAGACGCCTTAATATTCAGAGCTTACGATTAGCTTAGCTAGCTAGTTACATAGTGTGTTTAGGACATGCGAAGGCAGGTCCGCAAGACAGATATGCGCGTGCCCACAACAGACAACAAACACTTCTTTACACGCTCGATAACAACAAACTTTAAAACAAAAATCTACAGCACCCAACAAACATTATGTCCACTTCGAAACTATATGTATGGGTACATACATACATACATGGCAACAAAGGCCATATACCTACTTAACATTATTACAGACACCTTCGCATACATTTATGCATTTATTATTATTATTATTACGAGATTGTGCTCGCTACGCCCCCTTTTTTAGGTTTTCGTTACGCATTTTTATTGCCGTCGACTACGTATTCAATATTTATGAATATATTATTGTCACCACCACAGTCGTCGTGTTTATTAATGTTTAATCGGCGACAATAAATTAATAATTTCATTGATGCAATAAATGCACCATAAAAGAATAACGATGGTGACGTAGACGCCGGATATTTTTGAGTTTTCCTTTTGTTTGGGCGTCTCCTCACTTTTACACTCCCGATAAGATTAAATGAAAGAGCTGCATTTCATTTCTCACGTACATACAAACATACATACATAATGTTAATTACGAACGATACCGAATTCCACACATTCTTACTAAATACATCGCTTGTTTATAACAAAACGAATTCAATGACGTGGAATTCAGATGCGTCCGGTGAATTAAACGAGAGCAATAAATAATTTATTTTATTTGAAAATAGGTAATAAAAAGGATTAACGGAAAAATACTTAATTTATCGACTGTCAATAAATCACTTTGATAATATTTTTCTTATGATATCTGTTCTTATAAATAAGTTGTTATTACCTACAAAAGGTAAAAAACTACCCTTGCGTAACACGTTACTTAATGAAACTTAATATCCATAACGTACAAAATACAAATAATGTATCGTATTGTACGTATATTACAATGGTTTGGGTTTGGTTTAAAGAATGCAATTGTGCAATCTTTTCAAAATGCTTTTTATTTATTAGATAAAAAACAATATCGCTTTCAAATATTTTAAAAACATTTCTTACTATTCACGTAGGACAGACACGCGAATGTTTAAATATTATGTGAACTATAATCAATAACTAACATCTACCATACATAAACATGAGCATGGTGAATTCCTGGGAGACATACTTAAAATCGTACAAAAAACTGATTTGCTTTGGTTACAAATTAGACATGAAAAATAACGTAAACAATTCAACGTCATTCTCTTTTGCTATTATTTTCTGTGAAAAATAAATAAATACCTAATATCCTGATGATCTTTTTTAATTTAGAAACTAACAAGTTCGGCATAAATTTGCAAAGAATTTATTACCTGTTTAGGTATCTACATTAATTTTCAACAGATTCTTGACAATGTTACCGAAGCCTCGGGTAACGAATTATAGAACAATTTACATAATAGAGGAATAAAACTGTTCCTGCTGTTTCATCGAATGCTATTATAATTTGACACCTGAAGACCTTAAGGCAAAATAAATAATCTATTATGAATGCAAAATAACATTGTTGACACTATGATTTTACCTCTCCCGCAGATTTTTTTAACAATATTCCTCGTTCTTATGCAATGCTAGAAAGCCCAGATAAATATTCTACAAAATATGTATAACATCTGATAAATGTTTTCGAATTTGACGAATTTCTTCACGTACGAAATGATTTTAAGATATTGTCTGGAGTGCCTATAAGTAAACTATTTTTCAGTCAATTTTTCACTAAATTTTTGTGCTGTTGCAATTTACCTTAATGCTATAAAGTATAAACTATTCGTATAAGAGATATTGATTTTTGCTCCTGATCCAACGGCTTAGGCAACCAATACTACGCGATTGCCTGTTCACGAAATCTAATACAATGTAGTAATGCAAAACGGCTACACAACAAGGAGAGATGCTACCATACGGTGTTCGTAGGAATCTGACGGTTGGTTATTTTACTAAACTTTTGCAAGGAAAATCAAACGTTTATAACTGTTTCAATAACACATTACAAGATAATTTCTTAAACGTAACAAATTCGTTATTTTGCTTTTAGAAATTTTGCGATTGAAACTTTATAAACAAAACAACTATGACATAAGATAAATTTAGATAAAAGTCACGTTTTGGATTTACTAAACCAGATACGTATCACAAAGATATATGGTAGCAATTATAATTATCCTTACTTGCCGAGTAGTTTTATAAGGTTTCGTTTCTTTTTTATTCCTGCATGTCAAAGATATTGTCAAGTTCCCGACCTCTTATTAATTTGAGTGTAACAAATAATGATATAAAAAAATACAAAAATAGACAGTTTCACTGAGTTTCAAATACAGTTGAACAGCATAACGGTTTCTGATAAATACACGTCTGCATACGATACGTGACAGAAGTTTATAAACAGGAAAATTTTTGAACCTACTACGAAATGAATTAATTACATTGCTCAACTTCGACAGTTGAAATTTAATCGAATTTCGAAGCTTTTATAGATAAAAATACATTTGTAATAGTGTAGAATCCGATTTACCTATACCTAAGAGTACATAATTAATGAATGAGAATTCATACTACACAATAGCTAGCTACTTGATGGATGATAAAACGGAAATTATTTTAGGAACGACTCAATAATGGCACACTTAAATTAACTATTACAGGCTGCAGCTAAATAATTCAAATCAGGTGAAACAGAACAAAGCAAATGTTTTAGTTTCTTGATAACGAGTTATTATAAAATTAAAATAAATATTGTAGGTAACAAACAATCTTGCATTTGCCGTTTCTTTATATGATATACCATAGCTATTTACATTTATTATTTGCAAAGCACAATGGCTTGTGTGCCAGTGATAAAAGATAAAACATGTTTTCAAACTTTGGAAACGCATTGTAGGTACTTGTGCATGAAATTGCACTATAAAAGTGGGAACACATGCCTCATTCCTTACTTAGTTAGCAGCTCATTTTAATAGCAAAACATAAGACATACCTACATACAAGAAGTATCGTTATCACAATTTGCAGTGTTTATCTAATCAAAGTTACTTCACCAGCTGAGAGGTCTTGAACAAATTCTTGTAAGTACCTAGTACCTACCTAGGTACATTTATTGAAATATTTCATTTTACATTTTAAGTACATGTTTTCAATTCCCCGTTGGTTTTAGTTTATTTGTTAGGTACCTACATTATTTCAACTAACAAACCAAATACCGCGTTAAGGGTGGGTATCAGTATCAAAGTAATTTCGTTAAAAGTAAAAAAAAATACCTGAGTCCATAGTACCTATGCTACTTGAGTAAATATGAAAACAATATACCTAAAGATTTTCACTGAAACTTGTAACTATTATGTAAAGACAAGTATAATAAAATGTTTTAATGAAAATCTTCAGTTATTTTCCTATTTATTATGGATTTTTATAGCAAATCGAGCAAAATAAGAAATTATATATATCTAATTAGTTAAGTGGTTTAATAATTTCTTTTTAACGTTTCATTATCAATTATTTGATATTAACGAATCTAAATAAATATAAATGCTCTTGATAAGTTCATAAGCAGTAATAAATTGACGATTAAAGTTAAATAAACAAACATCTTAACATTTGACCAGATTTGTGTACAAAACAAACGTATATAAATGTGTTAAAGGCTTGTACTAGATCTCCAGAGATTTCTACGACTTGCAGCAGTGTAGGTGCACAGATCATTCCTTAGAGTTATTGTTTTGTCTTTTTTTTTAAAAGATAGCAACATGAGTACCCTTCGATTCAAAGGTGAATCGCCCTACAAGTTTCCTCCCCCGGCCGTTCCAGATGACGACTACCTCTATGCCACGTATGAAAACCAATAATTATTTAATATTTACGTTAATATATAGGTATCCATTGTTTGTTATACATTTTCATTTTAGATTCAAGAAAGACTTTAACTTAGAAGTCGACAAAGTGGGCAAACCAGTTGGAATAGCACATTTCGGAGCTGCTGGAAGAGCTGGTAATCAATAATTACAAATAATATCCGTATTTCTTCCTGATTGTTGTATTATTAAGAGAAGATTTCTAAACATTTTTACCCGAATAATTTATGACTGTTAAACCATATCCAACGTTTCACTCGCTTTTGAAGAAACTACTTATCCTTTGAACGAAACGTTGAATTTGGTTTAATATTAATAAATGTTATTTTGCAGAGCCAAATTAATAATTAGAAGGTTGTGAGAAGACTAGCTATTTTAATAAAAACAATCAAATAAATACATATACATATAGATAAGAATAATTGTGTATAAACAAAACAAACACCATTGTCCGCGATAGACCGACCCTATTAGCTCAGCATCAAGTTACATTTCAGAACGACAAAATTAATTGTTTCAACGACTAGATTACATTTTTCATAACAATACATTATTCGTCTGAAAAAAGTTCAGAAATCTGTTCTTCATAGTTCCAACAAATTTTTGATTCTGGTAAGGTACAATAAGGTTCCAAGTATAAACAATTAATTGTCTCACAAATGACGTCAGTCAACTCAATTTTAAACTGTTAATACTATCGTTATTTCAATTGCCTAATAACAGAAAATTACTATGTAATGACTGGATATTTATATATGCTCTCACATATCGTAACTGCCTATGTACAAATATACAGGGTGTTAGAATATTAACTATTATTATTATTCCCTATAGGTACAATCCATTTGCGTACGCTAGCGAAAAATCCACGCGTTAAACTGCTTTACATAGTTGAGGACTTTCAAGAGAAATGGGACAAAATGAAAAAATATTGGGATATTCCTGACACAGTTTTTTTGACCAGTGCCCAAGCCGACAAGGTTTACAAAGATCCACGGTAAATACACGCGAAATTTTTGGCCCCAAAATGTCTTATTTTTAATCGTTGCTTAAATAGAGTAGATGCAGTAGTCATTACCACCCCGACCAACTACCATGAAGAAACTGTCTTAAAGGCACTGGAACATGGTAAAGCTGTATTTTGTGAAAAACCTATCTGTTTCACAACCGAAGGAATCAAAAACTGTTACGCAAAAGCCAAAAAAGCTGGAAAACCCATATTTGCCGCCTTCAATAAGTATGTAGTGTATAGTCACCACGATTTTATAAGGGAAACTACCTCATAACAAAAAACTTGAGGGTAATAAAGTCCAGACGCAAATGTATTGTACTCAAGTTTCTTGTTGTGTAATAAGTTTATTTATGATTAAGTAGTATTTTAGATATTTATTGCGCTGTTACAACTCTTTATTTGTGTTAAATTTAAGACGATACGATCCGGCTTTCGCAGCGGCAAAAAAGAGAGTTGACCAGGGCGAACTAGGACATGTTAGGATGTTTAAGTCTACGGCTAAAGACAGCCAGCTGCCACCCGTTTCGTACGTCAAAGGTTCAGGTAAATCGTACTTAAATAATTTTGTAGTAGTAAGAAACAATCGCTAACTCACTGTATCGCGTTTCTTCTAGGTGGATTTTTCGTCGACAGTGTCATTCACGATTTGGACCTGATGGTCTGGTTTGTGGGAGAATATCCGACAACTGTGTCAGCAATAGGGAAAGCAAACATACCGGAAATTGAAGAACTTGGTGATTACGACACAGTTGTCGCCACATTCGGTTTCCCGAGCGGAGCTATTGGAGTCGTCGACGATTCCAGACTTTCTACTTATGGACACGATCAACGTATTGAAGTAAATTTTACATTTATGGATAGCACACGTCTTTTATCAAAAAAATCCCAACTAATCTAATGAGATACATAAAAACATATACATAATAATTGTAAATGATACAGGTCTTTAAAAATCTTATAATTTCCAGGTATTTGGATCTAAGGGATTAATTTTGGTGGATAACGAACAACCCTGCCATTCCACACAGATCCTTACAAGTGTGGATCAAACAAGAAGATCGCCGATATGGTACACTTTCCCGTCTAGGTACAGAAACTCGTACACCAACGAAATGGAACATTTCTTAAACGTGTGTCAAGGTACAATGAATATTTTTACAATAAATAAATCGTCGGAGTATGATTATTAATAATTAAATTTTTTGTGTGTGTAGGTACCGATAAGGTTTTGGTTTCGGAGAATGACGTGCTAGCAACCACCAGGATTGCAGACGCCTGCACGGAATCCGCAAAAACGGGAAAAACTATCACATTAAAATGGTAAATGAAGAAATCACATCCGAGATGTTACATTATAAAAACAACAGAAAACACGATAAGCACTAAATAAAAGTAGTTATAATAAAGTTGTTTCGAATTGTTTTTTTTTTGTTTTCCGTACATCAATCAGTTTATGTAATAATATATAAAAATATACAATGTGTGTGTGTGTGTGTGAGCACGACGTAAACAAAACTAGATAAAATTGAACGGAGATGAATTGAAATTCAACACAATCAGCATCTTGTTAAAGCTACATTCCGGAGTTCTAGAATTGCTTTCCTTTTTATATACCGTGGATTTTTATTATGTAAGGATCACGTGAATTAATTATTTAAAAAAAAAATATATGTAATCTGTTTATTAGCTCAGATTTTTTTAACCATTTAATTATCGATCGTTTGATGTATTACTATTGATAAATAAATGTAAAAAAAACATTGATACATCAATATAAAAATCCATCGAGATATGATAAGCATGTCGAAAAGTATCAATATAATTGAATAAATTTTTTTGGTTGCATCACACTCAATCTACACAAATAAGAATAAGATAAAATAATATACAGACACCAATACAGGGCTATTCAAACTGAGTGGTACATTGGACGTTTCAGAAAAACTAAGCGTGTAAATGATTTGAAAATTTGGAAGTAGAAGTTAACAATGATGATATTTTTATCTAAAATAATTTCAACTGTCTACCACTTCTGGTTTTGACGAATTCGAATGAAGCATATTATTTTTAAGGTGACTTTAAAAACCAACATGTATGTCTACGAAGCGATCAATAGTTTCTGAAGTAATTTAATTTATAGATAAAAGATCGCTACTGCAATTCAGACTATAAAAAATTATAACTTCTATTCAAAATGAGTTACGAGTGTAGTGTTGAAATTTTTACCAGTTGTCGTCAAACGTTATTGCTAATGTCATGAAAAAGTAAACTTCACTATTTAAACAGGGCGTTCAGAAAAGAAAAACAAAGTTTAAAACTTCAAACACGAATAACTTCATTTTTCAAATGGCACCTACCATATTTTATTTTTATTTGGATTTTTACTACTGTTTTGTTCATTTTTTTTTTTTTTAATAATTCTGGATTTTATATTGTATTAGCTGGAGAGATGTTGTTTTATTCGTGTTGTTTGTGTTCGCTTTAGATAGGTACATGGTTCGTTGTTGGTAGTTGTGTTTGTTATCTGCGTTCTGCATACACAGCCTAAGCAATATTTGTACATGTCAATCAGCAGAATGTGAAAATAAAAAAATGATATTTCATAACTGTATTTGTATTGGATTTAGTGTTTAGTGATATTTGTACGTACATTTACTTTTTTAATAATAGATGTTTATTGCATATCAAATAAAACGTTCGTTAACATGAAAAATTGATAATGTGAATAGCTGTTTATTATCGTATTTATTTACTATTTAGTGCTTATATCAAAACGTAAATAAAACTAACTAATAGTAGCCGATATTATAAGCACAATTTCCTGGCACCTTCACCATTTTTCCAACGAATTAGGAACTAATTTTTAATGGACAAATTCGTGTAATACATTCCGCCGAAACGTTTACATCTCTACTTAGCCGTAATTCAAATTGACTACGACACACACATATCTTGGCAGAGTGTCAAATATGAAATGTTTTCTATCGTTGTTCCTCCAGGTTTCTTTAAATTAATAATGTATCGTGTCGAAGAGGATAATAATTCCACATTTTTTCAAACACTTAAGTATTTGGCGAATAAACAGGAAAGATAGGATCACAATATATGAATTTATGAAAGCTATCGATCCGTTTATCGGTAGTAATAAATTAATGATTAAAGTTGAAAACAAACAAATTAACATACCATCAGATCAGTGAACAAACGAACGTATATAAATGTTTTAAATGTATGTGCCTATGTACAGAAATTTCCACCACTTGCTACGGTGTAGTTGCGTAGATCATTCTTTACAGTTACTGTTCTGTCTTTGTTTTTGAAAAGACAGCAGGATGAGCACCCTTCGATTCAAAGGTGAATCACCCTACAAGTTTCCTCCTCCGACAGTTCCAGATCACGACTATCTCTATGCCACGTATGAAAAACAATAATTATTTAATATTTACGTAAATTAATTAGGTATGTACTGTTTGTTATACATTTTCATTTTAGATTCAATAAGGACATTAACTTGGAAGTGGGCCAAGGGGGCGGCAAATCAGTTGGAGTAGCACATTTTGGTGCTGGGAGAGCTGGTAATTAATTAAAATTCTTGTTTTTGTTTAATTTTAATTTTGGTTAGGCACAATCGATCGTATTCAAAAAAGCTCAAAATATTAACAATTAATTATCTTGCAAATGACTATTAATACATCAATTGAAAAGAGACTCGTCCTAATTACCACCAAAACTGTTTGATGCGGACACGTGTTTCGCACATTTTTAATGTGGACATTTTATCGTCGCAAGTAGAGTTGTAGTGGTAATTAAGGTGGTGAATTCTTTTAATTTATTTCTTTCTTTTCCATAGTCTCCAATTTGTACTATTAAAAATACGATTAAACAGTAAATAAAAATAATTCACTGAACAAAAACATCTAATGGTTGAAATTTTGAGGGGATTTGGGGATGCACATTCTGAGGTTAAAACCGAACTTTTGTATTCGGGATGGTAGGGAATGATACAACAGCCGCTCAGTATAGGGGTGCGTTTGTTTTTATTATTTATCCCTTTTACAGTGGCTAGCATCGTACAGTCGGGTGCAGCAGATCAAATTTGTTGGAAATAGAATTGCCTAATCAAATAAAGTCATATTTTTGTATATACATAAATACATCGCGAAACAGACATTTTGCAACTGGCTATTTAGAATATTAACTATTATTATTATTCCCTATAGGTACAATCCATTTGCGTACGCTAGCGAAAAACACACGCGTTAAACTACTTTATATAGTTGAGGACCTTCAAGAGAAATGGGACAACCTGAAAAAATATTGGGATCTATCAGACACAATTTTTTTGACCAGTGCCGAAGCCGACAAGGTTTACAAAGATCCACGGTAAATACACGCTAAATTTTGGGCCCCAAAATGTCTTTTGTTTCTAATCGTTGCTTAAATAGAGTAGATGCAGTAGTTATTACCACACCCACCAACCACCACGAAGAAACTGTCTTGAAGGCATTGGAACATGGTAAAGCTGTATTTTGTGAAAAACCGATCGGTCTTACAGCCCAAGGGACCAAGAACTGTTACGACAAAGCCAGAAAAGCGGGAAAACCTATATTTGCCGCTTTCAACAAGTATGTAGTTGTAATATCGTCACGATTTTATAAAAGAATTTTTTTACATTATATGGCTTGACAATCTATTTTATGTTTGACAAAAAAAGCTATTTCTTAAGAAAAGACTTAGAGCGTAGAGCGTAATAAATTCACCTTGGGATAGACAAGCGAAAGCTATCCTTATATAAATATTTCTCAGAAAACCGAATATTCTTTTTATTGTTTATTATTAATAATTAGCATTTCGGTCTGAGATATCAAGTCCGACTCTTTACTTTAAATCAATCACATTTACCCTCTCAGTCTTCACGCAAATGTTTTGTCCTCAAGTTTCTTGTTGTGTAGTAAGTTTATTTATGATTAAGTAGTATTTTAGATATTTATTGCGCTGTTACAAATCTTTATTTGTGTTAAATTTAAGGCGATACGATCCGGCTTTCGCAGCGGCAAAGAAAAGAGTTGATCAGGGCGAAGTAGGACATGTTAGGATGTTTAGAGCTTCGGTTAAAGATAGCCAGCTACCACCCCTAGCCTACTTGAAAAGTTCAGGTAAATCGTACTTAAATAATTTTGTAGTAGAAAGAAACAATCGTTAACTCATTGTATCGCGTTTCTTCTAGGTGGTTTTTTCGTCGACAGTGTCATTCACGAATTGGACCTGATGGTCTGGTTTGTGGGAGAATATCCGACAACTGTGTCGGCAATAGGGAAATCAAACATACCGGAAATTGAACAAATCGGTGATTACGACACAGTTGTCGCCACATTCGGTTTCCCGAGCGGAGCTATTGGAATCATCGACAATTGCAGACATTCTACATTTGGATACGATCAAAGACTTGAAGTAAATTTTAAAATTATGGATAAAAAACAATTCCAACTAATCTTTGAAATACATAAAATCATATGCATAATAATTAGGAATCATATGGGTCTATAAAAATCTTATAATTTTCAGGTATTTGGATCTAAAGGATTAATTAAAGTGGATAATGAACAACCCTGCCATTCCACGCAGATCCTTACAGATCTGGAGCAAATAAAGGGATCGCCGATATGGTTCACATTTCCGTCTAGATACAGAAACGCGTATACCAACGAAATGGAACATTTCTTAAGCGTGTGTCAAGGTATAATAAATATTCTTATAATAATCCGCTAGAGTATTATTAATAATAAACACCACATATTATGTAGAATAAAATAGCACAGTATCGATCATTTCCACAATTTTATTTGTTCTTAACAACCGTTTCACCACTTTGTGGCATCATCGGTAGATACAATGATGTACATTGTGGAAATAATAATCAATACTGTGTTATTTTATTCTGTATCATGAATCGCCACTAAGTAAGTGAAGGTAGATTCCATCAACTATACCACATTTTTATATTTGTGTAGGTGTTGATAAGGTTCTGATTCAAGAAAATGACGTGCTAGCAACCAGCAGGATTGCAGACGCCTGCACGCAATCCGCACGAACGGGAAAAATTGTCACGTTAACATGGTAAATGAAGAAATCAGACCCGAGACGTTACATTATAAAAACAACAAAAACACGATAATCACTAAATAAAAATAGTTATAATAAAGTTGTTTCGAATTAATTGTTGTTTTTTTTGTTTTCTGGACATCAGTTTTGACAAACGAAATATAAAAATATACAATGTGTGTGTGACGTAAACAAAACTAAATAAAATTGAACCGAAAGGAATTGAGGAAGTCTGACCTCGATTTAATAAAATCAGCTGCTTGCTGAGCTACATTCCGCAGTTCTAGAATGGCAAGAAGGGTATGGCTTCAACTAGGTATGTATCACTTTCGCAGCGAATCATAATATTGTTATACAGGGTGGCTCCGGGATGGATATCACGAAAAAATCAAACTCATTCAAATAAAAATACATACGTTTATAATATATATATATATATAATAAAAAATCTTCGGCCAATCTTCAAACTGTAACTGCAACTCTCCCACATCACGTTCGTTTCCTGCTCAAAAATGTGGATGTCTAATCACGAATAAAAAATGAAGACAGACAAAAACTCTTAATCGATTTGCTTTTTTTGAAAACAAACGCTTGCGAAAGATGCCGGTGAACGAAAAATCGTGTTGTACCACATTTCCGCTCATTTTTTCCCTGCCAGATAAACAGGTCAACTGATCAACATCAAACGTGATGATCTGATGATACATTTTAAATACGCTCGAGAAGGCGTATAAAGTGTGTCAAAGTATTGTGTAAAAATAGGAAGAAGAAACGAAACAATTAGATCAGGAACAGGTTAAAAATATTAAGTCTTGTTAGGTTAGTAAAGACACATATACCCCCCGAAGGTAATTTAATTACAAACGGATCTGGTGTATTTAAAATACACACGACATACCTTCGTCAATCTATTAAATCTTTGGCTTCCGGAACGCCTGAGGGTTCCACCTTTTATGTTTACTTCGTCCAAAACGAACTCCTGACCATCGTGACCTGATCGACGACTCAGTTCGCTCAGTTCAGCCACTGGCTGAACCTGAAACAACAACAGAAAAAAATCCTATGTGTACCTATAAACTTTACAAAAATTCTCCTGAAACTTTGTCATCCAAAAATCCTACCGTAATTACTGACGATAGAACAACGTACGACAGTATACATGCAAAGATTAGCTGGCCGTTTTATGAATTCATAAAAAACAACAACAGAAAATGAAATATAAGCAAATTTTAACGTTGACGAATTGATGTTGTCCTTCTTCGGGTGTACAGGCCGTCGTCGGTTGGAATTGCTTCCTAACGTTTCGCTAGCACGAGTGGCGAGCTTCTTCAGAGGTCTCTGTACACTGTACACCCGAAGAAGGACAACATCAATTCATGATTAGAACATAATAATTCGCATAATTGGCGCCAAAGTTAAATTAAATATTACGTAAAAGATAATTATTACTTTCACTTGAACATAATATACATCGCAAGTTTTTTTTAAATACACAAACAACCTAACAATTATTTTATTAATTGCTTATATAACTGACTTAAAGTAACGTTTAACAAGCCAAGACAAAACTTAATAAATAATAAAATTTAATAAAATACATTTAGGACGGACTACGTACGTATGTGCTATTTAATTTAGCGGTATATCGATGTATGAATCAAATTCTAATGTCAATGAACTGTAATAAATGTCATTAATTAGAATGCATGTTTGTACATAAAACAATGTGTGAAACGACGAGTTTTAATCATGACACAATTGGGGTAACAAAGCAGTTACGCATTACGTACCGTATTTAAAATTAGCCTTTTCCGCCAGTCAAAAGTAAAATATTCAAAAATTAAACGACAGATGTGTGCACACACGGTGAATGAAATTTACGTTGTAGGAAAGAGACGAGAGATTTTATTTATATAGTTTTATTATTCTGAAAAATGAAATTTGAATGATGATGAATGATTGCCATCGTTATTGTAAAGAAAGCATCGGCATTTGTTCAAAAGTTTCTCTCTCGAAAATTGCATCACAGCAAACTAATTAATTTCATTTATTAGAAGAATCTCGTGATTACGTAAATTGGCTACCTAAAAATTTCTTTGGACAAAATATAATGAAAACCGTCTGGCGAAAAATAATATATCCGCGAAGAGGTTATGAAACTTATTATTATATCTGCTATCGTTATTTAATAATAATCATTATTATCTACTTTTAAACATTTTACTATAAGAAAGAACGCATACGGGTCAAGTTTATTGGTACAGTAGACAATAATGAAAATGAGGCAGCAAATACAGTCGCGACTAATACAAATCAAACACCAAATATCTCACCTTGACTGTGACGAAACCTTTGGATCTTTTGATCATATCTATAATTTCCTCGCGACTTTTATCTTCGACATGCACCCCGTTAACTTCGAGTAGTTTATCGCCCGGCAAAAGACCGGTCTCATTGTTGTGTTGCACTATGGTACCGGGTTCGGCGAACACGACCGCACGCATTATCACTTCACTACTACAACTATTACCGACAACGTTTCGTTCCAAAATCATCGCACGTCTTAACGAAAAACCGAAATCGTTTCGCGGCGCCTTTTGGCGTTGTATCGTAAGAACACGCGGACTTGGTAACTTTAACGGTACTATGGGAGGTAGCGGAAGATTGACGTCCTCCAGGTTACCACTACGAGTCCATCTGGAACAAGAAACAGGATTTTACCTCCTACATTATTATAACTTAAGAAGTGAATGAGAATGAGAATAATCACCTGTGGAAACCCTGACTTTCGCCGATAGGACTGAGTGAAAATGGAGGTGTAGCAAATGACGAATTGGTGGTGTCTGTCAAGGAATCGGCGCTGGGCGAGGTGGACACCACCGTCAATAGATTGGTCATAGGGGTCGAGGCAGTGGCCCTGATTATTGCATCGCTAGTTTGGCGCAAATAACTACTACTCCCGTCGTAAACCGTCACTCCGTTTGTTATATTTTCGTAGCTTATTACTTCATTTTGTAACGTGTTTTTCACCAGTGTACTATGGTGGTTAATAATGTTAGTACCATTTGTGGAGGAAGAGTCGTGAGTGACGCTGACGCGAGGCCCCTTCAAGATACCCCGTTTTGGAGGTTTCGGTGGCACGGGGGGCAAAACTTTACGATGCTGTTGTTGCTGTTGCTGATGATGGTGGTGGTGGCTTGTGTGAGGATTGTTTAGCGAGTTTAAGCTCGTTTCTGAACTGTCCGAAAAGGTGTAAGCACCGCCGCTGCCTCCGCCGAGAACTGATGGGGTTGTGGCCGGGCCGCAGGAATCATCCCTTTCTAAACACGCCAGAAAATCTGCCGTGTAATCTGCCGTTATGCCCAACGGCAGTTTCTCTTTCTCTTTCCGACGCCCTCTTATTTTAAGGGACCTCCTCACCTAAAAATTTTATCGTGTTCGGATGTACGAAAAAAAAAGAAATGAATAATAATAATCGAAGGAAAAGACCCCCCACACAATCAGTAGAAGAACGGCAGGTAGGTAGATATGCTTATTAAAAGAAAAAAGCAAAACAATATTTATTTACCACTTCGTATAAAAACTTTTTCATCACGAAAAGTTCCATATTTCCTACTTCGTCATATCAACATCACACACTCACTAATTCACACAAATCCTAGCACTACGAAAAATAAAACAACTATAAATGCGAGTTTAAAATGAAAAAGAAGATAAATGAATGCTAACAAGATTACAATTAACTGCAACCCTTGAAATAAAAAGCGTAATCAATAGAAAGAAGCATCCTATTGAAAGAGAAAATCGCTTGATTGTGTTATACAGGGATCTTTCAAAAAACAAAATGCCAAATACGAGACGTACCTCGTCGAGTCTTAGCATTTCGTCTGCGGACATGTTAGACCTGTCCTTCTTCTGTTTCTCCTTTCGCTCTTTTTTATCCCTTTTTCGTCTATCTTTGTCCTCTTTATCTAACATTACCCCAGTGCCCGCCTTTTTGATGAAATTAAACATAATGTTCCGTTGTTTCTGAAATGAGACCACTATTACAGCACCACCTATATCTGTACACTCCGTATATAAAAACTAAATCAACCATATTTGCCACTGTTTTTGCAACGAACTGTACAAATAAATATTCAAGTTGTTTCTTTATTTCTTATTGAACTGTATCTGAGAAGAAAGCAACTAGATCGAGTCAATAGAAACCGAAATTTGTCATTAAACGTCTTTAAGACTTTCTAAACATTGATACAGTGAAATAGTTAAGATAAACTGCATTCCAATTACCCAAAAGAGTATCTATTATAACAGGTGAAAATTCAAGGATATCTTTTCAAATTGTTTACGATAAATAAAATAATAAAATAATGTTGTCCTAAGGTGCCTGCCACAGATACCATTGATAATAAGAACAGAACGATTAGCCTGTGCATAAATGTGCGTATATGTATGTATGTATGGTATGAGGTACATTACACATGTAAAAACATACTACGTACAATCACTGTGGAAATGTATGGAGGTCAAATAACGGCTTATATTTGCTTCAACTGCTTTTAAAAGAATTTGCAAACTGTTAAACAATAGATAGTAAAGAGCTGTGGAAATATGCACCCAATAATGCAACAAAACCCGAAAATTACAAATAACACGATAAGATCTCCGAAGTTTTAATAAACAAAAAAAAAAACAACACAAAAATATTCAAGCAAAGACGATTTAAGTTAAAATGTTTTTGGTTTTTTAAATGGGTATGGATTCTATAAATTTGTAATTGGGCACTTGGCAAAGTAGATTATTTTTTTTAACGTAGGATCCTAAATTACATTTGATTTACAGGGCACTTTTCTACTTTAATGTATTTAAAACTAAAATACCTTCTCGAGCTATTTAAATTTTGACATTCATTTTTCCTAGAACTACTAGAGATATTATTGTTATTAGAAGTAAGTATTTATATTTATTTATGACTACAAGTTCTCGGAAACTTTTATATATTGACTTCCAAATGGGGCGCATTCCAAGGTAACGTTAGGGGTATGCCAGGTAAAAGGTACATCAATTGAAATGCGTCTTGAAAATCTGGATGATTCTACGTAAACTTCTTCGACAAAAGAAAATATTGAAAATTTTATGCGTTCGATTATTTTAAAATTAATTTCATACCGTAGGTAGGTACATTTGTTAGGTATATAATAAAACACGAAATGGGTTTGTTGACCTCATACATTCAAAAGGATGTCCACAACTAATCGAAGAACAAATCAAATAAATTATTGTTAATGGGTTTGTTAGTTATTATTTAGATTGAGAAATCCTGAAAAAGAAAATGCTTCCACAGTTTGGATTAATATGCCAAACTGGAGCATGATTATTTTCCCTCATATACAATCATTGGGAAAAGGTTAAGGGTTTCACGGTCCAGGATCAGTTCTCCTCGTTCAGTAAGTAGTTTATATATATGACATTTCGAGAGCTGTTGTGGTAATAAAGGCGACTGTTTTCATCTTTCTCTACGTTTCTTGAGGAAGCTAAGCAAAGCTGCTCTCGAAACGTCGAATAAACGACTCCATAGGTGGACTTACCGAAGGCCATTAACCCCCAAATATCGAGCCCTCCACGCATGGTATTCAATAAAATATTTGTCTTTTCATTAGAAAGTGGACACCCTGTTTAATAAAAAATTCTCGAACAATGTCACCAGTGATTCAAGTCTTTACACAGGTACGCTTTAGATACGTATATTATTTATCATTAATTAAACAATATATAGTAATCAGTGTACTTATTGCAAAACGAAAAAACTTAACAGGTAGACAAATGAAAATCACTAATGACGCTATAGGTACCGAAGTTAATGAGTTTAAAATAAAATAGAATAACTAATTATATAAATATGTGTAATTTCTATTTGTATCCTCATAGTCAATGAATTAATTAACTGAAATTATCAATTCATTTCCGTTTCGTTTTCGATTTAAAGTTTATTTAGTTTAGTAAGCATGCTTTTAAAGTAGACCAGTAATGTAATAAGAACTATCTAATCTATGAAAAATTGACTGCAGTCGTCAAGAATTATTTGGATATTCTCCGATAGCGAATTGTTGAACAACAACCGTAGTACCGTAGTACCGTAGCGTAGTAGTAGGTAGGTAGGTAGATAGGTACCTGGTGAAAGTAAAATGAGAACCTATGCTATGGTAGATACCTACTTGGGTAATTCTTGTTTAGACTGCTTACATATAAATGCATTAGCTAATTCCATACATACATACACAAATACAAATACATATGTATCCTAGGTAACTAACCATAACAGCTGTTATAATTACAGAAAATAAAGGCAAGTTTAAGAAATACTTAAAGGGCTGTGCCCAGAGTCTTATTTTGATAAGAATCTGTTCGATACCGATACCTTACGGTGGTGGTTTACAGATTAGAAATATTTCGTAATGACCAAAAACGTATGCGTATATACTATCAATGAAATCAAGCAAATTTGATTAATAACATTATGTATATGGACCTATTGTTTTCGTAAGTGCTAAACAAATTTAAAAACTATTTCCTAGTTCCTAAAAATATCAGTGAATATAGATAAGAGTCGAATCAATAATGTGGCAGGCAAAGTTTGTTTATCCAGGATAAAGTTGTTCAAATAAAACAGAGGCAAAGGTCCTATTTGCACTTTTCTAGTAAACATAACATAAACAACACCCTCTTAACAGGAAATGCTTCGTACGTACGTACCCTATTGAAATTTTGATTTTTTTTAAAGCACTAATTACACACTAAGAGGTTTGGCACTTAACCTGTAAGACGCCCGATCATTTTAATACGAGACATTTTACAAACTGGTGATGAAGGGGATACGTTTTTTCGAAAAACACGCGAAATTTGCAACGGGTTTTATTTTGTTTTGACATTAACCTCGACGCACAACGGCAAACACGGTAAACACAACTGATGACAGAATTACTGTTTTCACTGTTTCTCCAGTGCAAACGTCAAAAATTTACCAATCAACACACGATTTCAAGAGCAGAAAGTACGGAATTAATATCGTCCACGATGCCTTTTGTATGCAACCAACGTTGCCACAAAAATATACAGGATGTTTCCAATAATAGGTACCTGACCGAGTAAAATATGGCGCCACCTATCGGTCATATAAACAAAAAAAAAAAACTTAAACGCTATAATTAATACCAACGTATAAGTACATATGGACATTTCAAATTAATGATAGGAAGAAAATTCTTTTATCCTTGATCAATGAATATGAATATAAATATAAATAAATAAACTAGTTAACAAAAAAATTGTATTCATTCCCTAAAAACATACGCATATCTTTATCTTTACTTTTTATTTGACCTTCTTACATTTTTTGACTTAATAATAAGCAAGTAAAAGATGCATTTAAATAGATCCAATATTACGTAGATCGATAGCATTGATCCAGTTCACCCTGAGAACGAAAAAAGGATTAAGGAGAATGGAGGATTTGCAGAAAAGTCGTAAACGAATTAAAGAATTATTTAAAGCAAAATCTATTTTCTCGTACAAACAGAAAATGTACCATTATAATAATTTGACGAATTCATTAACAAACAAAACAATGTATTGACCTTAATTTAATGTAAAAAATTCAGTACGTTTTTTCCAAAAAGTCTTTATTTGGAATACAGCAAGAAAAGCAAATCATCGACGGTTTTATTCTTGCAGTTTATAGATTCTGGTCGAAACTATATCGTCGACTTTGCAAACCTAAAACATAAAATCCATTAAAAATGTTCTAAATGATCAAGGAATTTATTAGGGCACGTCTGCCATATTATATATATAAATATAATAAATCGGACCTTGCAACTACTTGGCAACCGTCTCTAACTAAACTAGAGACTTTGATCTGTTTACATTAAAATACGAAAATTCAATAAGCCAAAAGTTAATTTAAAAATGAACTTTGCATTTTTATACAAGTACAACATTATTTATAAAATAAAAAACTTGAGCTTGAGCCCAATTGCAGGTGTCAAAAAATACATGGACAATGCTTTAAGAAAAAGAAAATAATTAGTTCATTCATGAAATAAAAAACAAGTGCGTACAAGAAATATACTGTTATAATGTTTTTAAATGGTCGTTAATAAATAGCAATTTACCATTTTTATTTCGTCGTCAGTGAAAGTTCTATCGATGGTGGTTTCTTTTCCACTTCCGTCTTTCTGAATTTCGTGAAGGGTGTTACCGTCAACGGTAATTGTAGACTTCACCTTCCGTCCATCGGCCGTTTCTTGGTCAAATTCTTCGCCGGGTTTAAATTTCAGAAGTACATTTTTAAATGTCGAATTAGAAGAAAGCAGATATTGATCACCATCTTTCTTTAATTCAACCACCGGCGATACCGAATTTCCAACCTTACGAGTTATTAAACCAACTCCTAAAATTATTTATCTTAATATTATTATTTTTCAACTTAATTAGTTTATAGTTTAGTTGAACTGCACTGTACAGTGCTGATGTATTATTTCGAGTAAAAAGGATAAATGTTACACGTGTTTTCTGTTTCGATATTATTAAAAAAATAATAATAATACAAGTGGAATATACGATTAATGATTGCACATTAAACAGACTCACCTAAAGCCTTCATATAATCGTCGAATTTTTCGCTTTTTTCAAGCTTATACTTTTTTCCAACGAAATCATCCATACCCATTTTTAATTTTTAAATAATTTTTCAATAAGACAATACAAAATACACTGCTTATTAATTACGATACTAATTGCTCCCTACACCAAAGACAACTGATAGATAAAAGACTGTCGAACAAGCAAACAACCGAGACACAATCTCATATCTTACATTAACCTTTAGTCATTATCGAATTTGATAAAAAACTATGTAATGTTTGAACGTTATTTAAACGAAGGGAAAGTTGTTTATTTATTTTGAAGACAGAAAATATGACAAGATTATTTTCTATTTGTTTTTTAAGCTTAAGAGCCAATAATATTACATTAATTAATTAATTGATTAAATAATAATATATCGTTTAAGATGTCGTTGGTCTATTATACTATTTTGTTTGTATGTAAAGATTTTCTATGCAAGCAGTGACGGACAAAGATGTAACCGATTAGTTTCAATTTAACTTATTAACTCCCATTTATTAGTGGACTAAACGCAGTATGCGTTTAATCTTTTGTATAACGAATGATAATAAGCTAAAGGAAACCATGTTTCCGTTTGTTTTATTAACGCTAACGCAATTGGTTTATGAATATTGAAACAGAATAAAGAATGAAAATTTTGCATGGAAAAATGTAAAGATTTTTGCGTTACAAAAAGAAAAAACCTGCTGGACGCTCAATTTTGACCTACTTAAGAACTTGGATCGTTAATTACCTACCTATTTAATTAACTAATCAAGTTACATCAGTATTCACGTAATTGTACCAATTTTATTTGCTAATTTATTTACCGCATTCACTTTTATCTAAATTTTTATTTAAATGTTTATTTAAGCTCTAATAGCAAAAACAAATTGACGTGGAATTTTTTTTCCGTTAATGACAAAACAAGTTCGATGTAACAAAATCCGCGAATGACTACGACCTTCGTCTAAAATAGTTTTTTTTTTACTAATACAATATCAAGAAACATGAACAAGAATATAGTACCTACATATATATATATATATATAAGACCTTGTTTGTTATACCGCATCGAAATTAATACATCATTAAATGTACAGTACAGGGCGCGATTGTTAACAACAATAACGCCATTCAGAAATATTCTGTTTAAATAAGAATTCCAGATTAATTTTGATTCGATTCGACACTAAAAAGACCGTGCCTTGATCAAATAAAGATGCTAGCTAGCTACATAAATATGAAAACACATGCGTTTTATACATGAAATGCAGAAAATATAAAAATGTTTGGCAGTTTTATTAATGTCACACACTGCTAATTACGATCGAAAACCGTTTAGATAGAATGTGACAGTTTACATGAAGCAATTCGTTAACTTATATTATTTATGGAAATAATGAATTAAAATATAAAATAAAAGGGGGCGGTTGTATAGTACAAGCGTACAACATACCCAAAGCTTTCATAAACTCGTCGAAATTTTCGCTGGTGGTGAGCTTGTACTTTTTCTCCAAAAATTTGTCGACCATTTTAGCTGATGAACCTAACGAACAATAATTAATTTAAAATTCATAAACATCGCTTAGCAAAATTTAAATTATATACCTACTTACTTATACCTGTCCGTTTAATGTTTACCAAACAACCGACGCTTCTAGCAACTGAACGGATAATAAATTAATTTCAAAAATAAATGAGCACAGCCAGGTGAGTAGGTAATACAAAAACCGACCACAACTGCCGACCGTCGACTGCGACTGTACCGATTCTTAAGGTTGAGTTTTGTCTGTCTGATACTCAAAATTACATCCGACTTTTTTTAAAGTGGTTTTTTTTTTATTTTGTTGTAGAAGGGGAATGAAACTCTGACTTCTGAACTCCATTCAAAGTCTCCGCTTCGTTCTACCGTCTCTCTCACGCTCATAAAAACATTTATAACGACTTCCCCCTTTGTTACAACAACGCCTAATCGATTTCAACTGTCCGTTCTTTACACATGCGTATTATTATTTAAATTAAACATCATACGATGTTTTTTATAATCAAACAAATAACAAAGCAAAATTTCAACACCGACGCAAAACCAATACCTAATATACAAAATACTCGGTGTTTATTACAGAAGGGACCAGGGGATGAAAACGGGAATGATGCCGTTTTCTTTCTTAACGATCACTAGGAGGCAACCAATAGAAAGGGCGTCTACGCAAACCATCAAATAATCCTGTTAGTCATTAATTATAATTATTAATAACGAAAAGCAAGAATGTATATAGTACAAATAAATGATATAAAAAACAACATGAGTCATTTAAAGTTAAAAAAAATTGTTTAATCGTGGAATTACTATCAATCTACATATATTTATGATACGACTTAAGATTTGTTTTTAATATCATTCTAAGGCAAGACTTAAACTTGTCACAAGCCTTCCATAAAAATATATTCCCGATATTCAGTAAATTTTTCATAGTAACTGATAACCGACTTTGTTTTTGAAAAACAATATTATTTAAAGTGCCTCAAGTTATAAACAATAATGCACTGAACTGGAAAATTTATTAATTATGTCACAAACTAAATGATAACGTACTTCCTATCAGTTCGAAAAGAAAAAAGTTATTCTAAATACCAAGAGACTCAAAATACCTTTCGTGTAAGTAGGCGTAGTGTAAAACATTTCAAAAACAAAAGCAGACAGTACTACACTATTCTTTTGGAATATGTTTATGCTTAATAACTATTACTGAAAATTAAAAAAATAATAAAACGATACATTGTGCACTTCGTATCTAATTAATTAAAAGATTAGAAACTCAGCAAAAATGGTTTCTGTTAAGAAATGGTTAGTTCGTCATTAGAACAATGTTTTTTTTTTTTTAACTCAAAATGGGTCAAAAAGGGAGATAGATAAGTGCATAAGCATTATATATATATTTCTGTTTTCATCAATAAATATTTCAACCTGCGCAAGAATGAATGTCGGTTGTTCAACACCAAACTGCAACCAAATTCCAATAAATTTTATTACGGACCTGCGCAAAAGGAAAATATCCTGCGTTGATAAAACAATTTCTTGTGGGCTGGTGCTAATAAGATACTGTAAAAGCCTTTTTTTTAACATAAACCAACAGGTATTATATTAAAATTCCTTTATTGCGTGACAGGCTACGCCAATAGATACGACCATTGGGTATTGTTAAAATTTCCGAATGCAAACGGAAAATAGAATAAATAGAATTGTGAAATGTTATAGGTGAAAATGATTTATTAAACAGAAAATTATAAAAAGTATTTTGCAAATATCCTTATTATTAATAAAATCTATTGGAAAATATTACTTACTTCTCTCTGTCATAAAAATTATTATAGGTTTGTATAAAGAATTTTCAACAGATTCATTTAAAGAAGAAAAGCTGGACGGTAAAATATTTTCGGCGGTCAACAGTTTCTTTAATTTCTCTCCCTTCGTTACCCAAATTAAGGACTTGATGGTAAGAAGAATTAATTTTTTCCCTGCTTTTTTAACCGGTGCAGATATGCAATAATACTATTCACGTTCAATTTGTTCTTACCCACACACCCGATTATCTTCGTTATTGTTTATTTTGATGACATAATATCCATTTCATTGCATTGTAATCAGTTTTTAACATTTGCTTAGCACGTGTTATTATTTTCATATTAAAGACGAAACAAACGAGCGGTACTGCTACATCAGAACAAAGCGAGACCAGACCGGTTAAAATGGTAAAAGGAGACGATTTATCCCAAAGTATCGAAAACAAAAATAATAGAAAATTTTCCGAAAATCCTCACCTAAAAATCAACGAAAAGCACCCGTTCATTTCTAAAAGTCAGATGAAAGGTAACCAGGAGTGTTGATTAACTAAATATAAATTAAACTTGGAATTAGGGTATTTTTGAAATGATAATTTTTACATTCGTAGAATTTCGAGAGGCGTTCAAGCTTTTCGACAAAGACGGCGACGGAAGTATAACAAAAGAAGAGCTGGGAAGGGTGATGAGATCACTGGGACAGTTCGCTAGAACTGAAGAATTGCAACAGATGCTGCAAGAAGTAGACGTAGATGGTAATCGAAATGCATCAAAAATTAAATAAAAGTGCATTTAAATAATAGAAGCATTTATGTATTAACAAGGTGACGGGAACGTTAGCTTTGAAGAATTCGTCGACATTGCTTGGTCAGCAGGGGCAGCCACTGACAAAGACAGTTCCCTGTCTCGTGAAGAGGAAGAGAAAGAGCTGAGGGACGCCTTTAGGGTGTTTGATAAGCACAACAGGGGTTACATTACAGCGTCTGATCTTCGGGCGGTTCTCCAATGCCTTGGCGAAGATCTTTCAGAAGAAGAAAGTAAACATTCACAATTGAGATAAGTAGAGGAAAAAGTATTTAAAATCTGTATTCGAACTATTTCAGTTGAAGACATGATAAAAGAGGTCGACGTAGATGGTGATGGGCGCATCGATTTTTACGGTAAGAAACCAGCGAATTCAGTTTTTCAAATTTAAAAAAAGCAATTTTCGATACTAGAAAAGTATTCAAAAAAACAAACACTTGGAAAGATTCACTATTATTTATTATCAACTCAACTCTATACGTATTTCGCCTGCTTAAGGCATCTTCAGATATAGACATAGGTAGAAGGGGATAAAATAAAACCTTAATATTGCAGAAAATGTATAAACAATTAGGTTATTATCCCCTTCTACCTATGTCTATATCTGAAGATGCCTTAAGCAGGCGAAATACGTATAGAGTTGAGTTGATAATAAATAATAGTGAAACTTTACAAGTGTTTGTTTTTTTGTATAGCTAGCTAATTTACAATGTTTCACCAAGTGCTATCGGCAAGTTTACTCAGTTACAATTTCCGATACTTTAAAAATTGGATTGATTGGGCCGTTACTTTGTGATAATTCATCTTAACGATAAATTAATAAACACTACTTTATTTATTCACAAATCCTTTTGACTATAGTTTCGACAAATAGCTATTTATATATATCGATACGTTCAAATTGTTCTTAGAGTTCGTGAATGCTCTTGGAGAACCGGGCGACGAAGACAGCGCCGATGAGGAAGAGGATGAAGGGACAATGTCCAATTTAAATTGAAAGAAGGAGGATAAAGATAACCGCTTAAAAGAAATTCCAATTTGTAACGACACAAATGTTTCGAACACGCACCTTGTCTCTCTCTCTCTCTCTTTGGTCATTTCAATTGTGTACCCGAAAGTTAACATTATTAATTATTACTAACTATATTCATGTTTTTTCTTTATATAAATGTTTATGGCCGTTTTCAAATCTAATAAACATACATATCTATTAACTAACTACACAAACAAACCAGAATTTTTATTACCCCAATCAAAGTACTTAAGCCTACATAATCAAAGCTATTTAAAAATGCGATAAAATCTGCGATTACCCTGGTATAACAAGGCGTATTATTAAAATGAAACTTTAAAAGCAAAATTTCTACTATAGATAACTAACATTTTAATTCAAATATGGATTTCTCATAATAACACGACGATTATAATTAATATGAATTCGAAATAATTTCCGAGTTAACTAGATTCATCTCCAAGGCGATACAAGTTTTACTTTCATGAGCCACGCAAAATTTCCTTAAACATTCAAAAACAATTTTTACATGGTAAACCAAGTTTCATTCAAATACGAAAATGTTTTTTCTACTAAGGACGACAAGCATTTGAATTGTTAAATGTAAAAGGTATACAAGATTAACGAGTACATTGTCTGAATGTGCAACGTACTTACAACAAAATGGCGACTTCAAATTTATATAATAAACAAATTACAGAATGACAAAATTTCGGCATAAATGGTTAAGTTTTATTGCTAGTAGACGTATCAAATAAATTCGGCTCTAACGTAAACATTTTTTCATTTTTTTAATATAAAGTCACGGCTCGTCTGGCATCCACCCACATGCGCCTGCTATTCTTCATCTGTGCTACTCATCAATGAACTCGAGAAATGAAATATTTATAATAAAACTGACACGTCAATTCGTCAAGTCAAGTCAATTAATAAAAAGGTTATGGATTTAGGAGTGTATTGTTTATTTTCTTGTTTTTATGCGTAAATAAAGTAGATAAAAATGTTCAAAAAATTGAAAGACAAAATTGCCGAAGAAGGTAAAAATATTCCTCAGATGCTACAACAATTCACGCAGCCAGTTACGGACAGAATACAAAATAACAACAGCAATGACGATGAAAATTTTTTCTCGATAGGAGAAGACGGTAGGCCTTTCCTATAATTAATAAATTAGCAAAAGTCATGTTTAATTAAAATTAATAACTATTTAGACTCCCAAAATACTAGTACAAATTTAGAGCAAGGTTTCACAAATGTATCATTAACAAACTATTCCACCCCAATCAACGAGCCATTAAAGAGAAAAAATTCCGTCTCTTCAATTGCCAGCGACATATCTTTCCTCAACAGATACGAATCTCCCGCGTCTGCGTTTCATTTGCAGGTGAAATTATTATTACATGTTTCCCATTAAACATTTCATTTCTTCTAAATTACTTTTAGTCAGATGTTGAATATTCAGCCAGTGAATTTGAGGACAATGCCTCAACAGCGTCGTCGCAAATTGGTCACCTGAGCAAAGAACAAATTTATTCCGCGTTCCAAAAAGCTCAAACACGGTATCACAAGTACAGGGGTCGTTTTACTGACCTGACCCACCATTATAAGGAACTAGAAAGGGAAAAGGCCAAAATGCAAGTAGGTAACAGTTACTGCAGATTTAATTTCAAAAATGACAATTTATTTAACCAATGTTTATCTATTGTAAATTTTAGTCAATTTTGGTTGAAACTCAAGACAAAGCTTTGAGAAGAATCGCGGAATTAAAAGAACAGTGCACATTGGAACAAAGTGCAAAAGCACATCTCGAAAACACTTTGAGAGAGGATTTAAATGAAAAAGATATCGTTATAAAAACATTAAAAGATAAAATACAATTGTTACAAAATAGCTTTCAATCAAGTGCCCCACTGTTAGATCTTAGCGACGATACATCGCCAAAATTACCGGAAAAATCTGATAAGCAATCGGATATCGATGTTTTAACGAAAGATTTAAAAGAAGCTCGTTTTGAAATTGAAAAACTAAACGAAAAAATACAAGAAATGAAAGCGAACGCGATCGTGTTTCAGAGTAAAGAAACGGACATGAAAAATAAAATTTCCCAATTAGAAAAAAATCTACAGGAGAAAACGGCCGAAATAGCAGAAATTTCCGAAAGAGAAAAAGAAAACAATCTGAAAATTGCCGAAACCAAACTAGAACTACACGCCGAAATCCAAAACAAAGATGTTATAATTGAAAAGTACAAGAACGACTTAGACATCTTAAAAGATGAACTTGATAAAATCAAAGGCGAAAAAAGTAACACAAAAATGGAAAATTTACATTCTCAAAACACGAAACTTATCGAGAAAGTCGAAACTTTAACCGAAAAGTGCAACAAGTATGAAAGCGAAATTTTAAAAAGTAATAAATTAAAAATTGAAATGGACAGTATTAAAGAAACCGCTAAAGATTTAGAAAATAAAAACAAAGAATTAACAAAAATTAATTCCGAAATTGAAAGGAAAAAGGAGCAATTATTATTAAATTTTGAAAAATTAAAAACTGACCACGATACGAAAACCGAGAAACTGCAAAAATGCGAGCTACAATTAATTGAAACGCAAGACAAATTAACAAAAAGTTTAACAGATATAAATACACTTGAAAATTCATCACAGGAAAAGGACGAATTTATAAACAAATACAATTCACTAGAAAAGGAAACAGGTGAAAAAACGGCTACAATTGACAGACTTAATTCAGAAATAGAAACATTAACTGCGGACATTCAAAAACAAAAGGTGAACTACGAAATAGAAATGGATACTATAAGAGGTGAAACAAAAGCTAGTTTAATTTCTTTGGAAGAGAAAATTCGAAATAAATTGAACGACGAATACTTAAATAAGCAGGAAAAATTACAAGCGGACTTTGAGGAAAAATTGCAAAAAATAAATTCAAATGAGCACACAAGCAAAGAACTAGAAATAAAGCTAATAGAAAAAGAAGACGAAATAAAAAAATTAGTTTCAAAAATCGATTTTCTGGACGCAAATTTAAACCAATTGAACGAAAACTTTAAACAATTAGAAAATAGTCATTTAGAATTAATATCAGAAAACACAAAAACCCAAAAAGAACTATCTAATCTTCAAAAAGAAAAACACAAATTAGAAAATGAATTAGCAAAAAAACAGGAAGATCTAATGCGATCTAAATCGGAAAACTCCGACTTAATGACATTAATTAAAAGTCTAGAAAGCGAAATTGGGCAACTGAACGATTCTTTGACTCGCGAAAAAGGAATTTCGACTCAAAATGAAAAAAACGCGGTAGAAATAAAAAATGAAAACAGTAAATTGTTAAAAGAAATTTCAAATTTAACAAATCAAATTTCAAGTTTAACTCAACATTTACAAGATCATCAAAACGAAAACTCAAAATTAAAGAACGAAATTTCAAATGTCACTCAAAAAGTGAACGATTTAAACAATGAAAAGCAAAGGCTCGAAGAAGAGGTGACACAAATTAAAAAAGAATTGAATAATAAGAACGAGACTCTTAGAGAGAAAGAATCAGAAATGTCACGATTACAAGATAAAATTGATGAAAAGTGCAAGGAAATAGAAAACGTAAAAGAATTTTTTAAACAAAACGAAAACAGTCAGCTAGAGATAGTAACATCGCTTCAAAAAATACTCGAAGAAAAAGAAAATCAAATACAAGCAATATTAAAAGAGAAAGGTAAAAATATGTCCGACATTGAAAATGAAAAAAAATTATTACATGAAAAACTAAAGAGCAAAGAAAAAGAATTGAACGATGTTATATCAAGAAAGGACGATTTTGAAAAATTACTAAATGATTCGTTAACAAAAACAAAAAATTTTGAAAAATATGTCGAAGCTTTAACTAAAGAAAATGAAGCTAATAAAAAGGAGACTGAAATAATATCTAAGCAAACATTTGAACTCGAAAATAAAATAAAAATTTTAGAAAATGAAAACGTAAAACTGAAAGAATTAAATTTGGCATTCGAAAAGGTAAAAGCTAAATTATCCCAACAAGAAAATTTAATAGAGCAAAACAGTAGCATCTTAAATGAAAATTCTACTCTCAAGTCAGAAATAGCAAATTTAAATGAAATAACTCAAAGTTTTAAAGATAATATTACACAATCAGAAGCTACTATTTCAAATTTACAAGGACAAATAAACAATTTACAGTCACAAATGGACAATTTAAAAAGCGAAAATATAAAACTAGTTCAAGAAAACGAAAAACTCGTATCTGATAAAACACAAATGAAAACAGAAGGCGAATCTTTTAAGCAAGAAGTGGCGCGATTGAAACCTTTCGAGCAGCTAGTAGCAATGATAGAGGAAGAAAAGTCCGAATTACAAGAACAAATTTCACAGCTTCACATTCAAATCCAAGAAATTACATCTAAAAATAACGAATTAGAAAATTCTTTACGCAATTCCGCAAAAACAAACAAAGAACACAAAGGTATTTTAAACAGTATTAAAGAACTGGAAGAAAAATACGTAAAATCTCAAAACGAAATCGAGGAACTTACGCAAAGAAATAAAAAACTAACGTTAGACTACAATCACATTTACGAAGATTACGAGCGAGCTCTCGGCGAACTTGAGGAGTTCAAAATTAAAACTGGTTCAAAAGAAAACGCAGAAGCCGAATGGCAAATACTTGAAACACAATTTATCGCAGAAATAGGCAGTATCACGAAAGAATTGACGGAATCAAAAGAAAAAATTGTACTTTTAGAATTTGAATTAGAAAATGCGCGCACTCAAACCGAAAATTTAGAAAAAAATTTAGAATTAAATAGGATCGAGTCTGGCAAATTACAAATTGAACTGGAAAAGGCAAATTCTCAAGAAATTGACGTCAAAGTTGATGATATCGGTAAGTTAAAGAACTTAGAAAATGAACACAAATCAATAAAAAATACGTTAAAACAACTTGAAGAAGAGCGCGATCGTTTGGAACAAGATAACAAAAAATTGGAAGCGCAACTTAGGGAAATGGATCATCATATTAGCGAGATGTCACACGAAAATCAACTGCTCAAAGACGAGATGCAAGAACTAAAAATACCGCCTCTTAATTTCAATGATAAAGACAAGTTCGACAACCTGTCAATACTCGAAACAGAACGGCAAATAAACACGGGAAAAGTCGAACAAGACAACTACTCGAACGACAAGCAAAAAGAAATCGAATGTTTACAAAATAAATTGACTCAGTACGAGTCTTTGGAAATAACGAATCGCAGTTCGATACATTTTTACGAGGAAGAGCTGCAAAAATTAAAATCGAAAAACGAAAAACTAAATAGATCACTTGACGAAACTTTGGTTACTCTGAGTCACATGAGTGAACTGCAAAATTCGACCGAATTGGAATATCTAAAAAACGTTCTTTACAATTACATGTTGGGTAAGGAAGGTATGGTGCTAGCAAGGGTTATAGCAGCTGTTTGTAAGTTTGATCGGAATCAAACAGAAGCAGTTTTACAAAAGGAACAACAAAAGCAAAGCCTGGTAAGTATTATTCGTTTAAATAATAAAACCATACTGCAAATCCCTAATCTATTCTTCTACAAGAAAGACTTATTCAATTTGGGGGCTATCAATAAATCACGTAACTTTTTCGGGGGATGGGAGAGAGGAGAATGCTCTTATATGGGGGAAGGGTATATGCAGAATTCGGTATCACGTAAGGCAAATATAGTACCTATATTATTTACTGAATAAAAGCTTAAATAAATTTAATTAATCAAAAATGTACTTATTTAATTTTATCGGTTGTTAAGTTATATAACACAAAGTAAGTCAAAGTGAGGTGATCTAAATCTCTATATGGATGTGGGGAAAACATCTTATGTGATTTATAGATAACCCTTCCTTGCGTGTCTAAAATGACTAGTATTTTGACTTGTTACAGTTGGGATCGCTTGGGATTGTATAACTACGAACACACACGACTATTTCATAAATAAATCGTCCTAATGTAGGGGTACATCCGAGACTTTCTTAAAGATGTACCACAGGTTGTGACAAAAGGGCTAGTGTTTTCAAAATTGCGGCATACACTTAATGTGCATTATTTTAGTATCATTACCTTCCCTGCCATTTTTATACTTCGATACTAGAAAATATGTACTATACCTACTATAACATTAAAACGAAATGTACTATGGTTGTAAATGTTATGTTTTTCACCCTTGTAAACTTTTGTATTTATCGCTTTTATCATTATTATTATTATTATATATATATATACCAAGTGTACAATAGTGCTATCCATATTATTTATGTATATTATAAACTCACTAAGAGACGCAGGTGTCTCACAGTAAAATTATTTTAGGAATTGTTACAGTTAATCAATATTAATTAATTAATAAAATACGCCTACTGCTGTTACTATATTTGTATTTATTTTGTTACCTATTAAAATCAGTTTATTAAATGGTTGTATTTTATTTCATTTCCCATTGTGAGAGAGAGGTAGGGGTAGATCAGGTAATAAAAAAAAAGATAAAAGAACGGATCAGAATTCGTATTTGTATTATTTTTTTCATTTCGATTTATCACTTATATCTAAGTATCACAAAAATGTCTGTAGAAAAATTATTCGGCGCAAAAACTTTTTATTTGTGGAATAGTCGCATATGATGTTTAATGTAAGAGCCATCGCTGAAACTTTTTTTGCATAATTCGCAAGTGTAAGGCTTCTCGCCAGTGTGCGTCCGTATGTGTATTTGCAACTTGTTGTTGGCAAAGTACGACTTGGGGCACATGTGACAAAAATACTTTTTCTCATGCAAAGGCACCTTAATGTTACCCAAGTCGTGTGCCTAAAAACACACACACATATATTTGACATTGAAATTATCGTTACTCAATAAACCAGTACCTTTTTCAAATGTATTTTCATAGACTTTTCGTATTTGTAATGACGTCCGCAAACGGCGCATTTAAATTTCTTAACGCTAGAATGTGTCCCGATATGTTTCCTGAGAGCCGACTGACTTATGCATTTTTTTTCGCAGAGATGACAGGCGAAATTACGTTCGCCGGTGTGAACTTTGACATGGGTGTCCAAGTTGGACTTTAATGGAAATCGTTTGTAGCACATCTCGCACTCGTACTTCCACAAGCTGCGATCCAAATGGACGCAAATGCGGTGCTTGTGCAAGTCCGAAGAATTGTTGAAAGCTTTCGGACAAACGTCACACTTGTACGCCCTTTTGTTAGCATGTATTTTTTCGTGATGGTACAAATCGCTGGCAGTAATGAAACCCTTACCGCAAAACAGACAAATGTAAGGTCGCTCCCTCGAATGATATAGTTTGTGATTGTTTAAATAGACCATGCTCGTGAATCTCTGGTCGCAATGGTCACATTTATATCTCTTTTCGGCGGCGTGCACGTTCGTGACGTGCCTTCGTATCAAGGATTTCGAGGTGAAAACGGCCTTGCATATAGCGCATTCAAACGTTTCCGTATTATTGTTTATTGTTTTTTTACGGCCCCTTCTGCCTTTTACTTTTACATCTGTTTTACACGTAATTATCTCTAAACATTCGGTTTGGACTTCGGTTTTGATTTTATCTAACTCAGTAGGCACTACCATCGGTGTATCTGTTAAAATATTTTATATACTTAAAAAAATAAATATATTTGGCGACCTGAAACTTTTTAAACTGCAGGCAAGTAAAATTAATGTTTTATAAATTAATCACAAACAATGTGTAAGGTAATAATTATTATACACTGAAAACAATCATATAACTCAAATAAATGTACATAAAAAGTAGAAAGCAACTTTTAATATATATTATTTAATTTTAAATCAATTTAAGCCTTCATAAAAAGTCACCTAAAAAAAACTAGAGATATCTAGCACAAGTATATTTACTGAGAAGTAAAAAAGATCTCATTTTCCCCACAAGTCATGGACAAGACAAAAATCTTCTCTTCCTTTTCAGTAAATAGACATACATATTAATTCTCTAGGAATATATTCATAAAAAATGACAAATAATATTGTAATAAAATAAAAACTAATTATTTTTCAAAGATGTTTTATTATTTTTTATGATTAGCCACCACTCACCAATATCTATCTCGTCCCCGATATTTGTTCTGATCTGTGCTAAATTACCTTCCTTAAAACAACCTAAAGGAACTATCCTCTGGATATTATGACTGACCCTCTTCTTATATTTTATCTGAAAGTTCAATTTTTGCCAAAGCTCCAAGTAATTTGCATATTTAAACTGCCATTGAGATAAATGTCTCTGTTCATGAAGTACTTTACTTAAATAAGTTCCAAAACTCCTCTTACAAAACAAGCAGTCGAATGGATTTTGTGTGTTATGCAATCTAAGATTATGTTTAAATAATTGCGATTGAAACCTAAACGTATCTGAACATTTTGAACAGTTGTAAGACATTAATTGAGAAGAATGAGAGAATGTTTGCGAGGGGGTTCCTTTGCTTTTAGTTTCTGAAAAATTCAAGCACCGTTTACGAAACCCATAGGCAACTTTCATATCCGAAATGCAGCCATTACATATAAATACATTATTGCTCCATTTCTGAAATTACAGAAATTATTAATCAGTTAGTTAATAATATTACGATTTTACCTTTTCTGGGACGCAAAACCTAAGTTTCTTGTTCACCTGTGTGCTATCGGAACCTACTTTCGATTTATTCCTACAAATACTGCACTTGCTGGTTCTTCTTGTAGGAACTTCGCCCATTATTCACAAAAACAACAAGGTTGATATTTGTTTAGTAAATGCTATTAATAGAAAGCAAAAGTTATGATTTTATGTTTTAGAAAACATTTAGAATTCTATTATTTTCTAACAGTCGGAAATAACCTAACAATCATGCATCTCGATATTAAACAAACTCTGACTTTAATCCATTAATGCTATACAAGTACAGATTATCTAATCTCTACATTTAAAGCTAATTATATTCTTAATATACATTAATTACCTGTGAACGCTTTGAACAATTAAAACAAACAGGCGTCATACAGAACAATTAATTTTCGCATTCAAAATGGCCGACATACTATCGAGAGTTTTGATTGGACGATTTCGAAACTACTTTCACGGATGTGGTTACATACTAGTTCGTTCCGTTTAAACAAAAAAATTAAGCAAAGTTGTAATATTATTAGTATTTATCTTAAATAATGCTAACTATTAATTTCTAAAATTTCAAAAATGATTATTTTAATAATCAATAATATATTTTTACGAAAGAAAAGAAAATAGATGTATGTATTGCACATACACAACCAACACCCTCTTGTCAAAATCACGATCTTTTCTTTTTGATCGTAAACCGATATTTGTGTTTTGTCGTTATAGTGGTTTCATGTCTATTTATGTGCTAATTTTTAAACGATAATGACCGTTATTTGCATTAAGTTTTATTGTTTACCGTAAATTGGAGATTTAATTGTGCAATAGTTGATTAAAGTTCGTGGTATGTGTATGCAATTGGGTGTGAAAGTTGTATTTGTGAATTCGTTAAAAAACATAAAATATGGAAGTCTAATATATACACATTACTGTCCCACAGGAATACAAATCTAAACAAAACGTCTTAAATATAGTTTTCAATAATGAATGTACAATTTCAAAAATATTGTGCACTACGTATTTATTTAATATTTTATTTTTTGATACCACTAAATGAGGTTAGTGTGACACGTATTCTATGGTTCTCTAATGTAACCATAGAAAACTAATCTTCAAAATTATAAATACCATAGACTATCGATGCACTATAACACAGAGGAACCTCGTTCAACCCAACCTGGGACAGAAATGTGTATCAGAATGTATTTTGAGTGTAAATTCCATTTCTCGTGTAATTGCTGTTATGATCATAAGCACATTATCTTTAAATCCATACAGATACTGCGAAAATTCGGGGAATAATTACTAACTTTCGCGGAAAGTGAGGCTCAAAGAAGCTAAATGTAAGATCCTAACTCAATAAACTTTCTGGTACGCAATAAACAAATCGTTGATCTTTTCTTTTCCCAGTGACACAATAAAAAAATGATTAAAATGAAAAACATCAAAGCGATATTTCGTAGAGGGCCATCGCAAACTTCCTCGAAAAACGAAACTTCTGTTCTTCAACAGTCATCAGCACATTCAACACAAGACGATTTATCTCGTTCTTCTTCCTCAAATAATCTCAATTCACTAGATTCAAGAAGAACCGCAGCAGTAATAAGATCCAAAAAGTCTCTGTCCAAAGAAAAGTTGGAGAGATTTAACGATAAAGAAAATGACGCTAGTGGTAAGATTATTATTTATTATGCATAGAGCAACCAATGAATGGATTAATCTAGGTTTAAGCAGTAACCGATCCGAACCTGAGGAAGAAGTTGTTGCAATTGATGAAGCCACTGTTCGCGAAATCGAACAACTAAGGTATCAATTGAAGGACATGGCAATAGAAAAGTCAGAACTCTCATTAGAACTGGCCGAAAATAGAAACCAATTGCAATTATTAAAAAACGAAGTTATAAGGTTAAAGGTAGAATCCTTTAGTCTTCTTATCAAGTACACGTTCATATCAATTTTGTATTCCTTTATTGCAGACGTTTCAAGACCAATCCAATTTACATATCCAGCAGTTAAATGAAGAAAATGTAGCCCTTCGAAACAGGCTGAGGGACGTTGCTCATTCCCCTTTGTCAGATAATGAGAAGCAGATGCTTTTGGAAAGCCATAGACACAGTTCAGCACCTGCTTCTATTGCCACAAATGTATATTTCATACACTGTTTTTTCATTTGGCACATCTAATAATTAAAATACATGTATCTTTCTCTTAGGTGGTTGACGAGAACGCGACCACTGGCGACGTGACCACATGTACCACCCCAGAATGGGATAAATATTCAAGCAGTAACGTGAGTGAAGTATCTGTTGCCTGTTTACAAGATAAAATTAATCAGATGCAAGAGACCCATTACAGTACTAATGAGGAGTTACAAGCTACACTGCAAGAACTAACAGATTTACAGAGGCAACTGACGGAACTTCAACAAGACAACGAACGGTTGTTGGACGAAAAAAATTTAATGTTCGATTCCTTATGTCGCCAGACTGAACGCCTCAACAACGCACGGACCGAGGTGGAATCGCTCAAACAACTTCTTTGCATAGATAAGGAAAACGCTCCCGATCAGTTCGAGAGTATCGTCGATAGAGAGCAAAAGTTGGTGGATCTCCTTAAAAAAGGACAACAAGTTAGTTGACGGCTGTTTTATGTTATAAACAGGTTACATAATGAATAATATTTCAGGAACGTGAAACGTTATTGGTAAAGTTGGAGCAATTGAATAACGAGGTACAGGAGTTACGAACCCTTAATCATTCTCAAATACAGACAATAGAGCAACTAACAGAACGGGTGCGAACCTTAGAGAGCAGCCTAGATGCGAAACACGCAGAACATCGACAACTCGATAAAGAATTGGCAATAGCAAAGGATTTGTGTAACGTTCGACAAATTGAAATCGATAGACTGACTGGATTACTCGACAACGCTAAAACTAAGGTCACAACTATTATTACTGATTATGAAGTCAATATCTAATTTTGTTCCATTGTAGATAGGCGAAATAGAGCAAGAGAGAGCACTCAACGACAAATCGGAACTGGACGAACTATTGGACAATGTGCGAAAAGAAAAAGATACGTTGGAGTGTGAAGTAGCTAATCTCAAGGAACAAGTGGCGTATAGCAGAAACGAATCGGAGAAACTTAGGGAACAAGTATCTATTTTACAGGAAGAGTGTAAAGTATGGAAGGGCGAATGTTTGTTGTATTAATGTGTGTTAATGTAATTTTATCGTTTAAGGTTTCAAGAAACAACGCTAAATGCACGCAAGCCGAACTCGAATATAAATGTGAATTGTTAACTTTGGAGAAAAACAATCTCACCGATCAATTGCACCAACTTCAGGAGGCCGTTAACGAGCTTCAAGTGAGTCATCGTGTTGTGGCTTTGATAGGTATTCTAGATGTTTTAATAAAATTCGTTACTCGTAGGTGCAAGCGCAATGTCATGTAGAAGACAAACGTCAGTTATCGTCGGTTTTGTCGGAGACTCAAAGAAATCTTAGTGAAACAGAAAAACGGAATGCCGATCTTGAAAACGAAATTGAGGAATTAAAGAAGATAAGACGGGAGGAGGTTGGAACACGTTACTTGTGTATTCTTCGACTCCAGACTTATCTTCTTTGTTTTTCTTTTTTTGTAGAACGATGAGTGGGAGAAATTTCAAAACGACCTTCTTACGTCCGTACGTGTGGCGAACGATTTCAAGAGCGAAGCTCAACAGGAATTACAAAAAATGATAATGGAGAATAAATCACACAGAGAAAGAGTTCGACAGTTGGAAGCTCAAATAGACAAACTAAAAGGTAAACTTAAAAATGTATAATACTTAATTATTTATCTAAACTACACGACAACTTTTTGACAAGATGCGAGGGTGAGTATCACTAATATTTTTTATGATTTTTAAAAATACAGGTACTACTACTCAAGAAGAATCTACGCTTATTAACACGGTAAAAAACGACGACTTCGTCATCTTACCCCCGCCATGTTTTTCTGACAACGAAAAGAATAGTTCCTCTAATAGTGATACTATTTTTGAGAAAACAGCTAATTTTATTAAAAGTCTTAAGGAAAAACCAAACTTTTATAATAAATATTTTCCTATTGACAAAAAAAAGTTTTCAAGTACGGAAACTGTACCAGAAATGTTATTAAAAGACGATGATGATAAGAAAACTCGTAGATGTAGCGCCGACGAACTTTTTACAAGCACAAGAACGATTTATAAACCGATTTGTAACGAACTTAAAAAGTCTAAAAGTTACGATACCAGTTTGAACGAAATTATACCAGAAAACGAACTCTTAAAACAAAAAAAAACGAAAAAGAAGTTCAACTTTTTCAAAAAGTCGCATACAAAAGATCGAAACGTAGCGATAAGTTTGCCAACTATAAACTCGGTTATTTTGAACCCAAAATTAGCAGCTTATATAAACGACAGAAATACTGAAAATGTTATCTTACGAGATAAGAGAAGTTGTAGTGAATCTGAATTAATTCAAATCGCCGATCTGGAAGATAAAGCAAAAAGTACTCATGTTATTATCGGCACTGATTATAAACTAACTGAAATCGAACAAAACCCCCTCCATTGGGTATTTCTTGATTCCGATTTAAATATAAGAACATTAGCTAAGAGAGAGAATTGCTTTCGTAGTAGTTCCATCGTTTTACATCAAAGTGCCATTCTATTTGAATGCAAAATAAAGCCCTACATTCGAATTATACACAATTTTATGGAAGAAATTCCATACTATTGTAAGGCGACAATTTTTCCTTCCTGCCATCATGAAAAAGAGCTACGTGTAATAAACTTTATTATTCCTTATATTTTTCATATGAGCGAAGTAGAAATTGAAAAACAAAAAGAAACTATAACGTTTACTACTTTACCAACGATAAGAAACTCATTAAATGAGCAAGTAAGGGCTAAATTAACGGATGAAGAATATCAGATTATCGAAAAATTGCAGTCTAGCCCACGTTTCACAAGACCAATATCTGACATAAACGAGGATGATCTGAAATTAATCGAATATGCAAAAGCTCAATATTCTTCTGATTTGGAAACTGAAGATGATTATTTTGAATACGAACCAATTTACGAAAATTTTGCAAGTTTAAGTGTTACGACTGCTAGAGTATCACACAAAAGTGTAGAGATTAAAAAACCTCCAGTACCAGTTCCAAGGAGTTCTACGGTTAAATCGGATAATATCAGTTCATGTTGTAACGATCTTTCTACGTTGTCTGAGCAATGTGAACAATTTGTCGACTATAAAGCGTCAACATCCAATGCCGTTAAAAATAAAATAATAAAAGGAGAAGAAAATGTTCAAAAAGAGGATGCACTTGACACTTATCTCGAAAGGAAGAAGTCAGAAGTCCGTCGTATTAATTCACGAACATTTAATGTACAATTAAGAAACTCAAAATCAAATTTGGATTTAAACAATCGACAAAGTTTCGAGAAAGCCAAGTGGCTGTTTGAAAACATTTCTCGCAAATAAATTATGATTATTTTTCATTATGTTCCATATTAAGCATATTATTTTTATTCAAAAAATAAGGTATATTAATATATATACACATAATAGAGACAAAAAATAATTATTACGAGATATCACACGTAGGTACTAGCAAATAAAAATGTATACATACAATGCATATAATGTTATAAATTAATACAAAATAAATATGAAATAATTATAAAAAAAAATTAAAGACAAAAGGTAATTAGTTTATTGTAACCTTTGTGTTTTGTCTGCTCCATATTCAACTTTGTTCGTTTATTGTCGTTTTAATGTTCTTATTATGCTTTTTATAGGGATAAAAAGTTCGCGGTATGTTGGGTATCCTTTCTTTAAATGTACTGTGATTGTTTATTTTCTTAAATGTGTGTCTTGTGGTGCTTTTTGTTGTTTGTTGATAAATAAACTTTAAACTTCCAGTAACAAACGAATCTTTACGACCGAACTCATTTCCGGGTGATGATTTATCGTCGACAAAGCAAAAAGTGATCCTTAATCGCCAGAATAGTCGACAATCCGTTAAATCATTGATTGAGAGCATCGAAAATGCCGCAAAACCTGTTATTAAATCTAGTGAGTAAATTATAACTATATACTGCATGTATGATTAAGGGATTATTTTTAATTATTGAATTTTCAAGGTTTTAGTACTAATTCACGAAGCAGTTCGAATTCTTCTTTGAATTCATTGAATATGGATGCGCACACACCTTCTAGTCCACCACCGTTAAGAAGCACGTCCTCGATTTTGTCACCCAGCTCAAATTTAAAAATAAGCAACGAATGGAACGATTCGAAAACCCCATTAAAAGAACAACAGACGAGAGACTGGTCTAAAACCATAATTACCACCGGTACGTTAATTTAAATCATTTTATTGTCGTTTTTTTCTTTTTTTTTGAGCTAATTAGATCCTATCCGTTTTGTATAGGAGACTTGGTGAAAAACGGTATAAATGGGAAAACGGAGGAAAGTTTAAGGGAAACAATTTTACAGACCGCTAAAGAGATTGATTTTTCAAGGCGTAATAGTTACTCAGACTTGTGTACGTTCTCGTATAAAATATAGGGAAATTTGTTATTTTTCTTTCTTGTTTCAGGCGAGAGAAAGGACCCATTAAATGGTCTGGTGAAGAACGGCGGTTCGAAACGTAATGCGCTCCTGAAATGGTGTCAAAATAAAACAATCGGCTATAGAAACATTGATATTACGAATTTCAGCAGTTCGTGGAACGATGGTTTAGCCTTTTGTGCAATTATGCACACTTATTTGCCTGATAAGGTGCCCTATGATACACTAGCACCCAACGAAAAGAGGCGAAACTTTTCGATTGCTTTCGCAGCTGCCGAAAGTGTTGGCATACCGACCACACTGGTAAGAAAAATTGTAATTATATACAGTTCTGTAAGTATTTATCTACACCACTTAATTTTTCAGAATGTTAACGATATGATTCAATTAGAAAGACCAGACTGGCAACAAGTGATGGCCTATGTGACTGCAATCTATAGGCATTTCGAAACATAAATATAAAAAAGTGTTGTACTATTCTTTATATTTATTTATCATTACTGTGATACTTGTATTATAGAATTTAGAATTACTACGATATTGTTTCTAATAATAATTAAAAACCTAAGTTTCATTTCCTTTTAATAATTCTTCTGAATTTGTTCATTTTTCCAATTAAGCTATAGAGACTCAACTGAATGTTATTTCATTTATTATTAATTAATTTTTTATCTAAATAACGAACAAATATTTTATATTGTTATACTATATGTCTTTCTTAAAATGAAATGCGATAAAATTATAGTTGTGGTGATGTTAACGATTCTAAAATATAATTCCTGTCTTTCTGAAATATACAAAGTATTTTTGTAAACACTTTACATGTTTTATGAGATGTTTTTATACAAATTTAGATAATTAAAAGACTGCAGCAGCTATTTAATCGAAATGCTTTTGTAACGACTAAATGTCCATTCAAAATAAATTGAACTAAACAATTTTGAGAATGATAAGACAAATTATTCTTTGCGTAATATTTGTAATTGTATTGTAATTGCTTTATCATAAAAACCAGTTACTCTGTCAATTATATATTTCAATATACCTGTATAATATGTTGTATTAAACGTTTTGTTTTTATTTGCAAATAAATTTTTTTTAATATGAATTTGATTAATGAAAAGGTGAATTGAGGCTTGATAGCCGTTGTCTAGGATTGGTTCGTTCTTTTGTGAGAATACTGATAGAGTCGTTTAGTCGACGTTTCGCCAACTACTGGTATCCAACCCCTACAGTAATGGCCGAAAGGTCGGGTAAACTACTTCATCGGTGTTCTCACCGGTGGTGGATAACCAATCTTTGACCTTGGCAATTAACCCCTTTTATAATTTTGTTAACTATTTCTATCAATGAAGGAGAATTTTGAAAATTAGTTTTTTATGTATCACGTATTTTTGATAAACAAATTTGAATATTAAAGGATTTAAATAATTTGAGAGAAATCGAAAAATGTACATGGAGCTGCCCCCTGTTGAGTGAATCTGTAAGTGTACTGATAGAAATCGGCAATTACTTATTACACAGCATCTGTTATTCCTCTATTTACCCTTACTAAACTTTGAGTTGACGCACACAATCACAGATGCCATTAAACGTACTTAGTTAGGAAGTTTAGTTATAAATAGGATATTTTCTTCTAAATAAATAAAATCAGTGATAAAAACTAATATCAAGAAAGTTATCAAACTTTAAAGATAATTCAGAAAGAGAGAACATTTTTTATCTTTTCCTAATCAATCGATCTAATGTAAAATGCGTACAAATACATTTCGAAAAAGTCTCAAACAATTCCTAATTAATTTATCTAAATTATAATAATGCTAAAACCGAAATTTAAAAATGATTTTAATTATAAACGTTTAATAGGAAAAAAGAATGGTACCCAGTATTTTAGAATCGGCCTTTTTAGCTTCTGCTTGAGCGTCAGTCAGCGTCAGCATCAGCGTCAGTCTCGGTGCCGCCAAGTCGCGTATATATAGCGGCAAGTTTTATTCTTTAGCAATCGGTCTCAGTGGGTGGCAGCACTTTGACTACCGCATTAAATTTGTTTCAACCATAATATCTACGATACCTATACATGCATATTTTGTATGTAGATAAAATAAAATAATTTCTTCTACCCTTATAACACGTCCGTACGGATAGAATAAAAATAAATTCAATAGAATGAGTGACGATCCTCTCGAGAATAAAGATGAAAAAAGTAAATTTCAATTTTCAAAACGTAAAAATGTAAATTTCAACTGGAAGATGGTTTTCGGTTGAAAGACATTATTTTTATTTTTTTTTTGAGTTCGTCTGATTACATGGGGATTAACATCCGGTACACGGCAGGTGCAGATTTCGTAATAATAATCTAATGTTGGTTTAGATGATCACAGTCATCAAGGAAGGTGCTTACCTACCGCGCTAACCTATAACTAACTTTATTACCAAAGTACCTGATTCATTTTTCCAAAGCGGACATATGAAAAATGAAGCAAAGTCAAAAGATTTTAATGAACTATGGCAAAGGATCAACATAATATGTCCTTGGATGTTACGCATCTTATCCTCATTCGCGCGATTTTAATTTACTTACTCAATTAAGAGGATAATTTTTTATAAATATATATATATATACCTACAGATTATTCTATAGAAAGGAAATATGTATAATAAATAATAAAATGTTTAAAATGTACCGTACTGCAATTGTGCGTATGTATCTAAATGAAATATTATATACGCGCAATTCTCTTTAACTGTAGAAATGCGTTAATGTCGTACAAACATTTTTACCGTGTACCAGTTTACCATTTCCAGGGGTAGATTTTCGTCCAATAAAATAGTCGGCTAGCTCATTCATAAGGTGCGCAATTATGCCTCTTAATGTCCCGGGGTCTTTTAAAACGGTTAAATTTATTACATAATTCGAACTCGTTGACAATTTGATGATAGCCACCTCTGCAACTAGGATATATAGAATAATTGGAACCGTGGAAATTGCCCTGCGACACACCTTCTCACTAACGACCGATGACGCTCACGGTGGCAGAATAACACACTACATAACGAATAATAACCTAAAGTATATCGCTTTTCTCGCCTGCTATTTTACAATTTACATTCATCCTAATGCGATCATTTAAACCTCATCTGCGGAGAAATAAATTGCTTAAAGTATTACAGTTTTAAAGAGTCCTAAAACTGGAACGTAAAAAGTTAGATTTTCGAAAATTGTCAAGTTCCTAATAAAAAAACACAAGAATTTCATGTTTGGATACCCGTGAAACAGCCAATAAATAATATTATTAAAAAAATTCCCAAAGGTTCAAACAACGGTTCTCGATCGTCATTTATTTTGTGATGCAGCCGTGGCGCCCGTCTGGCATTTGTTTTAACCACTGGCACGCCCTTTAGCCCCCCATTATCATAACTAACTGATGAGCTTGCTGGTGCTTACCGGACCAGGACCGTAATTGTTACTTTTATAAATCCCACCAAGTGAGAAATTCGGTATAATTATCAATGTTACAACTACAAATTAACTGGCAATGTTGACTCGAAAAACTAGACGAGATCTAAACTTTTAAACCTATAATTCCATAAGCAGGATCGGATCATCGACTCTATTATTGTAATTTGAAAATATTTCCGAATAAGTGCTACCAGAAAAGTTTCTACTATAAGTATAAGCACCTTAGTACAAGAAAGTAATTCAATGTATTGTATTTTTACATAAACACAAACACAAACACATATGATACATGGCAAGTATATTTGTCAAAAGACTCGGTTGCCTTTTGTTTCGTGTTAGTGCACAATATGCAAATGATATACCTATATATTTACTGCCGTATCATTTTTATGAATGGAACACTTCTAAAGCAGGTTATTGGATGGACGCTTTTATGTTAAGATCCTTTAAGGACTAGAGTCGTTCGCGATCAACGATAAGCCATCTAGTTCACGTTGTCTCCGTGATAGCAGTCCGAGAGATCGGCCACGGAGTTCAAGAATATAAAAAATAATAATATTCGTGGGAGCAGAACGTGCTGCAAGACGAATTTTGATGAGAACAAACAAAAACGAAACTGTAAAGACGCGACAAACTCACATAATAACATTCATCTAGTTATTTATTATATCGTACCTATCCACCACATAGGTACATATAAAATGATGAACAAATTGGATACAGGAACGAAAGAAAATTATTACGGTTCTGCTTGGTATTTTAAAACGGCGATGGCTTTGGCTTTCAAGTAAACTGATTTTTAAAGTTGAGACGCCCTGTATATGGCAAAAATGTTGGCGATCAATAAGCAAACAATAACGGCCTACTATGATACGGGGACGCTCGTTGATAATACGGATGAGAGAAAGACCTCCCAGATTGAATTATGGCCAAAGCAACCCATAATTATCGCAGACACAGCCTCCTCTCATCGGCCCCGTGAGCACCTTGTTAGCAAAATCATCAGTTGTCAGAGGTACCAACGCTATTATGCCAATATCCCGAGGCTTCGCCAGCTCAATCCTGGACTGTACCATGACTATACGGTAGGTATACAAAAATAAAGTACCATTCTATCCCGTAAAACTTGATCGATTTTACAAAGTCTAAAACGAACCTTCCTCTAAGTCTTCTTCGGTACTCATGTTAATAAGTATATTAAAGGGCGCTAAAAAGGGACTACTGCGTTCAGCATTGCTGCCAAAAGTTATTATTAGGATCAATCCTTGGGTAAATAATCTAACTGAATTTAGAACTCTTGACACACATCAAAATAAACGTATTATTTCAATTAAAAACAATCGTCTTCACAATATCGGGAACCTATTACGCAATTATTAATGAGGACAGTTAATTTGTATGAAACGGTACATGCAATTTGCATTGTCCTGGGCAAAGCATTTAAGGCCGTTCATGCATTAACATTGGCCGCCGCTTGTGTAGTTGCAATTATGAATTGTTTCGCGTTCATTCAAGGTCTACCGCAATTGTTGATAAAAAAATAACAAAGAACAAGACTGTGACTTTTGTTTTGTTTTGTTTTATCTAACATGAAAAAAAACGACCATCAGAAACAAAATCTACGGTGAATCTATACCTGCTAGCCTTTGTTTTTTAATTGTTGATTTTTTTGATTTCAAGCATGTCGGAATAGGTACAGGTGTAAGTAGGTATTAGCTAATGGGTAATGTAGGTAGATTAAAGAATTAATCGAAAAAGAAAAAAAAAAAAACAATGACCATCTCTTAAGGATATACTGAACTATAACTGATATAGTGTAAGGAAATTTCTCACGCGATTGGGGTTAATCACGGTATTTATTCCCTGAAGTGCATCTAGCAGTTAGGCGGTATCATTGACAATTTTATTATCAAATTCAATATTAATTCGATCGTTGTAGATAACAAGGAATTTTTTTTTTTCTTAATGGAAAAGTAAACTAAATACTTAATAATAATGGTACAGTTATAAGTGGGTATTTGTAAATGTTTTATTCGTTAACCGTATGTCAAAAGTTTGGTCGTACCACACGGACAGAAAAACCGCCAACAACTGTTATTTGGAACTGCGTGCATGTTTAACAATAACAATAATAACAGGTAAATTATCCCCGATGGTTCTCTCACGGTGGTTGTCGAAAGAGTGGAAGGCTACAATAGAAAGACTGCGCTTCCGCCAACATTGTGGTTTTCCTAGCACGACATCCTCATGAAATTATTACCGATTAAGTGGTGTAACTTTTTCACTTTTCTTTTTTTTTTTTTGAAATAAAAACTACTTATATACAATACCTAAACACATTCACAGGTAAAAAAATAAATCAACCAACACCCCGATGTCGTTACAAAAGTTAAATAGATATAAACCGCGATGCTAACGACAAATTCTCGAATGAATATTTCAGATCGCGTGATCGTTTCGAGATCATCATCGATCATATTATCTAATTGGCGGTACCGACAAAGGCTGCCGCCATATCATGATTCGCACCCGACACAACCATCACCGATGGGTTGATGGCTCGACATGTAAAATATGTATCAGGTACCTACCTAGATAGTTTTTGTCCACGACGTGGCTTTTGTTAATTCACCGATTTCGTATCGATTGGAAGATATGATTCAAACATAACCGAGATATCTACCTACCTACCTACCTACCTACCTACCTACCTACCTAACATACTTATCTAAACATTAAAGTAGTTAAGCGATATTTACGAATCAAGAATGATTTTACAATAGTTTGAAGTCGTCAGATTCTCACAGGATAATATTCTGTAGTACCCCAACCGATAGTCTTCTAGACATCGCAATCGGATAAAACAAATGCAGAACGTTTACAACAAATCCAAAATAGGTACACCATTTGTAGGTAAATGGAAGTAATCTTGTACAAGTGGTAATATCAATGGGAATGTTCCCTTTGTTGAAAAATCATAAAAAATATTCACGCAATAACAAGAGCATCAGCAGTTTTCTGAGCGTCTGACGCTGACAATGACAATGACAATTGTAATTCAGCACCCGTGCGTTGTATTTCGAACTATAAATCACAAGTTCAACGTAACCGTGCGATACGTGGCCGTTAGTGCAAATAAGTAAGTGGCTATTATATATTGCTATGGTAGATGCGAGTAAGTGGATGGATCTGTTGGTGCATCATGCAACGAATTTACATGGACGACAATGTTTTTGATACAATTCTGCATTATGACACGTCAACATGTGCCCACATACATATATACATGTGGGTAAACAAACACACAACGTACCTACAATTTTTTCGCGATTTTCTCATGCCACTTGACGAATTACAAAGAGGTACGTACGAACTTAATGTGCATGATGGTCTGGTCAACATTTACAGGTACATACATAACAGACTGCTAGATATTACCTTTGTCCGAAATAATTGATGCCCACAACAACTATACAGTTTTGAGCATTTCAAAATCCCCTGCTAGAAATTTAATTTACCTTTACTATTTATAATATTTGCTAAATATATAGCTAGCTATGTTTGAAAACCATTCATCGTTGAATTTTATGAACAAAATTGGAGCCATTCCATATATAATAGGTACCAACCAAATTATCATTCAATCAATATAGGCCTAATATCGCGGTAATTTTAATCTTATAGATATAGGTAGGTAATTAGAAACACCATTCATCTAAATATCCTGTAGTTTTTGAGTCAATGTGTATCATTTTATTACTGTAAGTTGTAAGTATTAGATACATTTATTAGGAACGATAGTTTTTTATTTTTTATTTTATTATTCAGTGATGATTGACCAGCTTGTCATTTTGTCGAAGTATAGTAGATTTCGAATTTGGACAAGAAGACTAGGATATACCCAATAACTAATATATGTATTATAGGTATTCTATAATAAACGTCAATGTATAAAATTAATTTCCGAAATAGAAATCATTCGAATTGCACAAAAGTCCAACGTAACATCAAAGTGTCCCTGTGATCGTTTCCACCCTCGCACGTACGTTACAACTCGAGGACGAGGGGTTGCTTAAAGACAATCGTTCGACAGAAATAACTGTACGTTATACAATAGAATTGAAAAGGACCAAGGACGGTCAATAGACGAAATGAGTTAAGATGAAACGACCCATGACTGGTGTTGGCCAAACAATGGTCAAACATACAAATGAATCGATTTATGTAGTAAATATATATGTGCACATTACGCACTCGTACATTCGAGTGGCAAATAAATAGACAAAAGAAATACACGTCCGCTTCATACATCCCGACTAGAATTTGGAGCAGCTTTGTAGTTTGGAGTGAGTATTCACTAGATAGGTATATATTGGATAAAAAGGCTCAAAAAACTGTTACCCATGTTGTGAGTGCCCTATTTTAAGATCCGGCCATGCATTTTTATTTCGCATTCTAGAAGTTATAGACTGATATCTAGTAAAGACCCAGTCCAAACTGCAATGCTCTATTTTGGACGGTTTAGATTTTATGGACATTTTCCCGAACCTCTGTAAATCGGATAACGATAAAAAACTTCTAAATCAAATATCTATTATATAACCTAATATGTTTTGTCATTTTTGAAATCTACGACCCCAAATTAGTATAGAAACAACTTTTCAGTTAATTTTACAGAGTGAATATTAATAAAACACCAATTTGGTTAATATCCATATAATGTAAAATAGAAATACTAGAAACAAATAAACATATAAATAGTGATAATTTAATAAAGGAACAAATAGAATTAAGTACCTCACCACTACTGAACCTCTTCCCTATCCCCAACCACCCCAATAGTATTTAACAGTAACTTGTAAGATAGATTAAGTTTCATGTAAAACTTCCGAAGAAGCCGCATTGAGCGCGAAACACGTGTTAAGTGATTTTACAATTAAATGGATATTAAACAAATTGGTGTTTTATTAATATTCATAATGAATTTCCATCAAGTAAATATAGATTTGATTAAATAAATGTTACAGAGGTTCAGAAAAATATTCATAAAATCTAAATAATAATAATAATAATAAATAATAATCCAAAATAAACCGTTGTGGTTTGGAGTGACTCATTACTAGATACTAGTCTGCAACTCATATGAAATATTTACCAGTTCTTAAAATACGACATTCAGAAACTAAGAAAGAAAAGACTCAAAAACCCGTTATCAATTTTATGAATGCTCTTTTTTAATATCCGGCCAAGAATTCTTACTTAATTTTTATTCTTTTACAGACATTGCGGCGAAAGCTAAGTAGCAGTATAGATAAAGCTTTAGAGGACAAAATTATTTTACGGTATGGTTATCTACGTATATTTTGCAACGCAATACGCAAAATAACGGACGTCCAGAGTTCCTCGATTAAGAAAAAACCTTACATAATTTGTTAGTAGGTTATGTATAAGATATAAATATTATTTCATTATGTAATAAATAAAAGTATCATTTGTTTAAACGCATTTTTATTATTTTTTAATTATATCAAATTTTTGAAAACGCTAGGTTTATATCAGGAGAATCTTTCTAGTTCCAAATCAGGAAATCCCGGATAGGAAAACATAATCAGTTCTAAATCAAGGAATCCTGGCCAGGAACACAATCAGTTCTAGATTGGAAAATCCTGGCCAGGAAAACATTATCAGTTCCACAAAAAGCATCAGGCATTCCTGACTAGTCCCTAAGAACATGCCTTACTTCATTCTGATTTACTGGTGGAGTAAATTCATTCGGAAATTTGAAAATTGTATTCATTCTTGTTTTATTATTAAATTTAAAATAACTAACTAACTGTGATTTGGTGTATATAGGTATATCTTAAGATACTTCCATGGCGCTTTGGTGAATATAGGTACTTAAGTATGCAGGTAGGCATATAGTAGATAACCTTGTTTAAATTTTCCACGTGAATTAACAAACGAATCAGTTAAACGGTGTGAAATTTATAATGTGTAATACTACCTCTTAAAAAAATCTGAATCGTCTTTTATTTTAATCATGAATTATCGAAAGAGACATATACGTAGGCGCCTAATTTCCATGTCCAATCAAACACACGCATGTTTGCTGGGTTACTTAAAGAACGGCGGTACCTTTCATCTTCGACAAAACTTTTTCGCATGACTGCTTCGGTTAAGATAAATATCTTACTTATTATACTATGTCGAAACTAAACCAAAAGAACAGAAACCGTTCTGGCAGGACTACTTCGCATATTATGATGGGTAAACCCATTACTCTCGTCTCCGATAACTCATCTCTCGCGTCATCCAACAGGCATTTATTTTTTCGTTATTAAGCACTTATTATCAATCAAAAATTGAAACCATATGATCGCTAATAAAAATTGTGTGAATTGTTGACAATAGGAAAGAAAAATAAGTTATCAAATATCAAATTTCATTTCTAAATCGTAAAGACTAATTACGGAACTGCTTCGGACGCGCAAGGGTTAGTTGACTCTACTCTAAAACGGTCTAGGTCTAATCATATTGAATGTTACTGTCAGAAACAGACACCAGCATTTTCACTAGCACAGTTACATTGTTTTATTTGGGGCACTACACGTTCCACCATGATGGAAATAAACAGCATTAGCTAAGCTACCTCTTTGTAATTATCTACTTTACTTTATAGATTGTTATAGATTATCGAGTTAGAAACAGAAATAAAATGGCGAAGGCGCGAGGTATCTAATCTAATATAAATAAGTATTAGTTTTTATTATATACTAAGCACACAATTTTCGTTTGCATTAGTGATAAAAGTCGAGGGAAAAGAGGCAAATTCAAAATGATGAACCAAAATAGGCAATTGATTGATCAATTATTTACTAGAAGAATCCGGGGCGCCTTTAGGAAAAAATCCAACGCGATAGAGAACAATGAGCAATGTGAGACCGCGACCGCTTGAAGACATTATAGAAGGCCGAGGCGGTACCTTTGCCTTCCGTAATGAATAGAGTGCGTTGATTACGACTGTCAACTGGCTGCAGTTAAACGTCCCATTCATCGGCGACATACACGAGCAAGACGACATCCGCCAGTGGGAATTGCGCTGTTATTATTATTGTTTGTACTTATGGCCCCGTTTTCTCTTCTTCTTCTTCTTTTTTTTCGTTCGTTCTTTCTTTCTTACTTACTTACTTACTTATATATACATAATACGTTTAGTTGTAGTTGTCTTTATAAAATGCCGATGCGTTCTTAATTTGCATGACGATAATAACGACAATTAGCGGACATGTTTGTTAAAGCGGCCGACAGCAAACGGGCCTTTTTTTGTCATTACGCAAATAGCAAATGACGACCGGCTAAGACGTGAAGGTTATGTGAAAATGTCAACGAGTATTGTCCGCAATTGTCCGCCAACGCCGTCTCTAATACTTAATCAAAAAAGTACCGTCCGTCATGCATCGTGTATAGATATCATATATACTGTTCAGATGCACTTTCAACTTAACGGTTTAAAGAAAAAGTGAAAATTTTGAGTAAAGGGGTTGGGTCCGTTATTTAAATCCAGACACTCAGGCGAAAAAGACGAAACAAATAAAAGAAGCACGTCGCACCGCTTCCCGTATTCAAGACAAGTTAAACTGTGTACGACATTTTTCTTTCTATTTTCGCAAGGGGAAGAAAAGTCAGTGATACATTTATTAACCCAAGTTCCGGAACAAGCGCGTACTCATGTATATATATCTATGTGTGTTTGAAAATAACTGAGTCACAGTTTTTGGGGGTAAAAATAAAAGCATGTACGTACTGCAAACCAAGCTAAATTTTAAAAAGTCGACAAAACTCTGTTGCACTCGAAAACATCTTATCCAATATATTACAAGAACCTCTTTCAACTTCGATCATATCGATCCCCACCAATGCTCTGTATGTCTTTTGCTTTCCCTAACGTCTCGAACTTTTTCATTTGCCAGTGCTTTTTTCTCTCATCCCCATCGGTAGCAATTATGATCATTGAGAAAGAAAACAACGGAAAATGGAAACAGAAGAGAGAATGCGTGAGTAAAATAATAATTGAGATTTGGTTCATTACAATCAACCAAAATAAACATAACGTAACGTAGTAGGTTGGTTTATTGTACAGGGATGCTGGGTGATAGGTGGTTTGGGGCCGATGGCGAAGCCAAACGATGGATTTAGAAAACTCAACCTTAACCGTTCTGTTGTTACAATTATCATGAAGAAAGCATGTTATGTTTACAAATTATAGATGCTAATAAGTGCCTACTTATCTATACTTATACCTACACTACAGGTAAAAATTTAACAGACAATATAAAATGCAAAATAGTTGAAGCGAAAAACAATAGTTATTTCATTCATTTAAGGAGTTTTACAAGAGATATGGATAGTGTTTGACATCGTGTTGTGGTAATTTTTAAGGAGTTACTAACTCATTAAATATTAAATATATTGTTATTGTTACTATCGTTATTGTTGTCTAGTTTTATTTATCAAATTATTAATTACCTGACATGAGAGTCTAAATATTTATTAGAATAATTATTCGTTTTGTTAAAACAGTTACTATTACAACATGAATGCACGTCCTAATTTTATGTCAGTCTGACTAACAGCACATCCAACAAGCGATGATAAGGAGTACTGAAATCTTGTTTTTGGTAACTGTCCGGGGAGTAGTCATCAACCTTACGTATTATATGGTCGGTTAAACGTTTACCTGTAGTGTATACCTATCTATTCAGGTACTATTCGGGTTTGTTAACTTTTCATTTCGCAATATGAACATCAAAATTTTTCGATTTTTTATCGATGCATGGGGGACACAATTCATCTTCCTACTGAATAATAGAAAACACATTGCTTATCTACACGCACCACAGAGATTTGTTGATGGGATACTAAAAAACAAAAAAAAAACAACCAAGACGAAAATATGTTTAGCCCGATTAGTTGGTGTAGGTATTCGACAAGAGAACAAATGCTACAGGTGTTCTTTATCTGACACATGAATTTATTTCCAAGGCAACGGTCATAAATTGCGAACGTTGTACCGACTTAGACTTATAATTAAAAATCCAATCGAGAGATATTTTTGGGCGCGTCAATCCTGTTTACTTATCAGTTCGTTTTAAAAAAGTTTCAGTACTTAATCACAAACTTGGATTTGCGTAATCCAAGAATAAGTGCCTAATATTACATACAGTTGATAGTATCTACTGGCAAAGGTGTCTATCTATCTAATCTATGGATTATAGATAACAGATGCGGTTTAAAGATATATGTTAAGGTAAAATTGAAAAGAAGACGTGTGCGTATTCTTCTGTTGTTTCCATCAGCATTAAATTTTAACGATGTGCTGCAATCGACGTAATAAAACCGAAAGAGCCGCCATCTTCTTCGCCAGTAATGGCGAACGCTACTTCTCGTGCAAGTGTAAATTGATACGGTTAATGGGCTACACCGCTGACGACGTGGATGGATATAAGCACTAGTGAGGCTTTTTTCTTTATTATTCTCTCCTCCTTTTTCCTCTTTCAACTCCCCGCAATTCTTTGCACCGTTGCGTTGCATGCATGCTTTTGCTTGCTTCTCTTCGCTTGATACGCCGTCGTCAATGTCGTTCAATAGCGAGAAACCATAATGGCATTAACTACACAGTAGGTACACACTTACACACGTACACACATACCCATATATACATAAATTCTCCTATAGTTATCCCGTGTAAGTATGTATGTACCTACATGGATGGAAACATGGTTGTTTTGTTATAATTATAATCCAAACTAATTCAATTCTTTTACCCGGTAAGTAAGTGCAGCAAAATGCGCAATGGTCCAATTATTTATTAATTTAAAGGATTAAACTAATGAATTATTAAAAGACAGAGGATCGATTGGGTACCTAATACTAACATATATATATATATATATACTATTGCCCCCTTTGATCAGTAGAAAGGATCACGTATGTAGGCAGAAACGGAGAATCTGAGTAGAGTAAATTGACTGGTGAAACCGTATACACGCTACGCTATTGCTACTAGTGCCTACAGGACATGTCCAATTTTGACCTATGCAATGACCAATTGGCCGGTGGAATAGACAGCCACAGACACACACATACACAAAGATATCACTGACCGTATTTACCGACTCTGATCCTTGTTAGCTATTATCGGAAAGACAAACAATCACCACTGTCTGCACGTGACCAGGATTAAATGAAAATGATTGTGATTCCAATTACTAGTAATGTCTCGTCTCGATTCTATATATATATATATATATACATAGATAATATCGTACCTATCTATATCGTTTCCAAAAACAGTACCTAATTAACTAACTCAATATGAAAATCGGGAGCTAAATTAACAAAAGAGAAAAATGCGTTCATTTTTTAAATTTCTTCCTTTAGAGTTTGTTCGCCGCCAGACTTAAAAGACCTTACGTACTTTTTTACACGAAACTGTATCATGTATTGTAAAACAAATAATTATTGTACCTACTAACAGAAATAATAAACCTAATTATTCCGGGAGAGAAATAAATGCCGATACTATCCAAATAATAGAGGTGAAGACGGTTTTCCACCTACTTCACCTGAATAGCCCCCACTGCCCTTAATCAAGCACTTTCACGAATATAGGTGCAACATTAAATTCAATCCAATTTCTTTTATTACTTTACTCAACCACATCAATTAAATCAACCCAAAGTCTACACAACTCGGGTCCGGCTGCTCTGGTCCGAGTTTTCTGTGGTTTCCTTGGATCACTTAGGCAAATGCTGGGGCAGTAATATTCATTCCACAGATAATCTTTCACTTCTCTTCTGTCTTCATTTCGTCCGTCTCATCTTTCTCCCCACCCATTCCCACGATTCCTGAAAGGAGGCTAAAGAGGGCCTTACGCCCTATCCTCCGGCTTTGCACTACAGTGTAGGCCGGAGGGACCGCCCGCCTACCAGAACGAGTATCTGGTGGGAATGAAACACAAAAACGTCTCACTCATGGAAACTGTCAGTTTAATTGTGTTCGTTTTCCATCTGGAGGAGTGACGACCATCCCCATTACCATGTGTATCAAATCCTTTCATAATATTACTTAAATAAATAACATAAGTACCTGTACCTATACCTCTGATCGAAACAACAAATCACTATTTTAATAGACCCCCAAAACAAAATATATTGATATAAAACAGTAAAATGTGTGAGTACCTATTATCTATTTCAACAAAGACAAAAGGAAAAAAATTACAGAAAACCTTTGCTTTATCTGTTATGTATATAGTATAGTGTGGTTGCTAAAGCTAACAGAAACATTACAAATTCAAATGAGGCTCTAAATCTCCGATTCCCGCCCTTTAGCTTTATTTGACATGGGTAAAAATTAAATTTCCCCTCGTTAGGGGTGAAAGATACCGGCTTAAACTGGAACAGATGGAGAGAAAGACCGAATTATCGACCTACTATAGCAGTAAATGAAACCGATTCTGTGTCTTAAAGTTAAAAAAGATTTTAATTCGATCTCTGAAACAATCTTTTCGGAATGTATTCATTCATTCGAAAATTGGTCAATTACTTGGGTGATTTTTTTAATTTATTTTTCGTTAGTTGGTGCCCAATGTGTACCGATCTTCACCGTTGTAGGTGTACCTGTGTCTACCCAATGTTGCCACCTCCGCCACTGGAAGCGTCGTTAAAAATCTATTAGGGGGAACGGATTTATCTTCCTGTCAAGAACGATTTCACAGCGATGAGAAAAAAGCGTGCTCGTAAAATTATTAGTTTAATAAAAACGAACGGACGGACGGACGGACCTGTTCTCCGTAAGCTTGAAAAAGGGGGTTGGTTGGTATTCTCAAGAAAACTTGGCGCAATTTATTATTTAAGGAAAGTCCTTGTTTCCTGTTCAAATAGGTACGTTGCTGGCATCTTCCAAAAAACTCAAAACATGTATGCTTAACCTACCCCAACCAGGAGATTGGTCGTTTATTTATATCAATAATTATCAATAATATCTTAAGTGAATATATGTATGTATGGTTGTGTAAAAATGATGAAAAAGGCGCAATGTTGTCGTTTAGATTTTCAACTTTTGTGGCACCTAAAATCTCATCAGGTACCATCAAATCAAGCGATACTTTGCGAGACTGTACCGTTTGTCAACGCCTCCTTGGCTTTTTTTAAAACAAGAACGCGCCGTATGCAGTTGCCATTGGCTGACTTAAACAGTCTACATGGGAGGCCTTGCTTATAAGTTATAATGTTCGTAAAAGCAGTTTAGCATACACTTAAGTACCTGCCCCACTATAGACTTGCTTTACGTGGTAGGCCGCTCTTAGACAATACCACAACGTTGCCAATTACGACTAACGATAAGGAAAACTCTGCTTGCCTCGGAAAATCGCGCTAACTCGTTAGGACGTAATCGAGTCGGAAAAGTCTACTTCTATTAACTATCTGCGTATTTTGTTTTGTCAAACGAAAATATCATGTTTCTACACGTCTGTTACGTGAATGCTTGAAAAACGTTTGGCAATATTTGGCAACGCACCCGCCCCCGAGATAGCGGCCTTATCCACGAAAGTCTACACTCTATATAACTAATAATACCGACGCGACGCGACGTGGAGAAAGTCGACTACGAAAGCGCATGGCGACGCTGTCCTCCGCCACTAACGTAACTAACGTAAACGTAAGCCCCTTACGATTATTCTTCATTGTTCAATTTTTTATTGAAGCGCGCTTTTTTACGCGGCTAAATCTAGTTAAGCGCGGTTTCTGCTACGCTTCTTCTTTATGGGTGGTTTTCTTTCGAGGCGACTTAATTTTTGACTCACGTACCTACGTACCTACGTAGCTACACCAACATGTGCTCCTGTAGTTATACCTAACCTAACATCATGACATGTTTTTGCTAACTTTCAATTGGCTCGCGCGACAAACACGATAGAGGCGGGCAACTCTCAACTGGAAGAATTTAAACCTATTTTGTTATTAAAAAAAGAAGGAATTAAAATCCTTATTCATCTAAATATTAAGATCAAAGATCTCACATTTGGAACGCGTCCTACCAAGTAGACACAACGAACCAAAAGCCATATCCCACGACCGGTTTCGACTTATCGGGTCTCATCAGGTCGAAACCGGTCGTGGGATATGGCTTTTGGTTCGTTGTGTCTACGTGGTAGGACGCGTTCCAAATGTGAGATCTTTGATCTTAATATTTAGATGAATAAGGATTTTAATTCCTTCTTTTTTGAATATGTTATATCTTCGTCTAAGAATACATCGGAGTCAAAAGTGTAATTCAATGCCGGTAGGGGTATTAGCCCTCGGAGTAGTTGTTTCTGTTGATTCCATATTTATATTTATATTTTGTTATAATATCATATTATAGGCCGAATATCGCCATCTACCAATACGTGCTTTTAACTGAAGCTTTTATTTCATTTCTTTTATGTTATATGGTAATCGAGGGCTTTACTAAGGTATCTACTTGTCCAAGTGGATCGACGAAACAGCTATTACAATAGGTGACAGGCGCATGTAAAAACCAAATTAATATAAGTTCGCGATTTAGATCTTACGCCTTAGGCAAGTTGATAAAATATTATATTACAGATTATGGTAGCTCATCACCATCTAGTGGTATCTAATGATAATAATTGAAGTAGATATATCATATGTTAGACAATAACCTTACTAAGTTGGACAAGCGGATACGTTACTGAGGTCCTTGTCTAACGTATGATATAGATTGCAATATACTTCCATAACTCTAGATATATTATACCAACTTGCTGTTAAAGAGCGCTCCTTCGATTTGGTCGTTGATTTAATTTAAATTTCTGACCAAGAACTTACACTGTTCTTACCATTTTGTAATGAAATATTACATACCACACATAGGTATCACATAATACTGACGACTAATATTCCTGGTTAAGACAAACATTCTCCATTAAGTTTATTAAGTACCTAGGCACTTACAGTTTTTGGCTTTCGGGCTGTCTGGCCGTCGTTGAATGAGATATTTTCTTCTCAACGTTTCGTGGACTCGCGTGTACGACATCTTCAGGAGATCCTCTTCCCAGGATGGTCAGTAGATCTACTGACCATCCTGGCCATCCTAGGAAGAAGATCTTTTGAAGATGTCGTCCACGCGAGTCGACGAAACGTTGAGAAGAAAATATCTCATTCTACGACGGCCAGACAGCCCGAAAGCCAAAAACTGTATCAACGATGGCCGCGAAAGCTTGAACAAATTGGTACCTAGGTACTTATTTTATTGTAGATATATCGTAATTATAACAACTGGAGTATTATCAGGTTTGTAAGTAAAGTTATGTTCTTTTTTCTTTACTGGTTTCTTCTTACGTCAATTTAATTCATTAATTCATTCATTTCATTGAAGATAATTATTTCTGACGTAACCATTGCCAACTTGAAGCGTGCAACATGAAACAGTACAATTAATTGTATCAACTGAACGTGGTATTATGCCATTTAAATTACTACCTTTCATTGCACGCCGTATCTATTAACTTGTTAATTATAATATGAAGGTAGATATACCTATATTGATATTACAAACGGTGTGCTACAACATGAGTTCTGACGCTAGAATACAAATTTGTTTATTGTAGGTATTGTTGATTGTACTTAATACGTAATATTCATTACTTTCTTATACACAGCAACGTACCCATCCGTTTTAAACGGAAAAAGACATTAGCACATGAGAATAAAAGAAACCAAAAAACAATCGGAACAGTGATTTGGGAACGGCGATGCCGACCCCGGCGCCGGCGCTACGACGTTAATAATATACGAACAGATTGAACATTATTCTGTGCTGTATGTTGTAGTTGCTTGTATAAGCACGTGCCGTTTTAGAATATTCCGGTCCAGCGCACTATGGACACGTTTGCTTTAAACGGATCCGGTCTTGTCTATTGTTGCCACACATAGTACGGAAGAGAACTATCTAATATCCACCCTCCTGCGCCCTACGTACCCTATTTCGTACCAAAATGATGCTATACGTACGTATTTTATATAGGTTTGGGTATTTAACTTATACGTATGCCATACCCAGACGTATAACTATTAACAATAATTGTAAAACACCAAAAAAAAAATGGCACTCCTATTTTGGTTGGTTGGATGTCTCGCATTTCCACATGTTTATTTTAATTTTGTGCCTTTCCTTGAGACGTATCAATCGATAGGCAGATTACGTAGTTAATCCGGATATTGCACCCCGTATACAAAATTAATTCTCTCCGAACCGCTGGTGTAAAATCAAAGTGTAAAGTCATACCAACTAAATGATTTAAGTAAACGCTGGCTAAGGGTAATCCTCGCGTCTAATTTTCGAATGGGGTCTCGAGCTTAGTTCAGGATTTCATGAAGCGGACCTGTAATACCCAATAGAGTAGCATCCCTTTATATTTATCGAAGGGAATTAGACCAAAATGATCTATAATAGGTACTTATGAAAACCAAACCGAATAATATGAAATGGATTATGGTTAAAACTAAAACTATAGACCTAATGAATTAATTAGACATAGAAAGTGTTTTTCCAATTGTTTTCTACACCCCTGTCCCTGTTTTTGTCAAACTCGTGACTTATACTTATACAAGAGATTCTGGATGATTTGCCGCTTCGTTGTGTGTGTGTGTTCGGATAACTAGATTAACCGGGATCCACAAAATCCATGTCACGAATTTAAAACAGGGGTTTCAAAGACTTTATACAAGTTTGGCCTTAACGAGGAATTGTGTCAAATGCGGAACGCTCAGGGTTTTTGTATATATTGAGTCATCGAGTACAAAGAAAAAATATATAGATAAATATACTTTTCCTTTCCACACCAAAAATCGAAAACAAAATCGACTTTTTATCCTTTAAAATATAACAAGATAGGTAATCTATCTGAATTTAAGGATTTCGCGGGTTTAAAGTACCTACCTACATATTTGTCATTAAAATATTTCATAAATATGTCATTTAACTTTTTTGGTTTGCAGTTTTAGGACACAGTTTCTAACTTAATAACAAAACCAATAATAAGTAGGTATCTAACATACCTAATCCCACGAAAAGTGAATTCTAGTTTAGGATATTCTTCAAAATCTGGCAAATTACGACTTGTTCAGTCGGTCGAAGAGGGTCGTTCGACTGAGGTCAACCCCAATAAATTGGGGTAAGATCCCAATTCGATTAGAATTCCTACAAGACCAGAGCAAATATGTTACGTAGCAGTGTTGTGTATTGTCGTGTTTGTATAGAGAATTACTTAGATATGATCCGAACAATTTGGTTGTTACAACTCCCTCTCCATCACTGTTTCACCCCAAAACAAAAGATTCTATGTCGTTATACGGGGTGCGGGTAATATAACATATGATGTATCGAAGCTTATCGCTAATCGGAACAAGTACAAAATAAATAAAACGTCTACTTAATCGCGTATTAGGTATCTATATCTTAACTTAAATATAGAATGATATTTGTACATAACGCGATAAATATTTAACAATCATTATTATTATAACGAAAATTCAAGTGTTTACAATAAAAAGCGACTATTTTTCGCTTTCGCCCCGTAGATGGCGAGTTTTTACAAAGGGATTTCCATAACGAGGGAAACTGACCAAAGAGAATTGTCCCTAAACTTGACTATAAATCACTTTTATCATTCGGCATGGGGGCAGTTTAATAAAAGTGACAATATTAACTATGAATATTGCATCTAGAATTCGAGTATTACGATAAGTGGCAAATTTGATTTCTGAAAAGCAGAGAGGGTGCATCTTTTTGTTTATCACCAGAAAGGAACGTAATTAACATTTTTCCTATAGACATAAAGTTTTAACCCCTAAACCGCTGTTAACTGACCACTCATACATTTTCTTTACAGTTTTACTTAACACTTTTGTAAAAGCAACAAAAGTTTATATACAAATAATTATTAATTCTAAATAAGTATAAATTCTTATAGGTAGTTAAAAAACATGGAAAAGAAGGGTGTGGGTGCCAAAGCAACATGCGGAATGTCTAAATGCGACCGATACACACGTGGTTTGACAAAGAAAAAGATATCAGTTTGTGGAGTTTTAATTGGCATAGAATTGGTTGTAAGACAAGACATTTGTAGACAATCTCTTAGTTATCTGGCATCCGGAATCTAACCGTTCTCCCGACAGAACACTAGACCGGCTGCTTTTTCTTATTACTTTTGACGTTTTACAAAACGATCGATATTCGATACCGAAAAACGGACCGCTTTGATGGACCCAACTAATTTTTTCATTGAACCAAAAAACCATATTAAAAATGTGATCGTTTAAAATATATATATATATATATAGGTAAAGCAGCTGCCCAATTTACTATAGGTACCTATCTAAGTATTTATATTTACGAAATAACGAAGAAAAACAAAGGTAATTATCTACTTCTTCCACCTAAAGAAGCTGTTGTTTTTCTTCTTTAAAATGGAGTTACAATATTTGCAAGCTTCATCAATTCTAGTTAGAAAATTATTATTAAAACTGCACAAAACAGACAAACCCATAAGACCTGTGGTGACTTACTTGCAAGCTCCATGTGCAAAGCTATCTAAATTTCTCATAAAAGACCTAATAAAATATACAAACTTCTATTCTAATTTTGCTATAAATAATTCAACAGAACTAATAGACAAAATTTCCAAAATTAATTTACCGAATAATTGTAAATTGTTATCTTTCGATATAACTAACATGTTTGCTAGTATTCTACCGCAGGAAGTTTCAATATAATTAACAACAAGCTAATCGAGGGAAATACCAACCCAGTAATACACAATGATTTAATGGAATTATTAGAAATTTGTTTCAACCAAAACTACCTACAATTTGATAATAATTTTTACTTTCAAGAAGAAGGCCTAGCCATGGGTAATCCTCTAAGTCGTATTTTGGCAGAATTTTTACTTAAACAACTTCAAAGTTCATCCCTTATTCAAAAACTGCATATATTATTTCAGATATATCGATGACATATTAGTCTGTTTCAACGGTACTAATAGACAGTTATCAACTTTTCATAATTATTTAAACAGTTTGCATAAAAACATTAAATTTACAATAGAATTAGAGATAAACAATTCCCTAAACTTTCTAGATCTAACTATCATTCGTGTTAACTCTCAACATAAATTTAACATATTTCACAAACCTACCCATACAGACACCATCATATATGCACATTCCTTTCATCCTATATCCCATAAGCTGGCTGCCTTTAACTCTTTTATACATCGTTTAGTAAAAGTACCAATGTCTAATGATGATTTCCAAACCAAATTAAACAGAATTTATAAAATTGCAGTTAACAACGGATACAGAATTTCACTAGTAAACCAAATTAAACCAAGTTAAACTAGAAACTACAAAAAGAATCTACCCCATAATAAAAACTAAACCGAAAATTTTCTATTGTTTTTCTTATTTTGGTTATATTTCACTAAAAGTGAGTAATATTGTTTAAGATATAAACAATAGTTTTATTAGCTTCATATCTAATAACACTTTACAAAAATATTATAATAAATAATAAATGTAAAACTCCTAAACATTTATGTTCAGGAGTTTATTTATTGATTTGTAAAGTGTACGTCGGTCAGACTGGTAGGAAATTTGAGACCCGCATAAATGAACATTTTAGTAGCTTCAATAATAAAAAAGTAGATTCTACCTATGAGCAACATCTTATAGAAAATAACCACAACTTTTAATTTAGATTATAAAATTTTACATAGGCAAAACAAATCTTTCAAATTAAATTTACTAGAACAACTGGAAATAAATAGATTTCAGAAAAAAGGAATAATTTTAAATGATCAGTTAGAAGGCAATAGTTCCCCTTTACTTAATTTAAATTGTAATGAATTGTAAAAATTAACCCCCACCCCCATATTGTATATAAATAGGATAAGTTAAGTCTCGTTTGTCCTATTCATCACCTGATGATGCCACTATGTGGTGAAACAATATTGTAGTGAAGCAATACAATTTTCGAGAAACTTTTTTGTTGTTTTATTTTCGTAAAATATGGATAAGTTTCATCAAGTACTAGCTACTACCATAAATAGTTAGAAAATATTTATTATAGCTAAGGTACCTAAGTAACGTAACACAACACTTAATTATTACAATTAATCTAATCCACCAGTATTTTCGAAAAACATAGAGTAAATTTTATCTCTAAGGTTGTCTGTACAATAATGTAGGTAATGTTGCAAAAAACGATAAGTTTTTATATTGGAATAAGAAAAGAAAAGGAAAAATATTGTAACAAATGTTGGGCCATCAAGGCGGAATTCTAATTATGGCAAGGGCCTGTCGAGTTCGAACAACATCAAGTTGTCTCTGAAACAAAGCCGCATTGATTAGGGAAACCGACCCTACAAAAAATCAACCGAAAATACCCACCGCTTGTCGTTCGCTGATTGCTATCTATACTAACATTCTACATTTTTTAAAATCTTTAACGTATACAGTGTGTCGACTGAACTAGAGGAAGGTGCTTGACTATATGTCAGATCGAAATTCCTCCGAAATGTTACCCTTTAGGTAAGGTATCTAAGGCACCCATCCGAAAACGAGATAAACATCCTGAGAAATAATAAAATGCTTCTACAGTCCGAATAAGTTACAGTGTCGGACTGGAGCATTATCGTTTTCCCTCATGTACAATCATTGGGAAAAATGAATTAATGAACCTTTAATTGAATCTACCCTTAACACTTGCAATAGAATGGATATTTTGTCACAAATAAAACAAAAACACAGTTCCACTGTGAATCACTTTTATTCTTCACAATTGCTTATGCTTATGTTTAAGTGAAACAATTGCAAAGAATAAAAGTGATCTAAAGTGGAACTGTATTTGTTTTATTTGTTACAAAATATCCATGCTACCTAATAAAGTTCCATAAAGTAGATGCCGATACAATTCGATATTTGAAAAACTTGCAATAGAGTTTGTGGTCGGAAAATTGTGAAACATCTTTTAAATATTAAAAATTGAAACACACAAACAAACAAACGCGTTTAGTTGTTAGAAATAAGTTTTATCAGAAACACTCTAAATACCTTTCGACCTTTGAAGACTTTGTCAAGAGTAATTTGCTTACTTGTAAAGTATGTATGTCTATATACGTAGAGTATTTCTGATAAAACTTATTTCTAACATCTAAAAGCGTTTGTTTGTTTATGTGTTGGAATCTACTCTTACTTGATGGAAATCGATAATATCAACAATTAACAAATTTGTGAAAATTACAAGTGCTTTTTAATTATTGATATGATAAAATGAATATCTTTTAAAGTTGCAACAACTCCCAAATTGCTCAGAAGAGTAAAACATTATTATTTTCCTACATAGTGTTAAGGAGATAGTATCTAATTTATTTTATTGTCTATGTAAATATAAGGGTAAGTATAATACATGACTGTACGTGTTGTACATGTAGCTACACGGAGCACGCGTCAGGATGTACACATTTTCGGTCGCATTTCCGCCAAATATCAATTGTTGACTTTGCAACAACGGCCGCCGACTGACTAAAAGTCTTAGGGTTGCACGGAGGGTGATTTTGCTACTGTATCGTCTCCTCTGCACCCTGTCTCGATCGAGGGGGATGCATGACAAACAATCAGAAACAGCAGCATGTTATGCTGCTTGCTCTTGACATTAGATCCGTTTTACCACGTCACGAGATAATGGTCAGAAACCTATTTCAATCTCTAACAATTTCGACAATAACTACAGTATCTTGCAGTTCTAGAAAGCTATCAAAGAAGAACCTATAGCACGACAGGTAGTACCTGCTAATACAAGCAGATAGATAGAAAGAAATCGAATGGGACAAGAGTATATTCGCGTTCTTTACGTCTGTGATGAAAAAGATAAATCGGCGGGGAACAATAGGTGAATAGCTCGCGAAATTCGAACGATAATACATGTAAACGTGCACTTGTGGGTGTTTTAAGTCGTCAACGACTTAGGCCTCGGCACGATGCGGCGCGGTGCGGCGGCCTTCTTCCAGAGAGACCGCGAGACCACCCAGGAGTGGACACGCCGTCGCTGCACTTACCCCACGGGGGTCCGAAGAAGACGACGGCCAAGACGACCACTTTTCGATTGCAGGATATACCGTTCCGTTCCTCCAACGTCGCGTTTGTCGCTTATTTTCATAAGTAGGTACCTATCTGTAATACACTTTACTTTTATTAAGTGGCCAGCTAGGTGGGTACCCAAACCAATTTTAAAAACCGACTACTGTATGAAGTAGCTAGGGTAGATGATAATACGTACTTAACAACAAAGTGACCAAAATGTAGGTATCTACAATTGTTTGGCGGTGACATGTAAGAAATGTTAAAAGTAAGAAAAACGCATCGGCCACTACCGTCAGTTATGACCGTTTGACTCGGTAAAAATCCGGTGGACAGTGAAACAAAAGAAAAAGGTTACGATTCGTAGCCGCGGCCAGTCAACGATGACAATGACAAACGACGATCAAGAAGAAGCGAGCGCACAGCCGCCTCGATCATTGACGTAACATTCTCAAATTCAATTCGCACAATCTCTTATACGTATCTGGTTATGTTACTTATTGAAACCTATAGGTATATTGTTTTATGACAATAACTACTAAATACCAACAGATCCTGTATCTAAACTATGTTTTGTTTATGTACGCTAAGTGCCTAATTCACCACTTGTATGTATGTTTATAGATCGACAATTTAATTAAGTACATCTATAAGCAGCAAGGTAGGAGTGGGTATTAGTAGAAGGTTAAGTGAGTGTAGGTAAAGAAAGAAGCGACGCCACTGAAAGCAAGTCGATTACAATGGCATCGGGGACCACGTCGCATCGGAATGACAATCAAAGTAGCGATATGCCGCTGCATGTGCCGATTCTTCGTCGACCATCATGTTTCGCGTAATGTATGAACAACACACCTCCAATGTAAACGTTCAGCCTTAATTACAATTTACTATTAACGCGTCCTGTTCGACATGTGCGTGCGCGCCGACGATCAATCAGTCACCTGTCCGCGCATGATCGTCGTTGTTTTACCAACCCCCTTCGCCTCGACCTCACCCCCCCGACTGGTGACCACTACATGTCCGCTAGATGTCGCCGCTTTTTATTTCCGACATGTACCGGCAATTGTCACTCGAGCAGACCGCGCGCTCGATCCTTTGCCGATAAATTTGAGCCGAACAATCGAAAAGCTCAACCGCAAAGGCAAATGGATCGCTTCGCAGATATATATCTTCGTTCTCTTTCGACCTTATAACTACGTTAATTGTGTTCGCTTTTCCTTTTTTGCAACTGTTGAGTCTTCCTTTCTTGTTTCGAATAATTACGTACCTACCTACCTACCTATATGTATATAAAATAAGAATAAGGTAGGCATAAAAGAAACGGGACCAAGTACAAATAATATACGCTTTCCTAATTTAAGAGCGTCTTCAAATCGCCGGGAATTTTCGTTGCAATTCGATTTATTGTCGGACAATACATTAAAGGACACATTGCCGGTCCCGTCATCAGGAACGCCAAAGGGAACAAATGAAAAAAAAAAAGAAAACATGCGGCCGTCAAAAACAAATTAAAACCACCCCGAACGAGCCCATGGATGTCTAATCTCTCGCACAGATAAATAATATTATCTAGCTGTTCCCAATTGGTACATGTGTCGTAGGTTTAGGTGGATGACAGAACATAACTGCAGGTATTTATGGGTACACACATATTATAGATTCTGTGAAACGTGGCGGCATTCCTCATTATCTGATGATGATGATGATGATCGAAGAAATAGAGAAGAAATGCCGTAGTGCGCCATGGACCGTGCTCTAATAGATGACGACAGATAGCACTGATGTCAGACACGAAACATATCATTAGCCGATACGATAGAGTTGGCTTTGGATGAACGATGATGATGATCTATTGTCTTAAGGTAGCGATGAGAAAGTCATGGAAGGAATGAAGAGGGAGAGAGAGGGAGAGAGAGAGAGAGAGAGAGACGGACGTGAGAGAGGGACGAACAGAACTAGGATCGGCACCAGAGGCCTGATTAAATAATATGCATTATTGGACATCCTTGTCTCTCTTTTTCGTCGAGATCGAATCATCTGAATTATCGATTCAAATTTAATATTTGACACGTCTGATATTTCAAACTATTATTTATGTTCACTCGTCGACCACAAAATTTGACCGAGGTGACTTTTAAAAATTGCCATCTCCTTTCGTTCCTTCCATGTTATACGTTTTTGTTTCGGCATCGGCTACGCGCGTTTGTTGCGTGTGTGTTTTTGTTGTTCGATGCGTGCTGCGTGCTGCGTGCCTTTGGCCCACACAAGTATCGTCATTAGCCACGTTAATAAATAATTAATAAAACCACTCAAGGTTAAACGTGAATATGTATTTTTTTCAAACATTTTCCTATTAAGTATATATATTGGTGTATGTATATTGTATATTGGGATACCCTCCCTTTTATACGTAATGTACATGTTAAATAAGAGGGTATCGACGCAAGTTGAATTATTTAATAAATTCTTTGAATAAAAATAAAAATTCTCTACCTTAATGGCTATTTAGATAAGTAAGTGAATCTTATGAATAAACAAGCAGGACTATACAAAATTACAGTTCTAATTCTATTTTTTTTACCAGCCAAAAAAAACAACAGATAATTACCTACTCTGAATAATATTAAATTTTTTCCTTAATAATATATATATTTTATCAAAATTTATCTAGTTAATAGTTATCTTTTGTCGCTTAACGTGTGGTTATACAAAGGAAATTTTCAGAGAGTGGTAACAAAAAAAAGGCAACACACGTCAACGTTAAAACCGACGTTGTTACGTTATAGCAGTAATTAGCGCCAGTTACTAAGGGAACGGAGCCACTTTGGCGTTTCTTTTTTGTTTAGCGTTCGAAGTGACAGCTAAAGAGCCACCGTAAACAACTGGCAACTAACTTGATTTAGCAGAAGTAATTAACACATAGAGGCTACGTAAGCAACGTCAACGATAAACTGCAATACTATCTATGCTGTTTTTTTATAACTAAGATCTAAACTCATATCTATCCATCGATGTAGATACATTATTTGTATTTATTACGCCATTGCAAAATGTGCAGAGTTCAGTAAAAAAACGCCGTCTTTTACACGTTAATAAATCTCATTAAAGTTGCCTTTACTTATTTACGTTTTGTTTTCCAGTTTTTTAGTAGATCATCCAATCTTAACTTACATCATATTTGTATTGCGAAAGAGAAATGAAAACTAACTATATCTATTGATTTTCCTACATACGTAAGTAGTATAATTATAATTATTATAAAAACTAAAGACAAATTGAGTGCTAACTGTAATTAACGAAATGATACTATTTAAAAAGTGACATTAGTGACATTTTAGATAAGAATACATGAATGATAAACGAACATGTCGGATATGTCTAGCTTTAACGAATAAAGACGAAGAAACTGGTGGCCACTTTAGCTGCCTGCTCTCTTTTCGGTTTTCCCGAACAGCTACAATGAAAATATATCGTTGCTAGGCTACGGAATATGGGGATAAAGACCACCATTCGCAACGTAACCTTTTTACTGCTAAGGATGTCGATTCTTTTACGTTTCTGTACGTGTCTCTGAACTTCACATGCACTCAAACGCACCAACAAACTAACCAAATCTAAAATACAAACTGTCTTGTCTAACGAAAGTTTAGAAAAAAATAATAATAACCACCATAAAAGTCTAAACAAGTAATTTTGAACTGTTTTCTGATCATTATTATAATTTTTTTATTATTTTAATTTTAATTATAACTTATTTTATGTTAGAGAGAACTGAACGTTTAAATATAGATAGATACGTAAGTAAATCATGCCTAATAATTTGACAATTCGTGAATCAGTACAGAGGCCGAGTGAAGTGATGTGAAGCACTCCCACATCGTACATAACGACACTTGGAATTTTATTGGGCATAATTGAATAATTGACCACTAACAGGATGTTTTAATACTTAAGACTTAAACCGTTTGAGAGGATCAACTAAATAAAACGCCCAGTTTTATTGAATCATCAACGGCGCGGCTGAGGCTGTAGGAATATTTCAACTGCAATAATAAAAACTCCCCTGTTGTTGTTTTCTGCGATCATGCAACGGAAATTTCTACTTCATCGAAAAGAATAAGAAAAGTAAAACACGTTTGCTATATAGATACTACTACTATAAATATGCTATGCTGTGGTATGCTATGATATAATAGGCATATGGTATATATTTTTCGGATGGTATTGCCTATAGATACAGTTATCCTCGTATTAAAGGGGGAATAAATGTTAAACGTTTGTTTACTATACATGTATCTAAATTTGTACAATAAAACAAGTGAAGTGTTTAAATGATATTAGTTTTGCATGCAGTTTTTAATTATCTCTCTCTTTTTAAATGGAAACATGCGTTTGTCTTGTTAATTGTACAGCAGACTCCTCTGTATCTTTAAAAGGATCACCTTCAGACCCATATTCACGTTTAACACCGGCAAAGTGTTAGCTAGTACTTACATAGGTATATATTTTTCAACGACCTAAATTAATTTCAATTTTTGAATTGAAAGATACTGATAATAGATACATAAACTTTGCTTTCTCTTTCACAAATGAAATTAGAAAAAGCATGAGCATTAGAGGTTTTGTTGACGCTTTTATCAAGAAATATAATTTTTACCCTAAATGCTAAATGCTGACAAGATTATTAGGGAGGATAGAAAGGATTAGAAATGAGGAGGAGGAGGATATTAGAAAGAGTGAAAGAGAGGACATTGCTAGGACACCCTTTGAGAGATGAAGAATAGTTAGGGATGTAGGATTCTGTATTTTTAGGGAATGTGAAGATATTCATGGAGGTGCGTGTCTAACCAGTCTATTTATATCTAAATCCTCTATTCGTCTAATACGTAAAACAGGACTTTTAAAAAATCAAATCGTTCATCATCATTGAACTTTACTTTACGTGATGTCTTTAAATTGTGGTTCGATTGAGAATTTTGTTTCGTCTATCATTATTACTTTTATTGTAAGCCGTATGCCTCCAAGTGAAGTTTCTGTTTACGTTTGTCTACCTTTGTAAATCTAATAATACGTCTGGTTTCTTGTCATTGTTGGTAGGAAAAGTGCCCCCGATTAGTCCAACTATTTAAAATAAAATCAGTTAACAAAAGGAGGAAGAATCGAATCGGTCGTCTTTCTATTTATGGGTGGGTACCATTACAAATGCGACACAGTTGAGTGAAAAACCCTCGACCTTAAATTAGATCAAGTCCGCCAAATTTGAACGAAATAGTAAACAGATACGTTGCGCACAAAGACATTGCAAAATGGAACGAAAATAGAAATCTCATGGTAAGAAGGAACCGACTCTACTACGGGTCTACGGGACTACGAATACACTTTGCCATCAGTTAGGTATATCTTTTCAATGCGCTTTAAGCAACGAACATACAAAAGGTCCCATTCAGGTGAGTTTAAAAATTACAAGGCTTTTACGATTCATTTAGCACGCCAAGCGGCCGTGAACACAGGGACAACTTTATTCCTTAAGTACGAATTTAATCGACTGTGTCTGCGCCTTCTTCTTTTTTATTTCATTCTTTTTTTTTTCTTGCTATTATTATCATCATTACTTTTGCTCTTCATCCATCGTGTAGGTACATTCGAAAGCGCGATCGAAAGGATAAAAAACATAATATAACATATATCTATATTTGTCGGTAGGTACCTACAAGTTCCATTATCTGTAATACCACTGCTGTACCTACAACAAAACAATAATTAATCGAAGAGCTATCAGCGTACCATCCACATATGGATATATGGAATAAAGAACTGGTATCCTCTCCGATTGTATAAAGAATCCACCCCCAAAGAAATGTATTTATATGTATGTAGTAGACGTAATACGGACCCCATTAATATCGAATTCATAGAGAGACCGGACAAAAAGCTACGAGGGTGAAAGAGACTGATGCATAGCCGTCGAAACGACGCACACGATGCGATGATGATATCGCGCAAAATGCGACGTCGTGTGGCTTTAACAAGTAATAACAATTTGCCACGGTTTTGGTACATTAAGGGCCGGATCTACAACGAAATGCGCCACCAACGACCCCTTACGACCGACCCCAAACAGACAATGTCCTTTTCTACATACACATATACGTATAATAAAACGTAGCAACTAACTAAACGTAAAAGCTCCACGTTCTACGAGCAATCGATAAATAGTTGATGGTGTAGATGATGATCAGTTTTAGTCAAATGGGTAATCAAATGGTGGAGGTGCCGGGATTTCGTACTCTTGTTAAATGTTTCATCAGTTTTGTCGACCACCAGGTTCAATGGTTGTTTATACTATCTGAGTATATTTTGTGAGCTGGTGTACGTTCTACCCAGTGGTTCGTTGTAAAACTTCAACTTCAGCACTGTTTAAAATACTAAATACCCGTTTAGTAGAGTCAGGTCCAGAACAAGTAAAGTAAAACAAGATAAGATAGAGATGATTGTTACGTTTGATACAGTTTGTACGTGGTCTTTTCAGCGTCAGACAAAAAAACGTAAAGATCGTCACGAAAAAGCTATAAAAATTTGTCATGAAGGGTGGCCGTCGACCACCGCCGAGGCGTCGTTACTTCGGGGGAACGGGAGGGTTCGGCGGGGTTGACGATGCCGCGGCGGCACGTCGAAATATGGGAAAAGGAAATGACGCGGCAATTACATCCCCACCGCTGTGACGCGTACGCAGTTCCGGACCGGGAGTTTCCGGAAAATTTTATTTTTTTTTCTCTCTTAATCCCGGAGGACGACATGAACTACCAATGGCAATGGAATCAGTAAAGACGAGTTTTGAACGATGATGCGTTATTTGTTTTGTTACAACCGAAAAAATGAAAAAGAAATAATTGTGTCGACACCTCCTGTGTGCTTAACTGCGAGAGGATAGCCATAATACGAGTGGAAAACAGAACCATCACCTACATTACCTACCACCGGTAGGTAGGTGGTACTCAGGTGCCTAATGGGCACATTGGATAAAAATAATTGTATAATATGCAAGTACCTTACCTACATAAGTAAGTGTATAAGATAGGTATAAATATAGGATAGATACACGTGTGTTGATGGTAGTGCCCAGTCGCTCGAGATGAGACATCAGATCGTCGTGTCTCTCATTATACACACATAGATGTAGAAACGCGGATCTGGCGTCTCGTTCTCGGACGTTTCGGTTGGCGTTCGTGCTTCTTCCTCTTTCGTACCGTTCTTTTTTTCGTTTCGTTTGCGAGAAAGCCGTTCCTGTCTGGCGTAGTCGCGGCCACCACCGCTTAATTTATACGGCATGTTTACATATGTCGAAAGGAACGGAACGGGTCCCATTTTAATTGTCGGCATCTGACAGTCAAAAGGGTCGCAGCATGCCGCGGCCGGTCGTGGCGCCACCACGAAAAAAGCGGCGACGAACGCGAATCGTCGGATGAACGAACAAAACGAACATCGCGATAGATAGACATCGACGACGACGACGACGACGACGGCGACGGCGGCGACGGCGGCGACTACCACGATGCATTTACGTATGGACCTACCGACCGATACGAGCCATGTAACAAGGCATACGATTCCGATTTTAAACAACTCGCTGCCTGGCTGGCTTGCTGGACGATTTTGCTGTTGCCTTTGCTTTTGCTTCCAGCCATGGCCTGGCACTTGCGAGCGCCCAGTAAGTGCCCACAGCGCCGAAGAAAATCAGGACCAAAGAAATAGCCGAAATATAGAAAATCACAATTAAAGATATTTTATTTGACACGTACTTAATAGGTACCGATAGTTATGACACATCCCGTTTACCCATTCACTAATTAACTACATTATTATGGATAAATATCTGCTTTGCGGTCTGGAGTGAGTCTTCATTAGAGATCAATCTAACATATAACTCTTAAAATGCACTGTATGAAACATTGGTCATTTCTTAAAATACGGCTTTTACCCATTTTGTGAATACCGTATTTTAAGATCCGACCAATATTTCATATTGTACTTTTTAAGAGTTATAGACTGATATCTAGTAGAGTCTCACTCGAAACCCCAAAGCTGTATTTTGGACGGTTTAAATTTTATGACTTTTTCCGAACTTCTATAAAATGGACAACAAAAACACCTAAGTCAAACATCCCGCTTCCGACATAAGTGATTTAAATGTTTTTTTTTGTCACTCTTGAATTCTACGACTCCTGAAAAATTGTTTCCATACTAATACGGAGTCGTAGAATTCAAAGATGACCAAGAACAATGAATCGTTTATGTCAGAAGCAAGATACTTGGCTTGGTTATCGGTTTTCTGAGCCTTTTTTGCTTATTTTCTGAATAACGCATTTTAAGAACTGACCGATGTTTCATATTGCACTTTTTATTAATTATAGACTGATATCTAGTGAAGACTCCAAACTCCAAATCGCGAAGCTGTACTTCGGACGGTTTAGATTTTGTGAATATTTTCCTGAACCTTTACAAAATGGAAAACGATAAAAAATATCTCGCGCTTCCCACATCATAGAGCAAAAAATATTTTGTAATTTTTTTAAATTTTCGACGTATCAACTATTACGATATATACAAAACTTTTCGTCCCCGATTTTGCCGAAAATTATTTTTAGACTAATTTTTGGTTGTAGAAATCATCATCTATATCGGAAGCGACATATTTTATTTGTTTTTGTTTTAATCGTTATCTATTTTGCAGAGGTTCGGAAAAATATTCATAAAATGTAAACCGTCCGAAATACAGCTTTGCGGTTTGGAATTTGGAGTCTTCCCTATATATTAGTCCACTACTTCCACATCAGGAAATCCTGATCAGAAAAACATTATCAGTTCCAAAATAAGAAATCCTGGCCAGGAAAACATTATTAGTTCCAAAACAAGAAATCCTGGCAAGGAAAACATTATCAGTTCCAAAACAAGAAATCCTGGACAGGAAAACATTATCAGTTCCAAAATAAGAAATCCTGGCCAGGAAAATGTTATCACTTCCACATCATGCATCAGAAATTCCTGACTAGTTCCTCAGAACATGCCTCACTTCATCCTGACCAGGTCCTGATCATGTTCAGACAAATTGTTCTAGTCGGGATGTTTTCTGTTTTTCATAGACATTCGACTGTCAACTATGACGGGGCATGGCGGGCCCCGTGGTGTCGCCAAGTACCGATAAAAATTAATGCACCTATAAAAATAGACGTGTCATCGAATTTTACGACGATTGTATATAATGTACACAATCCAATTTACTTAATTTATTTGATAGCCGTTGAAAAGACGTGACTGAAAAGTTCCAGCAGCGCATATTCCTATTACCTAATGTATGCAATTATATAGATATAGTACTTATACAGACTACACATGAGTAGGTACGTATAGGTAGATATTTGAATAAGTACATAAAATGTGACGACAAAAATTTCGAGCAACAATAAAAATATTGACGATTCAAAGTGCAGTTATGGTCCTTTGTCATCACCGGAGTTGATATAGAAACGAGTTATCGTTAAAGGCAATAATTCCATTGTTTATGACAGGCGAAATTTTACAGCCCATATTTTTTAGACAGAATTTACTGTTATTATTTTAGGTACTAGATACCCATACGTATACCTATATCGTCTGTCTAAGTTATTTGTTTTTTATTTTTGCACCTACGACAGTACCTACCTACTAAAATAAATTTATAATCATAACTAATACAGTTAAACGATGACAAATGCCATTCGAAGGGTTCGTTAGCTTCGACTCTTCATAATCGAAAAAGGCATCACCGTAAAAATATCTATTAAGTACCTAAATACGCGCGCGGCTACCAAAGCTTTTGTCGGTCGGTCCGTTTGGGCTCCTTTGCCTTATTTCCTTATTCTTTTCTTAGGCCTACGGATTCTATCTATTTACAAGTTCATCGATACGTAAAATTTAATCTCGTTTTTGGAAAGAGGTTCGCAAATTGTTTCGGAGACGAAACCCAATTTTTTCGGTCTACAAACTCGTCTGATTGCCGATTGCGTTTAAGATTTGCCGAAATCCAAGTTGAATTTGAAGAAATACAGCCGCCTCGAACTGGTCGAGGAAATTAGGCATAGGTATAGGCATGTAAAAGGGAAAAGATTATCTCATTTACACTAAATAAGAAGTTAATAAAAAATAGGAATAGGTATTGTGTAATGAAAAAAAAAAAAAAACGACCAGAAACACGAATGGCGCCACTTATATTTTTGTAGGCGCCCTTGCCGAAAGAATAACTCTCGATATATCATCTACAGTGTTATTTTATATGTATGTATACATATTGCGGAATCTCTTATGAGTAACGAAGCGACGCAATGACGCAGTTGGCTGCGGTGTAGTTCCGTTTTTATCAAAGTCGGTCTTTCGTGTATGTCATTTGTCATAGGAAAGCAGGGAGAAGAAAAAAAGGAGAGAAAATGAAGAAAAAAAAAACAAAAAAGACGAGACGACAACTACGGTCGGTGGTAATTTATACGGAACGTAATGAAAACCGCGTGATCGCGGTTGGCTTATATGCTTGGCAGACCGACGACTATGACTATATGCTTCGATGTTAAAGAGCCTCTCATGATTCCCTGGAGCTACATATATGGATGCGAGCATAAATTTTAAACTGAAATGCGCAAAGAAAAAAATAACGCAATTAAATTGTAACACGCACGCAATCGTTGCTCAAAGCCCTTCCGTGAAAACTATAACTAAGTAATAGGTAGTTGGCTAATGACATATATACTTGTATTAATATACATATATATATATATTCTTTCTATTCTTTCTATTCTCATTATACCGTAAAATAAATGACAATAAGGTATGTTTATGGTATTAATTATCGGAGGACTGTGGCATGACACGGTAATTCCCGTACCGTCCGTCCGTCGAAAGGGGTTGCTTCCGGCGCTGGCATCGCTATTACCCCGCCCGCTTTTCATTATTGTCATTTATTATCAATTTGAAGCCGTCCAAGCAGGCAACGTAAACGGACGCTTTAATGATACGACATTTGCTACATTTGCTTTGCCACCGTGCGCGATGTTTCACTGTTATACCCATGCACATGCAGGTATATATCTATTGTATATTATATGGTATGGTATGGTATGGTATGGCATGGTATAGTGTACAAGTGCGTGGACGAATCATTGTCTAAGTATATGTCTTATTACGGGTGGTGACCTCGCGTGACATGCTACGCGAAACATGTGTAGAAAAACGCCGAGGATAATGATATGATACGCGCCGCAACAGAAAACCGGGATATTTAGCTACCAATTTGTTCAACCTTTGCCAGTTGTGTTTTTTGTTTAATAACAAATTATGATGTAAGGTAGCTAGCTAGCTGCCTGTGCAACTAACCAAACCACACACCGGATCATCAGGTGCCGGAACAAAATAAATACATACCTACTTAGCTACTTGTTTAGAAAAATTACCACTTCCTAACTACGATACTAATACCTAATTAATTATTTACTTTACTTTTATTAGAAACAACCCATGTATTACGTATTGTAACATATAGTTAGTTAACTAATAATGTATATTTATATAGACAGGCAATAGGTAATATTTAATAAAGAGAAAAATAAAAGAAGGGCATTTAACGCGGGCAGACTCGGGACGAGACTCAGGAAAGAAACATCAGGAGAAGACGAAGAATTTACAATGGAATCCTCAGCGATTGGTGTGTGGTCCAAGACCATCACGGAGACGACCAACGTAGTCGGCATGCATGCACTTGGCGACCGTTTGGACTGCAGAGCAGATTCGAGACCGAGAAGCTCTTTCCAGCAGCACCAAGGAGACGACGATGAATACGAAGAAGAAGAAGAAGAAGAAGAAGAAAACACACTCCCCTGTTATTTATATATGCATACGTATATGGCCAGGACTAGAACAATAACACTTACATCGCCAACAGAGATAAGTAATGCTCCTCGATATCATCTCCCTCGTAATATTGTTGGCAACCAACCAACGCAACCGAGGTACCTGCGTGCCACAGCACCACATTGGGCCCCCTTATCATTATGTAAACTAATAACTAAACTAAACGTAACGTAACGGTAACTTCCCCCTTCAGGTCACCACATTTCACTTAAATTTCGTAAATAATACTATAGTATGTTATGTAGGTATTACCTATATAATATAGGTAGGTACCTACCTACCTACCTATACGAAAGTTTGTTCATGAACGCATGAATCTTTAATCAATTTCCTGATCAATTATTTGTCGAAAAGAAACGTCCGGTAATATTACTATTTATTTCGATTCATGCGTGCTCTCGGGGGTAGCAATTTAGGTTTTTTATTTTCGCGTTTACGCATAGCTAATAAATACCCATCAACCATCATAACCGCATAGGTTGCGACTTTAGATACACCACTCTAAGCTATCGATGATAAATCATTCAAATTATTACACCGTTTGTCGTTGTTTCGGACACGCTACGTTTGTAATTCTACCTTTCCGATATCCGAACTGTTTAAATATTTAGAAAATCAATCGTGTAGATGGTCAAAGTGTACAATGTACACCGACTTACGTAGATATCTATACATCCATGACGCATTAAAACTTCTTTTTACTTTAAGGGAAGGAAAGGGAAGCTAAGGCCTAGTATTATATTATACGTATAATTCTAGCAACGTTTAAAGAACCTGTAAAAATTTTGAAGTACCTAGGTACCTATATACTGTTTAATTAATTAACATTAAAATTAATCATGATTTTGGTGAAGAAAGAAAGTTTTATAAAGGTACCGAAAGAAGAGATATATCCTCATTATGTATCTGTATTTACAAATAATGTTCAAAGGAATTGATAAAATTGGTTAATCAAAAATCCTAAGGGAAACTCTCTTTTAACTCTGACAACAGTACGTACCTACACTTTTCGGTGTAATTATAACGAGAGAGAGGTTCCTTTTGATAATACGATGAAACGATCAGCATTTTCAAGCACTCCATTTTATTCCCCCTTAAACACTGAAAGTCGAAATGTAAATCGCATTTATCATGCGCTGTCGCTTAAAAAAATACTTTACGAACTTTGAAGACATCGAAACAAATACTGAACTTGTGTTCCTTTACATAACACTGCGAGTGTTATTGCTAAGAAGAAAACTTTTTTTTTGTTATTAGCTAGTAACAAAGGTACATTTTCAATTTTTTATTTGATTACTTTTTCTCGCGGTATCTAAAGCAACTTATTGCTTAAATGGGAGAAAAGTGATGCCAGTGATGGTATAAAATAATTTTATAAGATCCGAAACAATTGGTAAACAATCTTCAAATACTACAGATAATTCTTAATACTTAGTAGAATAGGTAGATGTTTATTGACGAAACAGTTTTCATTTTGATAAACATTTAAATTCCGTTTAAAACGAAATAAGATGTAGTTGTAGAGGTGGTGTGGGGGTATACCTATAGGTAGGTACCTTATCTATTGCATGCATTTAAATGCTATAAGTATAACAGGTACTTAAAATAATGAAAGTAATTGTAATACAGTCAGTATTATAAAGGGCGGGGGGGGGAGTTTGGCGGAGGGAGGAAAGGACATGACAGACATCAGCACTTTGATACGGATGTCGTCTTTTGTTGTTCGAAAATTGTTGTTATATTTAATAACTAATTTGACTGATGTGTCAGCCAACCACCGCACAGCACCGGTGGCTAACACGCGAATTTTACTAAGTAGATAAGTATTAACTTCACGTCCGACGGCTGAATTTTACAGGGTCGGATTAGGAAGAGCGAAATTAAAATTTCAATAAGTATATATGGGTATGCTTCGTAAAAACATTATATACAAATGAGAGGGTGTCTAAATGCGAAAATAAAAATGATAACGTTTTACGAAGCCCGCTTCTGTAGGTATATATGTATACGTCCCTGCCTGTCTACCTAATAATACTTATTTATTGCGACATTATTGTTTTGTGGAGTTGATTTGACGTGCGTTTTTATAGAAATGTAAAATGTGACACGACCATAAAGGACAATAATTGGGGCAATTAGACGGCAGTAGAAAATGGAGCTGTCAGTTAACGTAGGTATGATACAATAATGGATCGGATCGCATGAGTCGGTTGGGTATTTGTCGTAAAACAAAAAAAATAAAAAAATACGACGAATCTGTCCAACCATCATTTCAACATAGAAATAATAACAAAAGAGGCAATCTTTCCGGTGTCACAAAAAATTTATTGGAATAGGTAATAAAGAACTTATATCAATAGGTAAGTAATACGTACACAAAATAGAAATAATTTGTTGCATGATTTTCCCACGTTCAATTTTGTCGTTATAATTTATATCTGTAACTACCTATACTTACTCATGGACCTAGGTGTATATCTACCAACTGTTTCAGTTGAAACTTTTGTTATACGTATCTACTTTTATATGTATGTATAGTTAGTTAAACTGTTAATTATAACGTGCAACCGAAAAAGACATTCGTCAAAAGGTGTACCATATACGTGGTACTTGTACGTCCTGCCCCTTTTAATAACAACCGTCTTTGTGACTCCGAATACAAAAACATAAAACATATGTATTTAAGGATCTAAGGATCTACTTAAACGGAGTTTCAAAGGAACCGTTTATCTCAAAATAAAAAGGTACTACCTACCCTGACAGAAATATTGTTCTTATAATATAAACAGTCGATACTTATACTTATTTACTGATTTTTCTTAAAACAAACAATTTGACAACAAAAAACAACGTTCCTTTCATACGTTGACAAGGCAAATAATGAAGTACCTAACCAACCTAATATTACATTATCGTTGCGTTATTCAGGTAGAGATATTGTAAGAAGACAACGGGTGTTAACAAACACATGTACCTAATTACCTACATTTAATTTAAATGAAATCAACAAAATGAAAGAAACCATCTGCTCTTTTATACATCTGTCTGGCCTGACCATTAAAAGTAATAAATACAACTGTATTTGTCATTATCGTAATCATAATACTTAATTAATAAGTGTCCAGACAGCGCAGCGTAGTGATCGCCATCTGTAGATATTTGTTTTTGCTACTTATTGTGGGATTCGATAATGTTCAACGTTCAACAAGGTCGGTCCTTTTCCAAGAAGGATATATCGACTTGTTAAATTTAGCTATTGTAACTATGTGGTAAAACATGCTTTATATGCAGTAATTACTGAATCACACAATAAGTAGCAAATTTCTACAGATGGCGTTCACTACGCAGTCTGTATTTATTTATTAATCGCTATTTATAGGCAGCCGGTGAGTGGGTTGGTAGGTACTAAAGAGTTCGAAATTGCGATACACGTCTGGCAGAACGCTAGCCCAGAGCCATATTTTTATTTTTGTCATAACACTTAGTGGCGCTCACAGTAAGGGAAGTAAAATTATTCTCAGTGTATACTTGAAAGCTAATTCATCAGAGAAAGTACTTCTGAAGAAGGTCTTTCTGGAAACGGATTCCACAAAGTCTACCGTACCTATCCTTTGTTAAAATTTTTGAAAAACTAATCAAATAAATTAAATATACATTCCAATATTATGTCTAACGTGTTTTTTTACTAAGTACTTTATATATACATCATATTCGTATCCATTTTATAAATTCCGTGAGGGTATCTGCGTATGTAGATAGGTATTATGTACGTACCTAATGTTCATGTAGGGATGTGAAGTAGATTTATCATGTTACTAAGTTCAGTCGGTATTGTTCGATTGCCATTATCATCAGAAGCAAAACTCGCTACGCGGTCGGTTACAATGGGAAAAAAACACCCACTTTACCACAACCCCCTTTTTTCAAACTAACAAACAATCATTTCACCCGCACAAGAGAAATGAGAACCATCAACCAAAGAGAGAATTGGACTCAATGATGACGACCGTCCATTCTTCTGTTTAAGGTTTTTACCTCAACATCTACCTCTACCTCTACCTATGTACTATTTATACCCATATCTACGAGATAATAATAAAAATGGTGATATTCGATACCCTTGCCGTTGGTTGTAATCATTGTAGTTTGGGCACACCGTTCCTAAAATGTGAGGTCCCTCGTATTACGTTGCGATTAGATACTATTAAACAAATTGATACGCAGGAACGGCTCAAGTTTCGTTTGTGTGATCCGCAATTTTCGGGACCACGTCCAATAAATATAGGCACCTATTTCCTATTATCCTATTACACTGGTCAGCGAAATCAGGGATTGAAAAGACGAGAAAACAAAAGGGCAGTTATTTACAACGTAATTTGGGACACTAAGTCCAAACATAGCCTCAGATCATCATATTTTTAATAAATCCTTACCCCAAAACTCACACACCTATTAATGCAATTTTTTCTTGATAGGATTTTACAACGTGAAATAAAATAACAATAAAACCTCTAAAAAGTGATAATTTTCGAGGTATATTTTGTCACTTCACTGAATTAGAATCTGAACTCATAGGTTTCCCAACACATCAAGATTTTGAAATTAATTGGCTTTAACATTCAAATGTTGCTAATTTAGCTGTTTTGAATTTGAGATTGGGATATCTTGAAATTTCAATAATTTTTGGAGCAATTTTGGAGCTAGATTTGAAAATGATTACGCTCGTTGTGTATTTTGTTTTCAACCGGCCATAGTGAGTGCGCTCCTTATCGACTGTCTATCTCTCTTTTTCGAGGAAACGACTATGTAGAGTTGAAAAAAGAATCAGAAAGGAAAGTAATATTTGTCAAACTCAAATATCGCCCTGGAAATGCTTTAGCACTTTGCAGTTTCGAAAAATTCTACTTTCAGAACTAAACAAACCATTAGAATCTTTAAATTGAGGTACCTATATCACAATCTGGATGTTTTGGAGCAATTATGAGACCAGATTCTAATTCAGAGACAAACGATAACTCGGAAATAACTGCTTTCTCAGTTGTTTTGTGTTTTTATCTCACAAAAGGGTTAAACAATGAAGTTTTTGGAACTTTAGGATAGGATATGAGGTGAGATTCGGAATAACTACGCCGCAGAGAACATGTTTGGTCTTAGCTTCCTGATCCACGTTATCCTGTATTATATTAGGAGGTTTTGATTTAACGGGTTAGTTAACAACCAAAAAGCAGTTATCTATAGCCTACCTAATCCGTTCCTGCATCCCCAAGTGAAAATGTAACGTAACGAGATGCAGGGGTGGTGCATCGTGCAAGCAGATGTGTTCAAGTACAATAATAACGCACAACCCCCGATGGTGGTGCATGCACACAGAGAAGTTCATAGTGCACCTCAAGCTGCCTGTCGGGCCCTATTCAACAATACTTCACCTCCACCAATAGAAAAGTATTTTGTGCGGCACAATGGGCGGCCATTTTTGGATTTCTACTTATACCTACGCATGTATGAAATATACACACACAAATACAAATATGTGCGTGCAATTTTTATGCCCTTTTTCCACGTCTCATACCGACAATTACATTATCTATTAAAAATAAATTTATTAGGTAGGTATATACGAGTATATATGAACTTCCAGGTAAATGGGCAAAGGTATGTAACATTTTTTTCTGAGGTCAAAGTACATATAGATACTACTAGTGAAATCCCTAAAAGTTTACATGTAATCTAATTGCATACAGAAAAATCGTATTAACCCTTTACTAATCAGGCACAACACTTGTCTATAGTTCAAGTGAAGCTTGCTTTTGTTTCAATTATGCAAGGAAGATTATTAAACTAAATACAAATTATCCAAAAAAGAGGGAATTAAAATCCTTATTCGTCTAAATATTAAGATCAAAGATCTCACATTTGGAACGCGTCCTACCAAGTAGGCACAACGAACCGAAAGCCATATCCCACGACCGGTAGGGGTATTAGCCCTAAGAGTAGTTGTTTCTGGTGATTCCATATTTATATTTATATTTATAAATACAAATTGTCAAGTAAAGTTCCCTGACTTGAAAAGGGATCGAAGAATAAAGTATAAATACCTATATAAAAGTACACAATAATTCCTACATCCATCTAATAATTAAAGGATAAGTAGGTACCTTCTTAGTTTTAGAGTATGGGTAGTGAATGTATTATACGATAAGTACAAACATATACCTATCTATAGGTAGGTATATAATAGAACATTTAAAGCTGCCGCGCCGTTGATCCGGTAATTAGCGGAAATATCTTTTTGCTTATGCGACGTTTCCTTCTTTATTGCCCTTCGTCTTCTTCTTTGTTGTTGTTCCCTCTCGCTCGGCGTTTTGCATTTATAGCCACGTATCGTATTATCGTATTCTGAACCACCTGAGAGACATAAACGCGGTTTCTAAGTGCACTAATTAAATAGCAGCAGAAGCAGCAACAGCAGCATAGTAGCAGTATAGCAGTAGGGTTGTTACCGACTTCTGATGCACACACACACTATTATGTCTGATGCCAACTGCTGCCATCGTAACCACAGACACGGGTACATTTTATGATATTAGATGCCTAACATTTCCTTTCTATTCGGTATATGCATTTACCTATTTGACGAGATACGAGTGACATTTTTAATGGCAGCAACAACTAATATAAATACCTACACCTATAGGTAGGTAGGTAATCAAGCAGAGGGTATGCGTTAAAGCCGGACCTGGCCGCAGATTCACAGATGTAGCAATCATCCAAAGGTTGCCTCGTTATGATATAGTACTTATTCAATCGGATATGAAGATTTCGTCACATGTCAAGTATTTTTACTAATCGAAATTTTGGAAAAGAAACTAACCTAACCTAACCCATAAATCCTAATATTTAATATGTTCCATTAGTTCGATTAGGTTAGGTGATGCGTAACAGTATCGATATCCGATTGACTGCTAACTATATTAAGAAGTTACTTTCGGAGGATAGTTGATATCACGACTGTTACATTAGAATATGCTTTTTTGGCAGATTAAATACATTAAATTGCAGAACATGACCTATGATATTTCCCTTTTAGAAACTTAAAACTGTTTATAAATATAACTATAAATATAAATATGAAATCAACAGAAACAACTACTCCGAGGGCTAATACCCCTACCGGCATCGAATTACACTGTTCATTCCGATGTATTCTTAGACGAAGATATAACATATTTCTACTTGGTAGGACGCGTTCCAATAATATTAGACGAATAAGGATTTTAATTCCTTCTTTTTTGAATATGTTAAAACTATTTGATAAAAAGATAAGACAAACAGAGGAGACTCGATTGTCTTTGTAATTATCCATAAAAGTTTCCCAATCAATTTTAACGCCGCGAACAAGAAGAGAAAAGGAGCGATATACCTAAGATCGTAGAATTTTATGATGTTATTAATAGGTAATATCTGAAAGATATTATTCGGTGCAATTGGCTTTTGAAGTTTACATCTCGTGTAGTAAATAAGAAAAAGGGGAACGTCCCGCGCGGTTCGATACTGCAGTATAGAACTGGGCGATAAAAACCGCAGTAAAATCAAAAATGATCGTAACCCGAACGATGAAAACATAAATTTAAGACAAGACACAGACCCAGACGGTTATCATATATAGGTACATACACACCTTCCTTTCCTTACAATGACTTTGTCCTGTTCCCTAATATGCGAGGATAAATACAATATATTCTGCATTTTATCCTGACCTGTAATTACCATTTTAAACGGAGGTGCCTAAAAGTACCTACACGTTCTACGTAATCAGTAATCAAATTGTGGTTATATCTATAAAAATAAAATTGTTTTAATTAATAGCTTCAGTAGAAGTCTTATTCCGTCGCATCATGCGCAACTCCTCAGTTTCACTATTGCTTATGTTATTATTATACCAACAACATTAGAAGTCATCCTACACATTTATATTCATTACTCAACCATAAGTCTCGATCGACGATAACTACTCATGCTACTGTAGGTAAAATCGAAGAAGAAAAAAATATAATTAAGTAGATAGGTACTTTAAATGTGTCTATGTTTACACAAAATCTATAAAATTCCAAATTAATATGTCAACTATTTCCCTGTTATTTTATCATACAGGTAGGTATTCGCCTTAAACTAAACCAGGACCAAATGGAGATAATAACGGTTATCTAAATTGTTCTAACATTCACATTTTATTTACAGGACCGGCTTTCACTTATTCCGCACTTTAACGAAGCAAGCCACAAGCGTCACGGTCCCCTATTCCGCAAAATGTAGTCGGGTCCTAATAGCATAAAAAAATATACAAACAAAAGCGAGTAATAAGTGGATAGATGGGTAGAGATGGGTGGGTATAGGTAGGTAATCCTATTGCCTCCATCACGATTGGAGGCAATGGTCAGCGCACGTCTGTCTCATTATTATTACAAATCGCTCGCCTCTGGCCAACTCGATGGTGAACAAAAAAAAAAACAACAAAGCGAAAACACGTTTCTTTGATATGACATTCGCCAAAGACAGCAGGATCGGACAACGATAAGAAAAAATACAATAAACAAACAACAACAACATCGGTCCCATTTTCTTCCCTGTTCAAAACCTATCAGAGATTCCAAATTGATAAAACTTTCCCGTTACAAGCCGCGGTTTAAATCTCGCTAAACGGCTTGTCAGGCTCGGACTGAGGCAAAACCGAGCGTGGGCGTCGATGACGGAAGGCGTGGTCGTAAAAAGGTGGGGGAAATGGGGTAATGGGCGGGATCTAACACGCGTTAGCCTCGAAGTATAAAGTGACTTGATCGGTGTATACTTTATGACCAGTTGGTGTAAAATCTAACTCCCAAGTTAAATTTGCACACGACGAAGAGCCCATAGCTCAAAGCTCAGACACACACACACACCATCACAAGTATCTATATAGGTAGCCAAGCGTACGCAAGTGTGCCCTACTAATATTCACGACACTACGTATTCTCAATCCGCCAATGCAACCTATCAGGCTATAGATACGATATGTGTGAAAATACAAGTGGGGAATAACTTAAACTAACAAAGTTTTATCAAACGAACGTTCTACTCTACTCTAAAAATGTCACATTCGAGTGTTTACACACTCGACTCTGTAGGGGGCATTATACCTCATCGTTCCCATTCCTTTTTCGTTATCCCCAAACGCATCTTAGGTAGGTAAGTATCAACATTGAATAGCACTTGGGTATCAGAAGAGACTGACCATCTCCTGTTTGTCTGTCTGTCTGTCTGTACGTAGGTATACGTATAATAAGCGAACGAACGAAGATAAGACTTTCGACGAAGATTTGTTTTGAGAGCGGGGTATGGCGCGCAAGTCAATTTTCCGACGCTCGATAACCGCGACGACGAGAGACGCCCGAAGCTTAGCATCGTCGCACAACAGTTTAACATGGATGGAGGGGCAGCACGCAAAAGCGTGATACGAAACTATGCCATAATAGTAGTTGACGATCGCACTTCTATTTTACACTTCTGATAATATCGACCGTATGTTACCTTCCTACCGGTTGCGGTTAACAGAGTGTTAAGTGGTTGTTAGCCCCAACTAACTCGCTCAAGAATGCTCAACGACATTCTTCCATAACTGACTTTTCACCTCCTATTTACACTCTCATTCTCTTTTCAATGGTTTTAACAAGCCTTGATTGAAGAATAATTATATAATGATCGTGATTCCAAAAATATGGATTCCAATGGATATCACCTAACGGAGAAAGAGTTTTTATGATCTCGTACAGATTTGAGGCTATTTACCTATTCCCCTTATTCAATGTTCCACCACTATCTCGTATCTGTATGTACCGTCAAGTCAATTCAAGTCTAAATGTGCCGAAGGCTTTTGAGGAACGTCACCGTCAGCAAGAAAAGAAGAGAGAGAAACAAGATTAAACACCCGCGGTTATCAGATTGCGTTAGAAAAGGACAACACCGTAACGCGTTTGCCCACAGGAGAGAGCAACACACAACTCTCGCTCAAGTGCCTGCCGTGTGTGTATTGTGTATATGTGTGAGTCGGGGGCTGTGTGTGTGTGGGTTTGTGTATGTGTCTCAAATAGCTCGAAAACCGCCAGAACCGGGCTGCAAATGTCCCGGACAAAAAAGGCATCGTGGTCGGCGTCGCAAAAAGCGCGAGCAACGCCTCCATAGGCATAACCCGCTAACTCCGGCCCACCACAAGTGTGAAAAGGGTGGGGGCGACGTCGCCCTCCTATTGGCCAAGTGCCGGCTGCTCACACCAACGCACCAATCAGCGCGCGACGCCGTCATTAGCACTACTGGCGTTGGACGTCGCGTCAGTGGTCTATAGTCTTCGCCAACGCTTACGGTCGGTCAGAGGTGTCACGGTTCACACTAAAGGGCACCGTTGTTTCACTACACTAGTATCACTAACTAGTGCAAACAACACACTCACAACACCCCAACACCTGAATGGTAACGCGAAAGTGCGCGATTGTTAAGTTGGACACCGTCCACACCTATCCGTTTCAAACCAAACCTATAAGTGATTGTCTAAAATGAGGCAAACTCAAACTCATAGCCCCACATCGAAAAGTTAAAGAAAAATAATCGGTCGTGATATAGTGAAAAAAGAAAACGTTGAAGGTGAAAGTGACAACACTTGACAGCGAGTCTCTAAATAAGAGTTTCTGCGACTTGGACATTCCTCTAGGAACAGATTACCGAAAAGGAAGAAGTTGATGTGGTGGTAAAGCGAATCATAAAATGACCGTAATCTCTTAATCACTGTGAAAATCGTATCCAAAAGATTCAAGAAGTTCCTCATATCTCATAAGATCCACAAAGAGTGCTGGACAAAATCAAGATTTTATTTGACAAATCCCAATCAATTTCGAATTGAAAAACTGCATGATACCGGTGACCATTTCCTAAAACCCAAGATAGATACCTGCTGCCTAATTTATAGCTTGCTACCTCCAATTCACATAACTTCTCTAGCGTGATTAAGCGCCTAAATCGTCACTCCACATTCTGGTCTCTATTGAGAAAATTAGCATCGACTTTGTCCTAATTCAGAAAATTAACAACATCCAGCACCTTCTTCCGTGTAAATCTTTGAAATTTCTAATCAAGTGGAGAAATCCTTCTCCTCAGAAGCTTTCCGTCGGATCGTCGAGACGACACATTAGCCTTTATTGTAATGGCTACAAGGGTTGAAAGTTGGTTTTCGCAATAACAACGGTAAATGCATGTTCGACCGTAAATCCTTCCGTCGGATAGTGACGACAACCCCGTTCAGCTTCCAGCCCAACCCAACATACCACACATAGATTCGAATGCAAATTCGTGAGAAGCGGTCCATCAGGAATCGTAGTTTCGATTCTACCGCACCAAAAGTCACCCCCAATGCGTTACGAAACAGCCTTGGATCCGAATTTTGACGCCAAAGTCAAAAACACTATGGCCTACCATCCCTTTCTGCAGCTGCCGCGTCAGACGGACTTCAGCGTAAGCTCGTTGTTAACCGCGGCAAATAACAGCAGCGGTGGTGCTGGTGGAGGTGGAGGTACACCGACTACTACTCCATCACCGGTAGCCACCCCCGGCTACTTTCCGGCAGCAGCCCTTGCCGCTTTTGGCGGCCAAGGACCGCACGGCTGTTATCCCGGCACTCTGATACCCAAAATGAATCATCCCCATCATCCTCATCATCCGTTGGGAGCTCATCCATACACGACAGCGGAAGACGTGGTTTTAGCTGCAGTTGCTGCCCACAATCATCATCCAGCCATGGTTAGGCCTTTGAGGGCCATCCAGCCCGAAGAAGACGGAGTTATTGACGATCCCAAAGTTACGCTCGAAGGAAAGGACCTTTGGGAGAAGTTTCACAAGTTAGGAACGGAGATGGTCATAACTAAGAGCGGAAGGTAAGCGTTAAATAATTCTCTTAAACTTTTGGATTGAATCCTGACGATTCCTTTTGAATCATAATTGTTTGTGATCCAAAAGGGAATGGTAATAGAGCATCTGTTGTATCTGCCCTGATGATGAGATGAGCGTTAAATCTTCAATGGATTTCTCTATTTTGAGGATTATCTAAAAAAAAAACTTTAACATCCAAAATTTCGGTGAGATTGATTTAGTTGCCCATACGTTCCAACATTCGTTTCTTGAATAACTTCAGCCAAGTATCATCAACGGTTTTCACGAATCATCTCTATAGTCCTGTTTCATTGATGATACCAAGTTTTTCTAGGGTAATTGATATGATGTATCTTTCGATTGACAATCTAATAACGTGTCACATCGTCACATCTTGCATTTGGATTAAGCATACTGTGTACCTCGAACTTCTGAATGCGAGATTTGTATAATAAATAGCTGCTAAGTAGGTACCGGTACCTATGAGATAAGTGGTATTATAAGTGGGATAGGGATAGCTTAATTAATAGCAGAATTGTCCGGGTATTTGTGGCAGTTACTATGCAAATAAAGGCACGATTACATTTAACACACATTTGTTTAACAACAGATCCAGAGATGTGTATAGAACCTTAGTTAGATATGTATTACCCGTACTTGTTGAAAGGATATTTAATATACATTGCGCGCTATGTTAGCCGCTACAGACGACGGACACTACGCTGCGGCTCTGACATTTACACACAAATATACATATAAACGTGCCTATTTACTTACTTTATGCTAATTGTATGCACTTTATTTCTTAACTTGTCAATTCAATGCGGCCATTAGCGAGACGGAATGTCTTTTACATCATTTTTTTGCGTCACCAATAACGTGAATAAACGTAGGCGAGGTCTGTAGTTCTGTTATGAGTGTCTCGGCTTCCATTAGCCAATTGCCAAGACATAGCCGCTATATGCTATGTGCCAGCTATATGGGTGACGTGGATAAATATTGCAACATAGGCACCCTATCCTATGATCCTGATTGGTAGGTAAAAGGTACCTTTTGCTGATAGACCAAAAATTGATCCAAATTGATTCATCAATCTGACGTCGTCTTTCTATCATCCCTCGCTCTATATTGGCCTGATGTTAAGGCACCTATTAGATACTTATTACGGGTTATTTATCACGGATAATCTTGCGGTAGGTATTGTGGATGTCTATTTATTTTGAGTTCCTTTCTCGTAAATAATTATTTCGACACGGCCTAATGTACCATTTTACACATGTTATTAGGCCCGACGGTGTAGATACGGTCGCAAACCGAAACGAATTAAGACTTCCAGCGAAAACAGCACTTCAAACAATTCGCAAGCTATTATTAGCTAAAAGGATGTGGAAACTTGATAAATTATCCTCCTGAGATCTGTGTTTAACTAATGATGACAAACGAACTTATTGCAAAACAAATTGATTTTAGAAGCGGAATATTGCACACGATACGGAACAAAATACTAGAAACGTGATGGAGAAAGAACGAAGGTGTCGTGCCGTCCTCGTCCGTTAACCATACGAATTCTCTTTATGGAAATTCTTAAGGGATGAGAAGGTTGCGAGGGCGAGGAATTTATTATCATTTCTACTGTGACATCCAAGTTAAGGTGACACGACGTAATATAACTCGAAAAGTGTGGAGGAATTCTTTTGAAACAATTCAATAATATTAAGTCTTTAGAATGATATATATGTAGGTATAGATATATATAGCTGCGTAATATTCTGACGCTCGTGGAAATGAAATATTTTCGAAAATGCTTACGTTAGGTACGTCTCAAATAAGCGAAATTCTTATTCGTGCATGAGAAATTACTATGCGACAAAAACAAAAAATTTTGTTTAAAAAGAATTTCGTCATGGACGAGGTGGTGGTGTTTGTGATCGCGTTATTGATTCCACCCGAATAGAATACAGATAGGTACCTGTCAGAAAAAAAGATAAAGTGTATACTAAGATAGAAGAACAACCACATGTGACGTCAAAGAGCATTAGAAATTCAAGCGTCACCCCCCTCTCTGTTTCTGCTCCTACCACCCTCTTCTCCTATCCTTGTGACTGCCGTCGGCGTCTCGACGTCGGATTTGTCGTCTGGAATTGACGACCGAGCCAAGAAATGCCCTTTCTCATCCCTCGACACGATCAGCAGATGGTAATGACGGCAGAAATAGAAAAAAGTTTTACAGTGTTATGTACCCTTTTTGACAATGTGTCCGCAACACCCCGACATCTATTTACCCTGTCGTTGGTGGGATCACATCTCGATCCAATGTGTTACAACACTTGCATATCTGTAGTTTAATATTTTCCGGAAGGTTTTGAAGGCAATCGCTCCAATTTTAAACAATGAGAATCCTTTAGATGTCTAGTAAGCTTTATGCTTTATGCTTTATGCTAAATGGAAAGTCTTTGTCAGTTCCGCCTTATTCACACGATCTCAGAAAGAGAACTCCACAATCTTAAATGATTACAGCGGCAGTTTTGGAAGTCTCAAATTAGCCCAATTTTCATCGTACGAGAACGACACCCTCACAACCCGTACGCCACAAAACGAATCCGGAAAAGCCGTCTAGATCTCCGGCTTATTATACAACGTTATTGTGCCTTCCTACCACAACTCAAGTTTAACGTACGAACATACGTACGCATGTAGGTACTGTTCAGCTCAAATAAAATGGACGACATATTCTATCATCTCCTCCTCCGTTCTTATTTATCATTTATATATATATATTTTTCTTTTTTAATCAATACTTGAAGACATTACGTAATATTGAAGGGACCGTGATCAGTTTATTTATTATATTCCGCAGGTATACACCTCTGTATACCTGTACGTCAGTTAACAATGTTTGTAAAGTTAGGTTTGGTACCTTAGCCGTACAGTTGATCTGTGGTGGTGGGATGTAGCCACGTATGTACCTACGTATGGGCACCAATACATGCACGTGTACGTATTCGTGAATGCATGTAGATGAAACAGAATAAAGAGCGATTGAAGAAGAGGAACAGAGCGTACAAGCATAACACGACAGGGTGCTAATAATTAGGGCTCTTTCGTGCCGGTTTCAGCTCTCTTGTTCCCCATTAAAGTTCCCCGCGACTGCGAGTTCTTTGAGCCAGTTTAACCCCTGCACACCCGCCATCATCCGCCCTATCCGCTCACCTCCAGGATCGTACTTCAAAACATTTTCCTTTCAAAAAATCCTAGGGGCGACATAAATCCTTCTTTAAGTCTACTTAATATTATATTGAGCAAGTTTATGTTTGTGCACGTGGATCAACTCTCCGATGTGTAGTCTCTCCGATGCCTAAATGTTCATATTCCTTTTCGCTATTATTTTATAGATTTATTTTGTGAGCTCGATTGACCGGAAACTACATTATCCTTTAAAATAGAGCAGTGGATATTTTAATTATATTTACAGAAAAATGCCAAGTTCGGCCCTGCTTTTTCTTTAACTTATCATCGAACCACTATGCACAGTTCTGGCTAATGTGCTGTGCGCTCCGTTCATGTCCCTGATGTTTATGCACGCACATGAACCCCTGGTTCTGGATGAAACAATACCCTTACGACGTCAGTGTGTTGATGTCGTTCTCTTTCTGTCTTTCTTTCATTATCTCTTTCTCGCTCTCTCTCTCTCTCTTTCGCTCTTCCATATATCTATAACACACACTTCCTTACACATGTGAACAGATAATATACGAATTTGTACGTCGCAGTTTGCTATTTATTATTAGGTAGATGTGTTTTACGGGTGGATGTCGGGACAATAGTCGAGATAAATTTAATAATTTTAAGGGAGTAACGGTAAATGTGAAAACAAAGAAGAAAAACCCATTATTAGCACCATAATCATCACTGCCGTCATTAAATCTTCTTACGAACGAGTCCCAGTTAGCGACAAAGATTAAAGACATGATCTAATCTGACCGCGTCTGTTTATCCGAAGAGCAACAAAGCTACTGAGGATGTAATTTGTATATTTAATTGCCGTCGGTGATTAATACAGATAAACACTTACATACGTGCATCTACATAACATACTCGACTCGATTCCGATTCCTTTTCGAGTTTAGTTTGCATACCGAACACAAGCGCCGTACTGTACATACACGCTGTGTACGTACACTCCTGTGCAAAAGTTCCGTAAATAATGATTAGCGAACGTATGTACGGATAGGATCGTTGGAGTTAGGTGGAGTTACATATGAAATGAACTCATAAAATAAACGAGTCGATGACAGGATCCGAAATTTTATTATTTATTAAGTGCCGTCGATTTAATAAGTAATTTGTTGTTTTATTGCCTAAAGATAAGACGTTTTACTGTCGGCCGAAATGCAGCAATTAAAGCGAAAGATGCGCGCTTCCATCGGAGGTATAGAGTCTCGTAGCAATCGCAATCGGTGCCAAATAACTTGAGAGACGAAGAAAACAAAACCGTTAAAATTTATCGTAGTCTGAGCGCCGAGAATTGAACGCTTTGTTTTCCAACGAGACGAACGAAAATAAAACGTTTTTATTATCAATACGAGCGCTGATAATGGACCTTTGCTTCGTTTGCCGAAACGATCCGCTTTTTTCTTTTATTTAGCTTTCTTTTTTTTTTAAGACGACTCGGACGCAAATATGTAATTAAAAATATATTGTCGATATGTGATCGCAAATATAATACGTAAATTGTTACAAAGTCTACCTACCTACCACCTAGTGGAGATCATCCAACTAGCCAACTAACCAACCTGATCTGACCTTTTAGTTAGAGTCCGTACATACAAATACGGTAAACGCGAATAGAATTTCATATTTTCCAGGTCGATGTTATCTGGTTAAAGCAAACATATGTCACTTTTTAGTCTTTTATGCCCACTAAATCACGCTTATCGTTACGAATATCAAATTACAGAAACGAGAACGGTCACTACTTCTGTCGCTCTTTATTTCCCAGTAGGTACTTAAAATTATAAATTTCCGCCGTTTTTGTGACCCATGTATCTATAGTATAAGATAGCTACAAGTCTTTTATCATTCTGATTCGATATTACCCAATAGTAAAGACTGAAAATTGATTACCCATCTAGTCTATTCGACAGATAATAATAATAATTATATATTAGTATATATTCAAAAATAATTTTTGATACTGTATTATCTCAATATCCATTGACTGGTTGAACACAGTTTCTGTACGTTAATTTGTTTAGAAAACTAAAATGAATAAAAAACGCGTTAAAATGTGGGTTTGGCTAGTACGCTAGTAGTAAGATGTGCAATTACCATCATTCGGTATAAAGTTGATGGATAAAAGATAAAAAAGGAGTTTGATTTGCTCTGGGTGGGTAGGCAGGTAGGTAATGTGTAAAACGTACTACACATAACATAATGTTTGAATAAAATATTGTCTTTCCGTGTTATATCTATCATTTTGCCACTTATATGAAAGCTGGTTGGTTACGAATTACCATAGCAGAACACGTATAGCCATGTAATTAACATAAAATATTGATTTTCTAATTAAAACGTGTATGCTTTATACCGATTCTTTTAAACATGCACAAATTTATGTATATTTGTGCATATATTACAACAGTACGTGTTTATACGTCAAAGGAGGACAGACAGACTACTGCATCGACACATGCGTGTGGTCATAATGAGACAAGTTTTTTCAATCAATATGCTAGCTAATTAATTTCATTTGTATCATAAACTGTTTTTATCCCATATACCTAATATCATACACACCATATATAATACCATGGGTACCGTAAAAACATAGATACAGTCAAGAAATGGGGAGATTGTCCTTATCATAGTTATCTACTCGTTACTGATTGAAGTATCGCAATTTATTTTTAGTATAAGTAAGTATATGTATAGGTACGTGTTTATATTTATGATCACTGATATGCATATCTGTATTTCTTTTGGAAATCATCGGACTTGAACAATCTTGTGTTGGTATGCGAATGGATGACATGTGTTTGATAAAATAAACAAGCTCCGGGGTCGAAGGGCACACCAGTTTGATAAAACATTTCCAGATGAAGTTTCAAAAGTGTCGTTAGTGTTATCTGGTATGTGACACCATCCGGCTCCGAAATATCACTTTCGATTTTATGACTCTGTTTGTCTTTCACGCTTTAATAAATCGTTAAAGTAAACTTACCGCACACTACTTAAATAAATACTTTTCTCCTACAAATAACGTCACCTATCACAAGTGACTGTTGGTAATTATATATAACTATATATACATATAATAATGTTAATTGCAAATAAGAACAAAAACAAACGTCAAACGTCTTCCCCTCCCTCATCTGTCTGAATAGGAAAGAACCTATACGTAATGTAGGCAGGTAATTTGGAAAAACTTCAGTCGGGTACACTTTTCACACTCTGCTTATATCGTCTGGCTTTTTCATTCCCGTCAAGAGCTTGATGGGATTTTCCCTATTGTTCGAACTCGTTCGTGGTAACGCGAATGGGGAGAGATTGGAGACCGGTAAAACAGTGGCTTTTTGGTTGACTCGAACGTTCTGTTTTTAACTTTCAGATAAGATATCGAGAAAGCCCATTACCTCACAAGTGTCCAAAAAAAAAAATACGAAAGAAAAGGCGCACACGTAAGTGAGTTAAAAAGCGGCTCGGCATTGTTACTCGGCACGCCGGGAAAAGGTTAATTCCGACGCCAAAAACACCCCCGCTCGAGAACCATTGCTACATTTGCAAAAGTCGCAAAAATTCATTCGTAAGATATATTCGACCAAAAAAAAAAAATGTTATAAATTCCGAGTAGGTAATGGTAAGTTAATAGACGAGTTAATAAAGGATACATCGAGTCTGATGGCGTAATTAAAGTTTAGAAACAAAGGGCTGAGACTAGTGTTTGGTTCTCGCGATCATCGTGGTTATAATGCAGCTCAATTGTACCTCATTATCTTAACACTGACGCATTCAACCATAATGGCGAACCTCCTGGCCGGTGATGGGAGTCAGACACATCACAGACCGATCCGTCCGACCTATACTAAGGCTTGGCTACTTATCGTCATCCTAGCGATGATGACATCGTGTTCATGTTAAAAACCGTGACAAAAACGTTTTAGAAAAAAATAAATAATAACCAATAAACATTCTTTAACGCAGATTGTACTAAATATATGTATCTATATCTATATACCTCTAAGAGATCGCACGTGACGAATGTTTCCTAATTTTAGAAAAAAACATGCTGATAAAAAACCAGCCTAATCGAATTTGAAAGAAATTAAAAAAAATAAAATTCACTTTCTAGTTATTTCCAAACTACGAATACTTTTTTACCATATTTACAGTATCCAACGGTGCACCTATTACAAATTAATTGAATGTTTTTGTTTTCGAGAGAATTAGGTAAGTACTTACATCGTTTTTGCGTCAAATATTACACAGATGTTATTATAAAGCAAATCGTTTTAATTTCACATAATTCAATTATTTTTTAACGAGATCTTACCGTTACATTTGGATGAGTTTTTATCTGTTTCGCAAGTACGTGTGCGGTCTGTTCTTTGGTAGATAGAATATACATAGATACGAGATAGATATTACTTATACGGATGTAAACAGAATGTGAAGCAAATTAAAAAAAAAACAAACGAATTAGTACACGTTATTACAGTAAACAGCGTAAGTATGATAGTAGATACCCAATGTTTCATGAAAACGTCAATTTTAATAAAAATTGTTTATAATTGGTTACCTGCCTATCGTGTCTACCGCAATTTCATTAAAAGAATATCTTCTATGTTATTCCTTAATACGTTCGATTACCATCATCACCACCACTTTAAAATGTTACTCTAGATAGATTTGTAACGTAATTTTGTGGAGCTAACTCCTCTCAAGACGCAAATTTATGGAATTGTCTGACTACTCTTAAGACTAACGCGCCGCCTACTTTCGGTATTCGGTATGTTGTCGTTTAATTAAAATGATCAATCTTTTCATGTATCCTAATTATAGTTACGGTATGGAGGGAGGTACTACATGGTTAAAATGTAGACGCTAGGTACCACTGACAACGGTACCTACTCATCTGTCCGAATTTGGAGGGGCCGTACTAGTCACTAATACATTAATGTGGTAAACTTTATGGTACTAGAGTAGGTAGGTTTTGGTAACGAATCGGTGGAGATAGATTAACCGAAGGTATAAAGTTTTGTAATTAATTAAACGTCAATATTCGGTCATCCTAGGGTCATATATAGGATGTGGTAGTGACTGTGGCTAATACCCATCCGTCCAAAGTCGGACGGGTTCAACTAAGTAATCCGTAACGTCCTAATTTCGTCTCGATTAGTCGCCTTTTACGACACGCAGAGACTTAGCGGTGAGACTATTCTAAATCCCGGTCTCACACGGGGTAAGAGGACTTTCCGACCCGTCCCTGTAGTAGTGAAGAGTGTACGCGTGTTGTGCGTCGATGACTCCATTATTTGGACCGTCAGTGGCGGCGACGCAGCGCGACGCGACGCGGTTTTAGAACGCTAGGAGGCCCTGTCCACTTTTAACCAAGTAAAACCTCGTTGCAGCATCACAACGTTGTAAACTACCTTGAATATCATAATAATCACGACTGTACAACGGACCAGCAAAGAAGCCCCTGACTCCCTAACGCGAGGTCCGCGTTCACGAACAAACTGGTCGTTCGTACCTACCACACTGAAAATATGATAAATACTAAATTATACCTTATTGACGTGCAGTATAAGGTGCAGTCGACCAAGTCGTTCGCCATTAACCAAAAACAAAAGATGTTCGTTCTCAGCTTACTCGATCCTCATCGTTCTACCTCAACGTATGACCTGTAATTATACGATCGTGTTTTGTTTGTTATTTTTGGATAATACTATACATACATCGTCCTTTTCCTTCTTACGTTCGCATTTACCAACACCGCGTGGAGGGTCCGAACCTCAATTAAAATCTATCTATGTATTTTAAAACAAATTAACGACGATTATCTATTTATTATCTAACGCTTATTACTGTTTGGATCGATCGATATCGATGGTGTAGATTTGGTCTCCAAAACGAAAATTGTTCGCACGTTTCCAACGTTTAATTAGGTACCTACCAATGAAATAAACAATAATTAGATAGGTACAATAATAATGTGCGATGAGATAGGAGATAGGTACTAGATCCAATATTATCTACCCAAGGATGTAACAGAAAAGTGTAAAGTCGCACGCATCGCTTGCTTGATCGGACTCTCATATTATATTATATTATATTATGCCGAAGCAATAACTCATTTCGGCCGTGACGCGATCCAGATTTGCATTTTCCGTTTAACAGTTTTATTAAAATTCCTTTTACGCTATATAAATTGCACACACACGTACAGGTTTAATCAACACGTAGGTAAACGTTACCTTTTTACTACGGCTTCCGCGAATGCATTTTTAATTAGCCCCCAGTCGGATGGATTCAGCCATTCCATTCCTCCTTGTTGCACTGGCGTTCAATAAAAATTATCATTCTTATACATTTTTCTACATTCTCTAAAAGAGTCGTATCGAGGACTAATCGAGGGTAAATACGTAAAAATAGAGGAGGTAATATAACAAAAATATAAATATATTTTCTTGGTCAGTATTCTGCCGAAACTGCCGGAAGACGTGGTCCGCGATTTCGAACTCATTGGTTTTCATCAGCACTTCGTACACAGCTCCGACAGAATACCGACCGACCGACCTACCTACTGCCACTATGATGCCACTTTAAATACTTTAATAAATACAGACAGCCTAGTGAACGCAATCTGTAGAAGTTTGCTACTCGTTGTAATAAGTAAGTAATGTTCTAATAGATTGACAAAAATTTGAAAAATTGATACATATTGTTATTAGAAAAGGATTTTGTTGAACATTTTACCGAATTTCTACAGTGGCAGTAGGTAAATTGGTCGGTGTTCTTTTGGAACTTTCTACCAACTGCTGATAAAAACCAATGTTCCATCTGATTACGTACCTACTACGTAGATAACTAAGCCAATATCCTTATTAGAAAAGGACCTTGTTAAACGTTCAACATTAGAGAATCTCACAGTATGTGGCAAATTTCTATGGTGTGTAACTTATTTGAATATTTAAAATAAATAACATCGTTCGTTAATTCCTCTGGAGAATACTACAATTGTTTAATTTTTAAATGTACGGTTTCATGATTTTGTTGCACGGTAACAGATTTTTTTAATCTTTGTTCCGGGGTGAGAAGTAGTATGCGCATATTTTCAAGTGTCGACAAGTCAAAAGGAGGAAAATACTTTAACATCGTGCAGGCATCTGGAATTGCAGGGGTCGCGTACCCTTTTATATTCGAATAGCTTTTGTTTTTGATCAATTATTTTATTGATTTCTAATGAGGCATCGGCGGTTGCGCAACGATTCACGAAGACGGTGAAACGGTAATAACTATTTCCGAAATACCACCCCTCATAATCACAAATTCAAATGGTTTTGACTTGTCTTTTTGTTATTCCAATGCATCTTCTGTTTGAGGATTGTACGAAAGTTTCTCAATTACCAAAGTATAAGTTTTGTAATATGTCTTCTACTAGAATTATGTTTTTTTGTTGCCTATAGACCACGACCCAAAAGCCCGATATAAGATATCGTAATTCTATTGACGCCGGTCGTGAAAGCCTTCATACTACTTTGTCTTCTAATTATTATTTTTGAGACAATTTACCTATAACCGAACATCTACAATATTTGTAATTATCTAGGTGATTAAGTGAATTTAAGTGAATACAAAGCTTAGTTCAGTAACATTACCTAATAGGTATGGTACCTATATTTACTTGAACCCATCACCTACCTACCAACCAAAATTATGGAATTTTTAATGGCTTAATTTTTCTCCCTAAGTCAAACATAACTCGGACGCTTACAACATTAACAGTTCCTTTTCTATGTAAACACCACTATCGTGGTCGTGATGTGATGTTTTTAGTATATAAAAGGATGATCCGATCCATCCCCAGGGCATCGGTCGATCTGAACTTTTGAACTAGGTAGTACCTATACAGTGTATACCTAAGTGTGTATGTATGTAGAGACACTAACCTCCGGTCATCCCCCGCCCCTTTCGAGAGATGTCTTCAATTTTAGGGTTGTTTATGTGATGATAGATTACCGGCAGCTGTCGATTTTCAAAAGCAGGGGATGTTTGTAATATCATCGAGAATATGGATGATGATGATCAGAGAAGACTAACTAACTACCCCCCCATCATTATTATAGTAGGGCGCTTTTACGTAGACATCTTTATCACATAATTCTGAAGCAACCTTTCTCTTTTTAATAACGTATGCACATACTTATTAAATTAAGTTTATTAGGTGATATGTCCATAAATGTTTGAACAATATTAAAACGAACAACAAAATAATTTTGGTTCAGATGCATTCATCTGATTGATTTGTATTCTCCTAGACAACTTTAAGGCTTTTTGCGCGTCGTGTATCAATTTAATCTATGATAATTGCTAATAAATATTAAAGATGCAACTGTTAAGCTACAAGAAACACGTTCACAGTTTGTGAATCTATATAGCTATCCGGTATATATCGATCTATAAGCGACCATACTGAGTTTCGGTTAAAATACGAAGGAACAAAAAAGAAGTTGGAGCGGAGCTACTTATTGTTTGGTAATTCTGTCGCCATCGGCGCCTTCATTAACAACACTAAATAATCCAAAACTCGAGTACTGTAGTATAGGTGCAAGGTTTAATAGAAAATAAAGCAACAGACAGTTAACTAACGTATACGATATACAGGTGGTTAAATAAATAAGTAAGTTTATAACCCGTTCGTAAGGCTCGCGTGCTTGTACGTGTTTTTCTGATTCCACGTAATAATCCGATGTCTGATATAATGATGCCTCCGGTTGGCAAACTAATTTGCACCTAAATATAAGGTGAACCCATGCAGTGGTCGACGGTGTGTGGTTAGGCTATATTCCATACAATTATGGCGCTTCATTATTATGTGTCTACTTATCATCTGTCGTCGCATCGTACGAAATAATGTTTACATTAACAATGAAAAGAATAATTATGTGTATGTTCGTTCTATACGGGGGCAAAGGCAAAAAGAAAAAAAGACAACCCAGACACGAGCGAAAGAGCTCATCCCATTATTTTCTAACATTATTCTGCGAGCATCCATCTCGTCATCCGCAGGGATGATTCGAGTACGAAGCCAAAAATTTTACAATAATAATACGAAATATAGGTATGCAAAAGCAACAATTTCTTGTGTAAAGTCGACTCGAATTACATATATAAACACCCACACACAAACACGATTATACGTCTAACAATAAGTAAGAGCATGATGACAGGGAGGCGGTGTCAGAAAGATCGTGGAAGAGCCGAAGAACGGCTAGGCGCCAGTTTCCAATAATTGACTTAATACGGCATATTCGGACGGGCCGCCCCCTGCCGCGCGCCCGTCAGGCGCCTCTAGCATCAGAGATGCACTAAACAAACAGACAACGCCACTGTCCATCGCGGTAATAATAATAACAACAACAAAAACCACGGAGACGACGACGACGATGATGATGATGATGATGATGATGATCGTGACGACGAAAAAGAGCGGACTAGCGAGCTAGCGAGCTAGCGCACGTTGCGGTAAAGCGCTATGGAATTTTCTTTTTCGGATACCTGAGAGTGATCGAGATCGGCGATCGGCGATCGGCGATCGGGCAGGGCAGGACCCCGTCTTCTCTCTAGATCCTCTGGTCGGTCGCGACTCGCGGTCGCTCCGTATTGTATTTTTTTAATACGTCCCGTCGTCGTTCTGTGGCATGTTTTACGTGTGCTTTACTACCCGATCGGCTAAATACCTCCGGACGGAGCCGGCTCTAAAAGTTTTGATTTATGATCTTACACCGGCCTACTACAACAATGATAAGTAGCTCCGTTTGTCGATCCGACCCCGACTAATCAGAATGCCACCGAGGCGATACGATGCGTCCTGCCATGTATCTATCTATAAGGATAAGGATCTGTACACGTACTCTATATACCCATGTCTCTCTATCAGTTACCCAAACACGTAAATTAAATAAATTGTCTCAAAGAGGTTCGATAGATAACCTTTTCGAAACACTGCATACCTATACCGATACCTGCTATATATCTAATTAGCAATAGGTATGTAACTTGGCAAGCAAGATAAGTTTTATTTGTTTTCCAGCAATGTAAAAGTAAAAAATAGTGTTTTATTTTTCTGTTCGGATGCTCCTTTTCAGGCAGATGTTTCCTCAAATGAAGTTCCGGGTATCGGGTCTGGATCTAAAGGCCAAGTACATCCTCCTTTTGGACATCGTGGCCGCGGACGATTACCGATATAAGTTTCACAACAGGTGATTCGATAGTTCTAACGTTTAGTTTTTACTTCTTTCCAGGCGTATGTTTCCTGCCTACAAAGTGCGCGTATCCGGTTTAGACAAAAAATCCAAATACATCCTCCTTATGGACATCGTTGCTATCGACGATTGCAGATATAAATTCCATAACAGGTTAGAAACTAGTAACTACCTACCTACCTACATTTCATTTGTTTTGTTTATTCATATTTGTTTTTCACTGGTTTTGTTATTCAGAAACAAAAGAAAAAAAAAGCCGTTCGGGTGTTTGTTTTTATCGGTAGATAGCTGTTCTGTGTTCGCGTTAAAAGTTCGGTAACCACGCGTAACCATTACTACAAATCTAGATAGATATACGCCGCTCCGCATACTCAATTTTAAAAACAAATTATTATCGAAAATTTTATAAATTCCACTAGATATCACCGGTCACCAGTTAAAAAGAAATCGAAATTACCTAGATAAATACGAAATGAAAATAAGGCGCTATTTAAAATTAACGTTGTTGTTGTTGTTGTTGTTATGGAATTTCAATACCGATCATATTTTTGGCATATTTTCTATCGTTTAACAAACAAATACCCGATACATGTGTAAACAAATCAGGCAAGAAGCATGCGTTTTGGCCGTATAATTGTTTCCTTTTAATACTTAAGTAAAACTTTTAATTTATAAACTACTTATTTGATTGTGAGAAACTGGATCATATTTTATTTCCCTTATCTAAATAAAATATTCAATAATAGAATTTATTTTTACAAGCGTACTACCTACCACTTTTGGTTTCGTTTTAGTCGATGGATGGTGGCGGGGAAGGCGGACCCCGAAATGCCGAAACGCATGTACATTCATCCCGACAGCCCTTCGACAGGCGAGCAATGGATGCAAAAGGTCGTATCATTCCACAAACTCAAACTGACCAACAACATTTCGGACAAGCATGGTTTTGTAAGTACTGTACGTTCCTAAGTATCATTCTATTTAACACCTTTGACGATAAAATACCGGAGTATACGCAAACGTGATCTTTTTTTATCTAAAGCACGAGTCTACTTGGTATCTTATTTAAAAAAAGGTTTACATTATAATACGTACCTCTATCTATTTAATATATATAAGTTATTTTTCATTCTTATTCTTCAAACGTTTACGCCATCTACATACGTTATACTTAAAACAAAACAAAAACCGTTGCATCGCGCGATCTGTGTCGTTATTAAACGGAAGAAATGATGTCAAAATGCAGCAGAGATTTAAACAGCATAATATTCGCATTGAAATTGAAACTTTTGGCGATTATTTCTCATACTAATCGATTAACTGCGAGGTGCCCACTAAGTTTGCCATTTGACATTTGCGTCTGTTGTTATTTTTGTGATTTAGGTCATTCTCAAGCTTATAATTTTAAGCTATCTCAATAAATCATCATCATAGAAGATGTCAGTCTAAAGAATGCTTTGATACGGACCTCGACCCCCACTCGCCTTCCCATCCTGAGCCAAACTTCGCGTTTCTCCAAAACTAAATAATAATATAATTTAGGAATTCCTCTGCCTCCTCTAACTCCTACAAATCGATATTATTGTTTTATTTTACTTTATTATCATTCCATGCTGTACTATCAATACTGCTTCCATATATACCTACATTATCCGCAAATGTAAGCATGCTAATAATCTTTTGCCCCTGTACATCTACCCCTCAAATTGTCCTGTCGTTAATAACATTAATCGCACAAATTAAAAACTAGCATTGATAGCGTACAATAAATACCGATAAAATAAAAAACGGTTGTCAACACTGATTTACCATGACATTATTTACATTAATGATGGTGGTGATCGCGTGAACAGTTTTTGTTTTGTATCAAGTATTACTTGTACCTATTCAATTAATTACATTACATTACATACGTAATGAATGTTATTACGAGCACGTCTACGGTGTTTAACAATTTCCCTCGCTAATACGATCAAGAAGAGGAGGAGGTAGGAGGGTAGTCTCAGTCGGATTGTTCGTATTAAACATCTAGAAATACATTAAGACGATTTTCGCGAGATCGACCCAGTTCGTTCATCCCTCTAACTCGATGGATGATGCTTTTAGCAACCCCTGAGCAAGTGAACCCTCTCCGGGGGCGAAACCTATATCTTTAATCTCGAGACAGAAAAGACGACTGCGAGACGTCGAAAGGTGGCGGTGGCGGCGCGGATCTACAAAACCGAAACGAATTTTCTGGAAAACGCGCAAACGCTTACAAAGAACGAGGGTGTAAGGAAGGGTGGGCTTAAATAAGACCTCTTCCAAATCGAAATTTAATCTTCTGATGATGCACGGATATAAAAATTTATTACTCTCTTTCAATTAAGTATTAGCTACCTACTGACACAGGTATATGATAAACCTTTTGCCAACCTAAACCTAATCCAAATAACAAATATAAAATAAATATAAATTTTAACTCATTTTTATTATGGCGTAATGTATAAAAGAGCAATAATAATAATACTAGCAATTATCAAAGATAATGAAGCAGATATCAGAAACAAATTGAAATTTATCTCATTGTGGAGAATTCTCGGTACGTTCCTGTCTCTTTTAAAGAAAGTTTTCGTTTGATGTTCAAATCTAACAAGTTTACTTTAGCGCGTCTTTAATCCCTCGTGGTAGCGCTCTTGATTCACTGAATATTAAAATGCATCTGCGCTGTGAAAGACGCGAAATTGGATTTGCACCCCTTCAAGGAAAAAAAAGAAAAAAAGAAAAGAAAACACTGGAAGGCGTCTCGTAAGAAAACAGAATTATTTCGCCGGACAGTATTCATTTTCTTTTTTTTTAAGTGAATTTTTTAAAGGTAACGGCTACTAAAATATCTCGTGACATAATCGGCACAACGATGTAATTTACTTTATGTCGCTATATGTATAATAATGTCATGCTACGTATCTATCTATGGTGCTAGCGTAGGTAGGTTTATCAAAGAAATCGGTGCAGCTGACAGGACATTCTGGAATTAGCTAGCTGACGATCGAAATAAATCTTCAATAAAAGAGTGGAACTAACTAAATGGACTACTTTCGATATCCAGAATGTTGTCGAATTAATGGGAATTTTGAAGTGTTGAGTGTGATTAAATGTAATTAGGGTCGTAGATGGGATGTGATAGTGTGTCACACACCCGCCGACGGAATCATTATTTTTAAATTAGATTGCGGTATAGAGGAACCTCATGGTTAAGATGTTAAGTACTATTTATGGACGGGTTCAACTGGTCAATATATTATATATAATAATATATTTATATTCTTCTACGAATAACGAAAGGGACGCACATCATCGTAGAGGTTTTTCTGAATTTTGACGCAATCGTGTAACACGGACGTTTCGAGCCTGAAAATCGAAGCGCACGGCAGCGAAGAGAAAGAGAGAAGGAAGAGCTTAGGTAATTAGCCAGCGAGACCACCTACTTGCATGAATATAAAGTTCCGATTTTGACCGAAAACAGCGAGTCAACTTGACTTTGGTCACTTTTATAAGCCGCGAGAGCAATTAACAATGGTGATAAAGAGCGCGCGGGCATTTTTCGATCTTTTAAAAGCGTCATCTCGTGTCTTTCTCATTTATTTTAGCCGTACGCGTTCTCTTTTCGGAAAGCCGACAACTCGACATTAAATTTTAATAAACGTAACCGCATCACAAAGTTGTTCGCGCGGTGACAAAACCGCGGCCGCATCGCTATTTATAATGTCATTAATTAAAAAGGCAAAAGAAATATACCAACACAATCTATGTAACACATAAGTACCGTGATGGAAGCACCCATGCATCTAGGTACCCGTACTACTCTAAGGGTCATTTACATTTACAACAGCTACTTTCAAGATTGAAAATCACGGACGGAAAATTTGAATCCTGCACTCACAATAATATAGTATATATCCCACTTCCTCCGCCAAAACCACACTGACTGACAAAATAATGGGTAATTAACGTTATTATCCTTTTCAATAAAGATACGCAGCTGCTCTGCTTCTTTTGGCCAACATCCTGTCCGCTCGCCATATATCTGTTCCTGTGCCTTGTGCTCAGTTGATACGCACGTCCCGTCCACCCACCCTCTTAAGACCGTTATTGCACGCTACTGGCGTTATTGTTCTCGTGGCCAAACAAATGGCAGCGGCGATCGCAACTTTTTTTTATTCGCCAACTTCAAAAACAAATGAAAAAGAAACCCGGTAAAACAGTGCTAAATGAATAATACGATATATGGCCGAATGCATGTCTTATTTACAACAAGTACAAACTCCGCCCGAGGGCGTGACGCCATTCACTTAGGGGTGCCTACCTACAACAAGTATTACTTCTACTGCTAATGTGACGACGACGTTATATTACCAGCAGAGCACCGCTTCAACCCCTAGAGCCTGGACCTTTCAACCGCTTACCAAACACACAACAACGCAACCCTGCTTACACGATCCCCTCACCTCATCCTTCCGTTCCGCTGACTTGTCGTTATGAACATTTAAAAATTTCATAACCATCAACCATCATACGTCTGTAATGTGTTTCGCGATGTTGGTTTGATTAAGTAAACAATAAACAGAAAGAAATGCTTAATATTGATGATAAATCTGCGTCGAGTAATAAAAACGAAGAAACTGTCGTGCGCTTTATGCTAATATATTAGAGGTAGTAGAGGTACTTGGACAAGATTTTGAGCAATAAATTTACTACCGACAACGATCCATTAATACGTTTCGCATGCGATAAGCAATAAAAACGTTCGGATAATAATAGGAGCGCATTAACATCCCTTTTAACAAAAAATTCTCGAAAACTTCCCTGACGGGCAATAAGTTGCTGTCGTTTTCGTTATTTATGCCTAACGTTTCGGACATTCGGGGAGCAACTTGCAACCATCCCCTGTTGCCTGATGCCTGGTGCTGCTACTATGCCTGCTGTGGTATGTGGCGTCCCTTCGTTTTTGGCCCGCACCAACCACATTCGGAAAAAATAAAACGGTGCGGTGTCTGGAACGAAAGGTCTTTGTGTGAACATTATGGATCGGTACGTTTTTCCGGATTTTTTTCGCCGCCAACGGCAAAATAGGAAAAAATATGTCCGCTTGGCACGTGACAAGCGGAGGCAGTGGGATGGGAGGAAGTTTGGATGATGAGTGACTTCATTTAGCGGCCGTCGCATGGGACACGCGAAAAAATTATTTAATCAAGGTGAGGAAAACAACGGACGTATATTTTCGGCCAATAAACAACCCCGAGACACGAACGACGACGCCGTGTCAGTTCAACAACAAAAAATAGAAAATTAAAATATTATTACCTATGTTTACTACTTACTTACTTATTTATTTTCATCAATAATAAGTATTCAAAGTTGTTTGTAATAGGTACCTGTACCTACACAGTAAGGTGCGTTTGTTTCAGACGCTAATAAATTTCAATATAATAGAAAAACAAACCTTAGTTTCCAGTTGTTGTAATTTTTTTAATCGCTTTTATTACCTCTAACTGGTTAACAAACTAACTTGACAAAATCCCAACTAATTCCGACTTCTAGACTATACTGACTAGAAAAAATTGTCTAAATATGATGAGGACCGACCTGGTCAGGCATATCGACACCTTAGTCAGGAGTAGGTGGGATTTTTTCGATTTCGTTTGTAAACCGATTAGAGACAAAAAAAAGCGATTAAAAACTTTTATATCTGAAATCCCCATGACAATTATAATTAATTGTAAGTTGATGGCAATGGTAAAAGGGAGCAATTATTTTGGTTTGCCCGTAAAGATCCCGGGTTCGGATCCCGGTGAGGGCGTAACAGCAATAACAAAAATTTCCTCATTAATTTGAGGTAATCTGTAGTGGGTACAAATTAATTCTAAAAATTGAATATCATATTAATGGCTTTTATAGTATTCGCAGTTCGTTTTTTGTGAAATACTTTATAAATAAAGAAAGTAAATAAATAAGACTGCTTTTTTGTTTCACACTTGAAATTTTATTAAATCTCGACAATTGTTTCGACTCATATAAGCCTTTCTCAAGAGAGTAAGATGTTACACCGTAACTTAAATCAGCCGAAACAATTGTCGAGATTTAATAAAATATCAAGTGTAAAATAAAAAAGCAGTATTATTTATTTCCTTTCTTTATTTATCATATTAATGTATTTAAATTTGCCTCTACTAAAAACCAATCTCCAAAATATTTCATTATTAATGTTTTGAAGTTTATTAGCATCTAAAACAATCACGCCCTACTGTGTAGGTACATGTACCTACTTACAAAGAGCTTTGAATACTTATTATTGATAAAAATAAATAAATAAGTAGTAACATAGGTAATAATATTTTTATTTTTTATTTTTTGTTGTTGAATTGACACGGCGTCGTCATTCGTGTCACGGGGTTGTTTATTGACCGAAAATATACGTCCATTGTTTTCTTCGCCTTGATTAGAGAATACTAGAATATACTAATTCGGGGTCGTCGAATTCGAAAATGACAGAAACATATTGTATTGATCATTTATGTCGCAAGCGAGATATTTGACTTAAAAGTTACTTTATCGTTAACCATTAAACAGAAGTTGGCGAAAAAAATCATAAAATATAAACCGTCTAAAAATGGAACATTGCGGTTTGGAATAATCCTTCATAATGTACCAGTCCATATCAGTCCATATTGCTCTTAGGATGCGAAATAAGAATGCTTGGCCGGATCTTTAAATACGGCGTTTACAAAATGGCTAACGGACTTTTTAATCCTTTTTGCTAATTTTTTGAATGCCGCATATAGGGGTAAGGTTCATACCAACTGAAGAATAATAATTATATAAGTATCTATTGCCAATTGCGAAATCAAATCAAATCAAATCATCACATTATGATGGAGGTACTATCTGGTGAAATTGTGCATAACGCCTTTAGAGAACGTCAGATCTAGTACGAAGAGATTTGGCGGCCTCGCCTTTTCAAGTAGAATATTGGTTAGGTACGTAATATGTAACATACATATGACAAGTATACGATACACATAGGTAAATACATATATAATATTTAGACGGAGAGTTAGACGCAGCACATACAAATATAATACGAAGACAAAATCACCGTGACGATGACAACGATAGCACGTCATCGATGGTATTGTGCCACCCAGAGCTGTTAACGTAACAGTAGCCGTACCAAAAGCGATACCGGGGGTAATTAAGATATCTAAAACAACGGTTTCCACTTAGAAATCGATGACCAAACGCCACCGTTTTATGGACTACTAACGAGCGGGCTGTCCTAATGGCGAGATGGCGAGAGGAAGGAGAGGACCGGTCAATCGAAACGTCGAGGCGATGTGATGTGATGTGATCCGTTTATCTCTTTAGGTGGTCCTCTCGTGGACCGATGAACTTGTGGTGTGAAATGGGGTTGTTGTCGTACCGGGAAAGATAGACGGACGCGATAGCGGACGCGCTAATGAAAATTTCGTCTTATCTCACGGAGATGCTCGTAAATGTAACTATATCTACCTGTATATAGATATAGGTACCTACACATCGAGCATCGTGCATACGGTAGCCTCCGCTCGGCAATAAAAACCACATTTTCAACCAAACTAATGGTAAGTAGGTATTCATCAGGTAAAGGGAACGAACAGAACAGAACAGAAAACAACACGATTCATTTCTACGATATGCAGCAGCAGTAAAAGCGTAATGCATGTATGCGTGTTTCAGGGTGTTGAACTGTAGGTACAAGAAGCATTTCAATTTTTAAATTGGTCTAATATTTATTAATTATTATAATATTACACTTCTTTTAGGTAATGCCTATAGTTGACACTATAAAAGGTGAATGTATAAAAGCTCGAAATATATTATTGGGCACGGGAATAGAATAACGAACGATCGTGGTGGCACGGCGTTTTCCGATTTTCCACTTGGTTTGTTTCAGTTTCAGAGTTCGTTCACGTAACCATACCTTTAGATACCAACCAACCTACATGAAAGTATTTATTTATTCCGAGTTCGCGTGTTGGTCTCGCATCAACCGAACACCTCCACGACGGCATTAGGGAGCCATTTCAACGTTGTATTCACACTCGAAAATTACTTGCTCCTAGAGGCAGTAGGTAACTGAAAGCTCTGCGTTCCTATTATCTATCGTATCTACTTTCTATGTATTCGTCTACGTATTAGGTGTGCCAGATAACACGAAAAACAAGGACGAAAATGAAAAAGAACAAAGAGAAAAATAAAAGAGGAAAAAAATGGAAAACTGGGCGTCCATCACTAGGCACAACGAAGGGGGTTGAAAAATGTAACGCGTGACTATCGGATAGGAAGGCGTCAAGTACCGCACCCTCTAGCGTCGCGACGAACGCGTGCTCTTGGGCACTACCATCAATAATACTATATATCGCACAATATACCTAAATGACTTTCATGTTATGTTTATTATTTATGTAACATGTATAACTCAACCGCTATCATGCATTAACCTTTACAACGAAAAAATCTAATAATTTTACTATAGTCAAATAACACCCTCTCTCCCATCATCCCTTGTACACATTGTACCTTCCGATCATCCTATTTGTAAAAACCATGCAAGGGCACTCATTATTTATAGTTAAAGTAATCGTAAGTACCTAAGTAAGAGACGGATGGAATGGAGAGGGTAAAATCGGTTGTTTTTGGATTAGAATGCAGGACGACATGAGGGTATTGTCGAAGGTACAATAAAGACGCTCCTGCATAATAGCGGCGGTCTCTTTGCGTCCAGATAATCTTGGCCTACTTTAACGGGTTTAAAATGGACCCAAAAGGGCAGAAACTCCACAAACGAGACCGCACCATTAGTTCTATGGTAGCGCCGAAGACAAAGAGACAAGAGCGCATCGACGCTTGTGTGTGGGAACGACGATCAAACGCAAATAATAATCCACAAATATACACAGCTGACATCTTTTCAAATATTATATATATATATACTATATATGTTAAGTAGGTACCTAACCTATTAATTTGAAATGGTAGTAATCCTATTAATAATGTGTTAATTATTATAACACACCAGTAGCATTTTACAAAATGAATGAATGGAAAAAAGATAAATGGAATTATTAAAAAATATAAATTAAAAATCAATTGGGAACGTTTAGTTTTTTAACATTCGCTATCGTTAGTTGTATGAGAACGAATTGGTGCCGAATGTACTTTCAATTAAGCTGTTAGGCCCCAAAGAAGACTAAACACATTCGCGTCTGTTTGCACGGGTCACTTGACCCCCTGGGAATGAAAGGCTGACAGTATATTTACCAACCACTGTCCGCTGCCGAACTAACATCATTTTAGCAAATATTTAGCAAAGAACTTTTGCGCCCGGCCATCGTTCCACTACTACATCCAACTTCAGTTAAAGGGGGTTCAATTAACAAACTTTTTACTTGCCTACGTCGGTAATACTAGTACGTACATTAGAAACAAACATCCGTAAAAATTGCCGAATACTTATCGCTAGTTCTTCTTGAGTAAAAAATAACTTAGAAATATTTAATATTTGGACAATCATTTAATCATTCGTTGATTGTGAATATTTACTCATTTTTATAACGAATGAAGATACAAGTTTCGTCAGTTAATATATGTAATTATTTCGGCTAACTTCAGTATAAACCGTAACCGTTAGGGATGCATTTAACGTAAGGTTAGGTTAATAGAAGTAAAAGGCAGAATCGTATGTATATTATTGGTAGGTAGATAATAAGGTATAAAGGTATGGTATGGGCTGGCAGCATGGCCCTGTCGAAGAGGAGAGAATCGAGATCAAGTGAAGCGCGAATATGCTCACGGCCTTCTTAGACTGGGAGACAAATTTTTTGTTCCTCGCTTAATTTTTGGCTCATCGGTTCGGAAAGTCAAAGGGGCCGCCGTCCGGGAAACCACTGTCGCCCTTATGTACCACGTACCGAAAATGCGACGTACGAAACGGAACGTCCGCGTAGCTCTATCCTAACGTCTCTATCTTACTCTCTCGCTTCATAAAAGGACCGCGTTTCACAGGAAGAAAAGACACGACACGAAATTATCTTACACGTCAAAATTCGACGCGACTCAATTTTACTAACGTAACACACCTTTGGCTTTTAGTACTAGCTAATAAATAAATAAATATCTATCTATCAAAGATTCAAATCAAGCAAAGTGGTTGATGTGTGTTGGTCTATCTTCATTATTTGCTAATACAATAAATGCAAATGTGGCCGACCATTGTTTAACTAATACAGCTACACATGCATACATTTAATAACGTAACACTTATACGTGAATTTAATATATATATATATATATATTGATGATATTAAAAAACAAATGTCTCTAATAACATAACCTAAATGTAGTAAGAACAGTATAAGTTCCTGGTCAGTAACGTCGTAGGCAATCTCGACAAATAACTGACCACATCGAAGGAGCTCCTTAAAAGCAAATTTGGTATAATATATATCTAGTTGTGGCAGTATATAACCATCCACTGGTATATGGTATATGCTGCTAACTGGAGTGTCATACGTTAGACAAGACCCTTAGTACGGTATATAACATACATGTCCAACTAAACCGCCTGTAAGCAAATATGTGGTTTACGTGCCTACCACGTGCTGCGTCGTCGATTCAGTTGGAGAAGTAGATACATTAGGAAGGACCTTACATTGTCTAACATATGAAATTCTTCAGTTAGCAGCAGACGACATCAATAGATGGCGATATACTGCCATTAAAGATATAAATGTTTGCGTGGTCGTCGCTCCCTAGATTTCTTAGGTAACTCAACATCTAAATAGAAATTTTAAATTAGACGCGATCGATGGATCCACGAGGAAGATCACGAAAATAAGAGATTAGGTGATTTAATAAAAATAAAATGTGTAGAGCAACAGTAACGGCGTGACGGCCTCGTTTTGGGTCCTTTTTCCTTTTCCGTCACTTTAATTGACTGTTAAGTAAACAATTCATGAGCAAACAAGCCGGCATAGAACTAAAAGCAGTGGGCAAATATGTGCATAAGTATTAACCAAAACTACAGTAGATTTTACCGACCATCGGACGCTTAATAAGAGTACCCCATTAGGTACTGTTGGGTACCTATTTATACCTAATAACTAACCAACACGAAACTACACCTGACACTAAATTTTAATACCGTAGAAGGTAGCACCTCTTTTAATCACAATAAATTCTACCGTCCCTAATATCTACTTCTTGTTTTAATTACTAAATGTTTTCTAAAGTTGTCTGCACTGTTAGATAGTAAGGACTAAGGTTTGAGTAGTAGTATCGATAAAATTGAAAATTTTTGGAGAATAGCCAGTGGACGCGGCTACATAATAGAAACGTTCAGTGTAGCTGTAGAACAATAAAAGGTGCGTCAACACCGTAGGTAGGTAGGTGTAGTGTAGATATTGTGTGTACTTGGTTAGGTTAATACTATATTCATTCACACAAGAAACCGAATCCGACATAACAACATACACAGATGACACAAGTCGACAAGTCGACCGTCGAGGCGGCGTTTTTTCAAAGATTTTTTCCTTTTATTTTCCTTTCGCCATTGTTTAAACAATTAACGAGCGTAATGTGCGGCGGTTTTTGTTTCATCATTAAACGGTTTGCTGTTAAACACGCTTTGTTCACAACGTGAAAAAAATAAAGAGAGATACCTTGATATAACATATATACATATATACCATAGGTACCTCAAAAAAGCGATAAGCCCTTTAGGTAATCAAGTTGAATAATGAAAATTTTCTTTCTACCTACTAGGCACCTACTTATTATAATAAGTTAAAAATATTGTTTTCTTATTTTTCAACTCGTTAGACGTTATCTTAGCTGATGGATTTCTATGTTTACAACCCCCTTGAATAGAACCGAAGGGATGAGAGGGAAGGGTGAAATGTGTGCGTATGTATGTGTGCATGCGGGTCAGGTAGCGGACAAGGACTAACTAAAAGACGAAGACGAAGGGCCGGCCCTTATTAAGGTCTGTTGTAAAGGCACGCGTTTTCGTATACCTAGACACCCGTTTAAATTCTTTTGTTTTTCGCGCGACGGGGGTTCCCTGGGTCCGTAAATATAAATTCGAAATTTCGAGTTGGTTCAGTCCAGACTTGGTCGTAATTTACGGCGCCTCCTGGGGACTTGTCAACACCGGGATCGGTCCGACCGCAAAAGACGAACTTGTAGAAGCAAAAGCGACACTTCTTTTCCTTATTTACCTGGTTATCTGGTGGTGGCGCAAGATAGATAGTTATTGGTACCTCAGATCTCATGGTATCTCGTGAAGACGACGCTGCTGGCGCTCTATGATGTTGCCTTCCTTTCTTTGCCTTTATGGCAAAAATTTTATTGGTCGTTTGTTTTAACGTTCACCACCGCCGACGGTTTCGTCTTTTAAGTTGAAAGCCGAAAAACATTATGCCCACGTTATTTATGATTAATCATTACGTGGCGTGGGTTTATAAGGAGGCACTAACCCACCAACCACTACCACCAAACGATCTCCAGCTCGTCGTCTATTCAAGCAGGCGTCTTTTGATGATGATGATGATGGGAGGTATTATACTGTGTATACCAAAAACTATATGTGTCTGTTTTAATGCTTTTCGGAAAGTGATTTTCTTTATGACGGATGACGTTGACGGTGATCTACGTGCTCTTCTTCATATGACTGACTAATAACTATTAACTAAATCGCGAAACCACAACAACTTTCCTTAATGCAACCGAAAATTCATGAATTCGATTTATACGCCAGCTTGTTTATTTAGATAGTTATTTATTTATTTAATTTAATGTATATTTCATGTTTTATCTGGAGGCAGAATCTCCGCGCGCATGTATGTACCTATAAACAGTTGAATGAGAGAGAACCCGGGCCCTTATAGCCGTGTTAATTTTTTTTTTCGTGCCAGCTGAGGAGAGGTAATCATAGTGCCCCGGCGATAAACACGGGTTCATATCCATAATTATATGTTTGTTTAGCAGACAGCTTTGGGCGTATTTCGCGGCGCGATGATGGATGGCGCCACTTACCACTGGTGTGCTTAAGCCCCTACCTAAGTATACTTAACTCCCATCAACCGTCACACGCATAACCTGCCCATTACCATTACCATTACCACATAGGTATAAAAAGAATTATGTGGATAATGTGTGTTTCAAAGAGAACTAAAAAGACCTAAAGTAAATACGATACCTATCCAATGACAGTCAGACTAGGTAGGTGGGCAGTTATAATTTTTATTTAACAGAGACTCGTAGAGAGCGAAACCTATTCCCCAAAAAACTGACAAAACTTCATTTATTGTACTCTAACTATCGTACCTAATACGTGTAATATATATGTATATAAAGGTTAAATCCTTGCGATCCGATCGGACGATACAACGGAAAAAGAATCCCGACAGGGTCAGTTCATCAGATACGAGAAAGGAGGAAAACGAGAGCCGCGAAGGAGCCAGCATGCAACACTAGACGGAGTGAAAAGGAGGCGTGGTAAAGTGGCGCCAACGTGGCCAAAGAGGAAACTTAAGGACAAAGACGTTGGAAAAATGAGATGAGCTAGATTGCACTTCAAACCGATGATCTATCATTGGAAAGACAATTTGGGGGACACCCAGTCAGTCGTCCATTTGTGCATTTAGAAGAAAAACAACACCTTAACAAATATTCGTATTCTCCACATTTGTAATATTTATAATATTATTAATAATATTACTTAAATGTACTTAAAAAGGTACCCAAGAAATAGTGCAATTAGAAAAAAAAAACTTAACTGAATTACGTTTATATTTAAATAACATTATTTAGTACATTTAATTTGTTTACTACTCTAGCCATTTCTGAAACCGATACCTGAATCCCAAGTTTAGCTCTTTTTTCCCCTGTTTTAATGACAGGACAACATCTAAACCAATTCAGAGAATTTAATTTGTAAAACAAATAACCGGTTACCTTTCGGCGCTTCTCTTCTCTCCTTCGAACTAATTTATTAAACCGTCTTTTTTTTTTCTTTCTTTCTCCGATCACAGACAACAGAACGTAGGTACGTATGTGCCCATTTAGAATTTGCATCAGTTATAATATATTCCACAATGCTTACAAAAAAAAAGCAAACATCTATATGTTATGAAAGCTTAGTTACATTATAGACATAATATATAGGCAGTTGTGTTAGAAATAATTTTATCCTCACAACGTATAGATAGTCATGCTGCTGTTGTAAAGTTTTATTTTAATTTTTCGATTAAACTCGGGCGAAATAAATAACAAAGTTGTGGCAGGCAGCGGATTATGCGAATTAATGGTGCGCATCAAGAAAATGAAGTAATTAGGGTAAACATAAACGCACATAACTTAGAACATGTAATAAATATACGCATACATGTTGTATCTAATCGCCACGACGCGTTAAAAATCGAATGCGTTCAAATAGCAGAGCAAGATGTTCCCATACACGTTAAGACGTTCCACCGGATATCGATATTGGTTGGGCACCGAGACATTTCCCATTGATCCATCAGATTCAATTAAAATCTTAATACATTACTTAATGATAGATGCAAACGTTAAGTACTTACAAGAAAAATTTATTTTTGAAAGTTGAATGAAATATTGCTTGTATCCTGAAATGTCATTAAATCCGAAACTTGTACCACCACCGTGGAAACGAATCTGGTTAACATGGAAAATTTCTTCAATTAATAGACGTTGTCATGTTATGGAAAACCCAGATTTGAATTCAAATGTTAATCATTTGTGGTAGAAATTCTGCTCTTAAAGTTTTATTTTAAAAATTCACCTTGTTACCCCAGGGTGAACCGCAAATTTTAACCATGATTTAACGCAAAACTTTAAGCAAAATTTCTATAACAAATAATTAACATATAAACTCAAATCTGGGTTGCCCATTACAGGATAATTATTATAGTTAATATGAATTATTCCAGAGTACGATTAAGTACTTAATAATAGATACTTCTGAAGATACCCTAAGACAGTCCAAATAACTTTAGTGAAGCATCCCCAAGTGTATTTATTGTTATTAACGAGATTTGTTTCCAAGGTAGTACAAGTGTTAAATTAACGACATTTCATGATCCAGGAGGCAATATTCCTTTCAACTTTTAGAAATTTCAAAAATAATTTTTACATGATAAATTACTTTTAATAGACCTCTAATAAATAACCAAGTTTCATTCAAATCGAAAAGAGTCTTTTCATCTGAGGACAAGTACCTTGTCTACGTTCGTGCAGTCTTAGGTAGGTAGTTGTATACATAGAGACCACCGAGTGAATAAAAGTTTGAATATGATACTGTAAGGGTAAGCCGCCAAAAATTTAAACTAAAAGTAACATGAGGAATGCCCAAATGTTTTCCGTTTTCGTTATTTTCATCATGTGTAGGTTGTTTGTTTTAAGTCTCCTTTAAGTATATATCTAATATTAGATAATTCGTACGTGCTGCAGTTCAGGGTAGATAGAAAATTTATTAACAACTGTTGAAATAAATGAAGAACCAATTTCCTTATAACTTAATCCAAAGCAAAATTTATCTTTATAAATAATCGATTGAATATAACATGATATAAAATAATAGAAAACCGAACACCACGCTGGATTGATATCAGTATCCCTTATATATAACAATATATAATCTTTATACACACACACACACACACACACATATATATATATATATATATCCTTTTAAATATTAAACATAGATTTTATCTATCATACAAAAGGAAGAATTCAACGTTACTTAATAGAAATAAATATAAATCCAATAATAGCTAGATTGCATACAAAATAAATATATTTGAATTGTTAAAATATACATTCTAAAAACAAGCGTAGTAAACATTTTTTTTTTAAAACATACCGAGTATACTTCAGATTAAAAAAATTTTTAGATGCGTACGTTAAATAGAGAGGACGAAATAGTCTAGTTGCATAACTTCGTTTTGCATAAATACATCTGCATACATTAAAAGTGAATAATATCGAGTAATTTTATTAGTGTAGTATTTTGCAAACATTGCTCTACACTTCTAGCTAATGAGACCGTCAATTTCAAACGGTAGCAAGAAATAACATGGTACTTAGCCATTATGACAGCCGCTTATTCAATTACCTCGTGTTAATTGAAGTTACCGGATTACATATTATAGGCCCCCCTTTGTATCATGTGGGTCATTATGTGAAAGCTTTTTGTTATTAACGAGTCAGCCCGCTTTTGCTTGTTTCTTTCTTTCTTTCTTTATTTTATTATTTTTTATCTTTTTGTTTTACTAATGATGACCATTAAACATCAAGCGAAACCTACACTATTCACCTCGTAAATGCTCCACAATACTACCTAATGTATAACAACGTTGTTTCGGTTAAAACGCGAATAAATTACCAAGTGCAGCTGGATATCTATAAAAAATTGTTTCAAACGTTATATGACACGTACCCGCGCAAGTACGTGCATTTCCCAAGAGTTTTTCTTTTGTTTTTGAGAGGAAGTTTTTCGAAAATTTCATTATTTACATACGACTCACCGTTATTAACAAAACTAGGTAGGCATACTTAGCGATTACCGAATGAATTAATTTTAATTCCGTAGTTACACGGGGGAATACTACATTTACATACGTATTATATACGTATATATATATATATATATATATATATATATATATATATATATATATATATGTGTGTGTGTGTGTGTATAATCACGAAGCTAAGCAAAACCATTAGCAGTAAATGTTGTTTTTATGACACAGAGCAGACCATAGGCATAGGTGCCAGGCCAGTTAACGAAAAGACAAAGGTCCCATCAAATAACCAGATGTCCAAATAATTTATTATACAGGCAATTAATAAACACGAAAAGAAGGAAATATCGAAGAATGTTCACCTGCCAAGGCAACTATTAACTTGCCCATCTACATCTATCTAACATATACCTCCTAGTAGGTACTACCGCTACTACCACTACTACCTATACCTGTTCGTGTTTTTAGAATTTTAAATTTTATACTGAAACCGAGCCCTCTGTCTTTCTGTCGTCACTCAACGGGCTTCTTTACTACTTCTTTACTTCTAATATCAAACGATGGAAACAAAAATAACTGTTAAAAATTTTTATGGCAGTAGCTAGTACTTGATGAAACTTATCCACACTTTTACGAAAATAAAACAACAAAAAAGTTTCACGAAAATTATATTGCTTCACTACAATATTGTTTCTAATTCATCACCTGATGATGCCACTGTGTGGTGAAACAATATTGTAGTGAAGCAATACAATTTTCGTGAAACTTTTTTGTTGTTTTATTTTGTTAAAAATTTGTAGATAATAATAAAAAAAGTGGAAATTACGTTATCCAATAAAACGTACGTAACATATATACACGAACAAGAGAAATGAGACAGGACGTTACCGTTACCGTGAGAGAGATTAGAGTATGATGTGAAAAGTGGGGGCTCCCAAGCAAATTAATTTAACTGAATCCTTGGCGGGCGGTCAGTGGAAAGGATACGGCCCTGCATGGGGTTAATCATTGGCATCCAAAACAAATATTACTATTATTTCTTTAATAATAAGTAGCGGCCTCAACAATACCACACTAAATTCATCACGGTTATTATTATTATTATCCTTAATTAAATAAAAACCGTAACATTCTACAAAACTGTTACTAGCATATGATTCTTTTTATATACTTAGGTGTATAGGTATATAACATACAGTTATTAAATCGATGCCTTTAGCGTTCGCGTCTTCTTGAGACGTACGATATGTCGCATGTAAATCTAGAAACGCGCGTTTAGAGAGAAAAGGCACCGTTCGCAGTTACGTTCATGTATTTTATACACATTTATGGAAAAAACAGGATTCGTATCGGCTCATACCCGGGCACTTTGTTAACCTCCATTGCCTTTGAATTGTAAATTTATTTTAATATTTTCGAAAAGGCGCTGCTTGATATGTTCGCGTTTATATATTGCCAAGTGTCGTCGTTAAATTTCATAACGATACACATTGAAGACCCGATTTTTATCCTACGCCCCTAAATAAAATTTTCCTACTAAAAAATAAGAATATAAATAGATATTATATAGGTAACGTAAACATTTAATATTTTATTCATTAAAATGGAAAGGTACGCCTAGACCTATTACTTTTGCGCTACTTCCCAAATCTCATAATTCAATTTTCACATCAGTCAGAAAAGCAACATACACACATACACACACACACCCATACATCACATATCACATATCACATACGTGCAGTTACGCGAGCCTTGACATCGATTTTACCACACAAACTCAAATACACAAGACGTGTTAATGCATTTTACAACGACCGTTCATCGAATGACATAAAAAATAACACTGCAGCAGCAACGTCGGCTACAAATCCTTCTTCGCGCATAATTTTACACGTGTTTTGAATTAAACTTATTTACTTAATGGATAACAACTTGTAATGCCTTAGTATTTACCTATGTTTTACATATTAAATACACTTACGGCTCACAACAAATACCACTTTTCTATAATTCTGTGTATAATAACTACTATACTATTTATTACATTACAGTAGTTTCTTTTATCAATTAATCAGAACAAACTATTTCCTAATCGATGATCTAGCTTTAGATTTTCCATTTCCACTACGAGTTAAATATTTTTTTATTATAGGTACCCGCAAAATCGATTAAGTACTAAGTACTCTCATAGCACATGGGTGTACGTATAGGTACGGTATCGTTAAACATAAAATTTAAAAAAATGAATTAAAGAGTTAGCGATAGCAGAAAAAAAACCGCGTACGTACACTTGTAATGCATGAACCGTACGCAGACGACGCAAGTTGGGGTCTTAACCCTCCAATCTATCTCACCCCGCGTATATCATCAACAACCCCTGGGGACGCACGGCCGAAGCTAACTAACCGCGCCGGAAGTTCCGACATCGATCTTGTTCTTCTTACTTCCGCCAACTCATTGCTCTAGGTACAGATATACACACATAACTAAATCCCCTAGCGATTTTCTTCTACTTTTTCTTTTTAAGAAATGTTAAGTAAATTTTGCGAATCAGATTCTGACAAATAACTACACCTAATATCCAAGACAGAATGTAATTTAATTTCTTTTTATGACGGGCATACGAATAATCCATCTATCTGTGAGTGAGTTAGCGTCGTGAAGATTCCGATTCTGGCGCTTTCTTTTATTGTTTGATGTTTTCGACACCGTTTTACCGGTACATTATCACTCTGTTTGAGCGTAGAAACGTGCCCGGTTCGCGTTAAAAGCGCGACATCGGCCCAGAGAAAGGATCGCAAAGAACGTTTAGAAAATGAGGCGCGCGATTCGGTCAGGACGACACGGTCGTTATCTCAACGGTAGCGTCTTGATACTCGGTCACGTTAATGTAAAACTCCTGTCTTTAGTACGAAGGACCGCCACCAGATAGCCACCCGGGACGAGATGAGACCGCCGCAGGAATGTCGTCGGAAAAGGCCAATATTTATGTTTTTTACTTCTATCTTACTTTAATTTACTTTTTATCGCGCACACACATCAACCGGTGCAACAGTGAAAAAGAAGACCGAGCATGACATGAACCAGACCATACAATACATACATACGTATATACATATAATTAGTAGGTTAAAAAGAAAGAAAAAGACAATATTGACAAAAATGATTAGTACGAAGCGATATGATGCACTTAATACTACTTGGTGAAACTGAATTAAAAACACTTCGTTTCAATATATTTTTATTGTAGAAACACAACAACTGCTTCAAAACAAAACATTGGTTTCGTCGGGTATGCCAGTGTTTGATGAAACAATTGTTGGGTTTTAACAATAAAAAACGATTGAATCGAACGAGGTATTTTTAATTGAGTTTAGCATGAAAAATAAATCGTTAAAACATTTATCGGCTTCAACCATCAATAATTAATACTTGGTGATGACTTTAAAACATCTTCCTTTGGGTGAATGTAATTTATGTACATATTTAGGTAGCAACAGCGTGATGGAAGGAATTCAAAATAATACCCACTGATCAGTTGCGAGCAGCAATTAAAAATTAAAACGGTTTTTCGTTTTATAAAACGTTATTCGGTTGGCGAAGGTCGTCTTTTCCATTTTTCCGGAACCCGATAACTATCGCACGGCGGTTCTTTTGAATCTAGTTATTTACGAGCCAGGTTTGACACCGTGCGGTGTGACTTTTAGCGATATGAAAATAATTCGTATGAAATAATTGTACGGCCGACACGTCGCGACCATTCGGACGCAAATTGTGCATAATCTTCGCATTTGAATGCCAACTGTGCCGAACGCTGAACGCGGCCTCTCTTTTCTTCCAGACAACCGACACCATCACGCTAAAAAAAGCCGCAGTTATACTTGTCTTTGCTGCCGTTGCATTACAAATACGTTTTCATTTTGTTTACAACGCACTCACTTACAAAAACCATGAAAAATAAATCTAAACATTAACAGTGAAATATTTTGGAAATTGGTTTTTAGTACAGGTAAATTTTAAATACATTAATATGATATTAATTTCTGAATTAATTTGTACCCACTACAGATTACCTCAAATTAATGAGGAAAATTTTGTTACTGCTGTCACCACCTCACCCGGGACTCGATACCGAGATATCTTTGGCTTTACCCACCAATGCTCTTACCACTAAGCTACGAGCAGTAATTTGAGGTAATCTGCAGTGGGTACAAATTGATTCACAAATTAATAAGTCTATAGCTAAAGAAAAATTTAGTTACCTAATAAATTGCGATAACAAGATAACGAAAATTTTCGTTTAATGAAGAAATAATATGATTACTGTTCTTTATAATTTAAATGAGCGTTTGTGCACGAACACACGCATAAGGTGTAGAGTCCAATAAAAGTTTTTCCAAGACCTTAACACGGCCGTTAAATTCCGTAAAATTCTTACGCGCCTAATTTATTCCCGATGATGGTTTTTTAACACACGACGACCTTTATTTTTCGTAGTGTTCGTCCCATAATTCAACTCGACAATAAAACTTCCTTTAGCTACCTATACCGTTCCGTTTGCCTCATTATTTTTCTTTCAAAAATGACCATCAACCCATCAATGTGGCAAGTAAATAATTATAAAGGGAATGTTCTCGAATTGTTATGATTATTGATTTTTATTTTTTAAACCATAAACTCTGGCTGCTTTTAAGGTAAACGAAATTTCTCAACACTATTTATTTATAATTTAAAAGAAGACGTTATACATAAATATATTATATTATTAATTGATATATTGGTCGGATTTTTATGAAACATTTTTTAATAATAAGAAATATAAGTAAGTAAAAGTACTTTTAAATGTTTCAGAATAATTTATTACAACTCTACAATTGTTTCGGTATAATTATACCTTTCTCAAGAATACACAAATTCTTACTAACTTTTAAGAATTGCTTATCATCTATTTATAGCTGATATATTTGAACATATAATATACATAATATCATTCGGAAAGTCCTATTGGCTGTTTACTCAGAAATGCATACTGCTTTGTGTGAGTCTGGTATCAATTATCGGTGTATTAAGAAAATTTTGTTGTTCATTTACGATATGATATTTGTTTTTAATAGATTTTTTAATTTCGAAATATTCTAGTAAATTCAAACGTTTACCTTTCTTTTCATTGTATAACAGCTTAATTTCATCTGAATTAATGAAATGATTTCGGTTTATACAGTGTGAAGCTATGCCGGTACTATGTTTGCTGTCTGCTATCGTTTTTTTATGCTCGTTTACGCGGATTTTTATGTTTCTGCCAGTCTGACCAATGTAATATGCATCACAAGTATTACATGATAATTTAAATAATCCAGATTTGTTTAATAATTTTGTTTTTTCTTTGTTGTTCACTAATATTTTACCTAAATTACATTTGTTTAAAGATGTGGTGTTAATGTTTAATCTGTTTAGGTTATTGTAAATTTTGTGAGTTATTTTTCCATAATAATTTATGTAATTATAATTAGTGTTATTTTTTGAATTAACTGGAGTATAAATCTTATTTAGGATGATTTTATTTTCCTTATTTTTAATTAATTTATCTATTAGACTCGTTTTGTAACCATTGTTCTCCGCGATACATTTTATTGTGTGTATTTCTTTTTGGAAGTTGTTATTACTAAAAGGTATCATAAAAAGTCAATGAATTACACTGTTAAGGGCTGCCATTTTTATTCTAAATGATTGGTTTGAATGGGAAAGTATTATCAGATCAGTGCAAGTAGGTTTTCTATAAATGTTATATTCTAGGTGGTTTGTGTGTTTTGTTACTTCTAAATCTAAAAAGTTTATTTTATTATTCTTTTCCAATTCCATAGTGAATTGAATACTATTATGAAATGAATTACGTAGATCTAAGAATTTTAATAACTGTTCATTAATACCCTTCCATATACAGAACACATCATCTACATAACAAGTCCAATAGAAAATCTGTTCCACTAAAGTGTTATTACATTTAAATAGCTTTTCTTCGAAATTGTTCATAAAAATCTCAATAAAGGAGAGAATTCTTTAAGGATTATCATATCAATTCAATTCGTCTAAAGAACAAAAAAAAAACTATCAATACCTACGGAAGGCATCCCAGTTTCATTTGATGTTAATAGTTTATTTACTTCACTTTTTCTAGATGAACTAAATGCAATTTTAAATAACTTAATCATGAATGCAGAAATCCAGGAAGAAAAGACACAATTAATTAATTGTATTAAACTATGCATTACACAAAATTACTTTAAATTCAATAATAAATTTTACAAACAAACAAACAGTCTTCCTATGGGTTCTCCTATCTCTCTTTTATTGTCTGAGATTTTTATGGACAATTTCGAAGAAAAACTGTTTACATGTAATAACACTTTAGTGGAACAAATTTTCTATTGAACACGTTATGTAGATGATATATTCTGTATATGGAAGGGTACTAATGAACAGTTATTAAAATTCTTAGATCTACGTAATTCATTTCATAATAGTATTCAATTCACTATGGAATTGGAAAAGAATAATAAAATAAACTTTTTAGATTTAGAAGTAACAAAACACACAAACCACCTAGAATATAACATTTATAGAAAACCTACTTGCACTGATCTGATAATACTTTCCCATTCAAACCAATTATTTAGAATAAAAATGGCAGCCCTTAACAGTGTAATTCATTGACTTTTTATGATACCTTTTAGTAATAACAACTTCCAAAAAGAAATACACACAATAAAATGTATCGCGGAGAACAATGGTTACAAAACGAGTCTAATAGATAAATTAATTAAAAATAAGGAAAATAAAATCATCCTAAATAAGATTTATACTCCAGTTAATTCAAAAAATAACACTAATTATAATTACATAAATTATTATGGAAAAATAACTCACAAAATTTACAATAACCTAAACAGATTAAACATTAACACCACATCTTTAAACAAATGTAATTTAGGTAAAATATTAGTGAACAACAAAGAAAAAACAAAATTATTAAACAAATCTGGATTATTTAAATTATCATGTAATACTTGTGATGCATATTACATTGGTCAGACTGGCAGAAACATAAAAATCCGCGTAAACGAGCATAAAAAAACGATAGCAGACAGCAAACATAGTACCGGCATAGCTTCACACTGTATAAACCGAAATCATTTCATTAATTCAGATGAAATTAAGCTGTTATACAATAAAAAGAAAGGTAAACGTTTGAATTTACTAGAATATTTCGAAATTAAAAAATCTATTAAAAACAAATATCATATCGTAAATGAACAACAAAATTTTCTTAATACACCGATAATTGATACCAGACTCACACAAAGCAGTATGCATTTCTGAGTAAACAGCCAATAGGACTTTCCGAATGATATTATGTATATTATATGTTCAAATATATCAGCTATAAATAGATGATAAGCAATTCTTAAAAGTTAGTAAGAATTTGTGTATTCTTGAGAAAGGTATAATTATACCGAAACAATTGTAGAGTTGTAATAAATTATTCTGAAACATTTAAAAGTACTTTTACTTACTTATATTTCTTATAAATATAATAATAGGTACGATTGAAACGTATAGAGTTAGGCTAGTCTAAATAGATGTTTTGATGTCTCAATTTTCCCCAATGCAATAATATGTGGAGAATTATAAAACCTTTGCAATAAAATTTGAAATGTCTCACGAGAAACGTGAGAATCCTTTGAAAAATGGCCATTTTTCAAAAATCGATATGTTCGCTAATTTTACTTTTATAGCATCGGCTTTCTGGAAAAATAGTTATTATTATACACAGTAAGTGAACCAAAGAACAATTTTGTTGGACTTGCAATTTTTGCATAATTGCAAGTAATACTGCATAAGCCCCCGATCAATGTACATATGTAAATTTTTCGACCGATTATTAAAGTTGGAAATTGGAAGACAAAATGTACATCTCATTTTTTCCTTAAAATACTTAAAATAAGTAATTAGAAAACACATTCAAATATTCATAATACATTCCTCCACCTATGCTTTTCGAGGCTCTCAGACAAATGACCAATGTTTGCATTTGTTTTTTTATTACTTATGAGTATTTTAAATAAAAAAGTGATATATACATTTTGTTGTTTCAATTTTGAAATATTGTAACTGAAATTGTGCAAAAAACTACAAAACCGATAGTATACCTCTTTTGCTTACTTATTCTGCACAATATTTACTACATTTTCCCGAAAGGCTGATACTAAAAACGCTGAATTAGCGAAGAGAAAATTACCTTTTTTCTCTTTCTGTAAAAATAGCTCTAATCGAGATGTTTCAAATTTTCTTTTAAACGTCTCGCAATTCTCTATTACGTATTATTTCATGCCCCAAATATTACGATTAGATTGTTAAAAAACAAACTGACAACATTTGTTGAAGCCATTTGGATATTTTACTCTACAAGGTGATATATTCTGATTGCTGTTAAACAATTAAACCATGATTAAATACCTTTGTGCTATAATGACACATGAAGTGAAGTAACATTAGGTGTGTTCTTTAACACGCACACATCGCACAAGGATTCATTCGTGTTAATGCAAATATATTACAATTTCCTCCGAATATATCTGGTTTCTAAATCAATCGGCCGTCATAACCTGTCCGAGTGCTAACTACAAATTTTAATTTCTCCTCTCATTAAGCAAACACAAAGGCACACCGGCAAGCCAAGCACACAACCACGTTATTAATTAGGAACTTGGACTTTCGACGTTTACGTTTATTTACATTCGCGATTATTAACATTTACCGCACCTGATTTATGGAAGACGCTCCAACTAATGAATATTTATATTGATAATCGTTTTTTAACTGATGATGAGACCTCGACCGCTACGCTTCATTCCGCGTTTAATAATCACTCGATTTCATGGCGATGGCGTCTCAAATACAACAACATTTACACACATAGGTATAGTACATAAAATATTACCTATAGGTAAACGATTGAGAAAAAACAAATACTCGAATAAATCCGCTGAAACACATTCAATATACAAATGGAACACTTGCTGCTTATTACGTATCTATTTAATGTAGTTTTTAAAAGTATTAAATTTCTGGTTAAATAGTAATTGTAACATTCATCACATTATGTTTCTTTCAGACGATCCTTAACTCCATGCACAAGTACCAACCCAGGTTTCATTTGGTTCGAGCGAACGACATTCTCAAACTGCCCTATTCGACATTTAGGACATACGTTTTTAAAGAAACCGAATTTATTGCAGTAACTGCTTACCAAAATGAAAAGGTAAGACAGACAGACATTTACATAGGTATTACTACTACTACTACTACTACTACTGTATTATAGGTTCGTTCAGAAACAACTACCATATTAGGTATATGAATATCTATATACGATACAAACAAAATCTTCTTCTTTTCAGATTACGCAATTAAAAATCGACAATAATCCCTTTGCGAAGGGTTTCAGAGACACTGGTGCCGGTAAAAGAGAGAAAAAGTAAGTAGATGACAGATAATTAATTAGATTATTAGAACTTACGCTTTACGTATTATTAAACATAAAAACTTTTTAATTAAGTAAGAATGACTATGCTTCCTCTCTTTTGTGATCTGTTCAAATTTCAAATGCAAATTAAAATCTGTTAGCAAACGCCCTTTCCACTACTTCTTTGACCTTAAGCGTAGTATATAAATGCCGCCCTTAATTTAATACTGTCGCCTTATTGTCACCCCAAAAGCGGTTACCCTTTTTGTTTAATAGCCATGAGCCACAATCTGCGATCGATCCCAATTAAGACCTAACTTATTATTAATTCCACTAAATCTACACAGATAAAACCAACCAAATCATTAAATATTACGCGATCGTCACGTCTGCGAATATTAACAATATGTATCATTGGTAAAATTTTAATATTCGCACAAATGCTTAAAAAAAATTTCATATCTTTTGAAAAAGTGCTAACGTTCGTAAAATACAAAAAAAAGCGACTACCGTGTGTTTAAAAATAAAACTGAAGGACCGTCAAGTCGAATTAGTCGATACGACCGATACTCGAACATGAGACAAAGGGCGCAATGAAGAAGGGAACTGAAACGGGGGCAGAGGGTCATTCGCGCGCGGGGGGAACAAAGTAAAGGACAAAAGGGGGTCCCGTGTTAAATTGAGCGCCTACGACGATAATTACAGAGTGTGTAACCTTTTCCAGACATAACCGACGACAATCTTCGTCTTCCGCTTGCCAAAAGAATCTATTATTATAGTATTTAAATGCTGATGCTTTTTTTAAACGATAAATTTCAATTTAAAAATAAATAAATTAACAACGGTCGCACATTGTTGGACAAATTTTCTACGTGAAAACGTTCCATCTCTTTACAGACAAGCAATGCTAGCAGCTCGTCATGGCAACGACAGTGATAAAATTTCCCATCCTCTACCTGCAAGAATGTCAGCTGACAGCAGTACCGTTTCAAAGACCGACGACTCAGAACTGGACGTTGTCGGAACCTCTGACAGTCCTAGACCTAGTTTGCACCCCCCTACGCCTATTACAACATCGGCAAATACAAGTAAGTACCTAAACTACCTACCTACACACATTCTGAATATGAAAAGGAAACAAAAATCGCCCGCTCCTCTCAAAGTAAGTTGAACGGAAGACCTACATATTTTATATTATTAATTCCAGGCCACGACGAAGATGCAATAAGACGTCGCCTTCACGACGATTCCGGTTCGGAATCGAGTTGTTCGGAATCGCCAGGCAGCACAGTGTTTCGACCACGTCCATCGTCTCCTAAGGAGGCGGCGGGTCCCTCGAATCCGTCTGGAGAATACCCCTCACCTAATATAAGCGTCGGTCCACCTATCCATCCACCGCCCCATCTGCTACCGTACTTATATCCACCGGGACTGTATCCGGGAGCAGCCGGTCCTCCCTTCGCACCTCCCTTAAGTCTATTTACCGGTTCTCCCGCACCAGGTATGAATCCAAGTCTGCTCTTTAACGCCCAGCTGGCACTGGCAGCGCAGCATCCCGCTCTTTTCTCCCATTATTCCAATTTGGCTCATCCCAGTCCAACGGGTCATCACTTGTCTCCCACGTCTACGTTACATAATCACCTGAAAGGTGGCCACAGATTCGCCCCCTATCCTATACCAAGTTCTACGTCGTCGGGAGTAAATTCGTCGCCTTTAGGGAGTGCATTCGAAACAGTTACCCCCAGCGGTCATACCCGGAGTCTAAGCAATTCCCCCTCGAACAAAATACGACAAGGATCGAGTTCGCCGCCCGTCAGACCCAGCACGACTTCTCCAAAGCCGGGAAGCACATCTTCGCCAAACGATCTTAAGAGTATAGAAAAGATGGTTAACGGACTCGAAGTAAAACAGACCGAAGAGAACGAGAAGTAGTAGTGATATTGAGGGATATTGTTTGTTACGTATGTCCGTTTGTTATGATTTCGTTGTGCTGTTGTATTAATTTTAAGTGGGCGATGTAGTAACGACACTGCAGACCGTACGTTACGTTATCGGTACTCTCTGTTAAGGGATTGAATAATAAAGTCGATAAGATAAACCTTGTCTAGGAAATGGAATCGAACATACACAAAATAAAACATAGAAGAAAAAAATGACTGACCATTCGAAAATTTTCTCAAACAAATAAGTATTATTTATTTATCGATCGAAAGCCATCGGACATTCGATTTCTTAGACACGGCCGACATTCCTTCAGATAAAGGATTTGAAAAAAATAGTACAAAAACATTTAGATTCGTTTGTTTGGTGAGCAATATTACTATAGTAGCCTAGCTATGTACTTTTCTAAGATTTTAATGTGGTGCTCAATTTAATAATTTCCGTTTTATTATTATATTATACGTACCTATCTATACTACTATTATCGCAATATTATTTGTAATAATACGATATAAAAATACTTAACTGGCGCCGCTACCCCCCGAACCCGTACAAGGGTTGGAGCAATAATTCGACCGATTTGTTTCATAATCAGTTTCGTTGTTTTAGACTGCAGTGCTTTGTTGGTTCATAGTTTAATTATCTCTGCAATGTTCCTTTAGACTTTTTCTTTTTAATTTATCGTCGCGTCGTTGTAAATAAGTAGCCGAAATCTTGTGACTATTATTATTTAGTTTCTATTGTACATACTACGCATTCGCACTCACCCGTGTCGTTTAAAAGAAAAGCCGAAAAGCCAATCGTGTAAAGTGTACATAACAATACCACACACATATAAATATATATATGTATATATAACGTACCTACACCGTATAGGTAAATTTATACGTTTCCATTCGAATGATCGAAAAAATAAAATAAAAGTCACAAAAATTAACATCCAGCCAAAGAGAAATTTTAAATTTGGACGCATGCATCACATGCACAAGCAAAAACTGCAATAACGACTTACAATCGAGTAAGTACTAAGTACATATAAAGAAGAAAAAAATCTATATATAAAAAATTAAACGTACCTAAATAACTGAAAAGATTAAAAATATCAGAAACGGACTGTAAATAAAATTCTATAACTACTAAAAGAAAAAGTAGCCACGCGATTTAGTAATGAAAATAACGCTTTTATATGTTTTTCTTTTTCGTTATTCTATTGAAGATTCATTCAGTAACCGTCACTGGTATTCAAACAATGTATAAGTGCGTTTGTATATCTGCTTATCACTTTGAGAGGCTGGTGGTGACAGTGCCGCTGTTGTATTAAAAACAACTAGATAGAAATGTGTCATGTGTACATGTAAAGAAATAATTTTAACAATAAAAGAAAACTATATTTAAAGTAAACTTTTTGACTTTTCTTTTTCTTTCTCTGCCTACCTAATCAAATTTCTTTCAGTAACCACCGTTTTCAGGTAAGTCAATATCACATCACATCACATCTCATGAGACAGTAGAGAAAAGTAAGTACCTAAATAACATATTATGGTTTATGGTTAGTTGTATAGGTGTATAGTATAATTTTATAATATTACGTATTTTTCTTTTGGTTCAAAATAAAAATTATATGGGAAGTTACGTATAACAGTCACGTTAGATTAATCGGCAAAAGGCATATAATCTACTCAAGAAGGACGACACATGGATGAGTAAAGGACGATGATTTTTCTAATGCTTAAAGTATTTAAACAAAGCAAGGTTATACTCGTTTCGTATTATGCAAATTGTTCTTTGTTTCTAACGTATACAACACACGATAAATCTAAGGCGTTTGTTCTCATTATTTGATCCACTCTCAACTACACAACATCCATGTCAGATAAAAGTTCGAATCCGAGTTGACAATGAAGCCATTAACAATTTATTTTTTCTAATCTCGGTTAATAATATTTTTGATATTATGTTAAGTGTATAGTTATTATATATATTCAAAGAATATAATAAATATGTAGCTACCTATGGTTTTTTAAACAATTAGCTATTATTATATGTTATATGTTACTGAATCCAATTTAAAGCTAATTTTGTCGCAGAACCCAATTGGGTTCATTATTCGATTATATTCGTTAATCATCCAACATACACACACATACGAGTCGACAGTCCGAAGACTGCTTGGACACGCACCTTTCCTATGAACTCTTCTATGCTGAGTCAATATTCGCATTTCTCTGAAACTGGAACATCTTACGTCCCTAACTATTCCTGAACAGTAATTTTTATTTTACTTATATTTTTGTTTCTACTTAATAATATATATTTTTATTATAACTAAGTAAACTTGCCGATAGCACTTGGTAAAATATTGTAAACTAGCAAGGTATTCAAAAAAACAAACACTTGGAAAGTTTCACTATTATTTATTATCAACTCAACTCTATACGTATTTCGCATGCTTAAGGTATCTTCTCTACTCCTGAATATACCTTAAACAGGCGAAATACGTATAAAGTTGATAATAAATAATAGTGAAACTTTCCAAGTGTTTATTTTTTTGAATACCTTGCTATATTTTTATTAACTAGCCCTTCATATCTCAGAAGGTATCCTAACAACCTCCTTCCTTTCTATCATTTTCCTTATTGACTTCTATTGTTTATACTGTTTTCCTACCCCTTCTAAGGTAATAATAATTCCCATTTCTGACTTTTTTCGTCAGTTCGCCTATTTAATACCACATCTCAAACACTTCTAACTTCTTCCTTTCCGTCGTGCTTCAAACACACTTTTAATATTTTTTTTTCAAATTTCTAAAGTGACCGTTCCCGACTACAAAAGTGATTTCTTTTTGTTAAAAGCTATTCGACCCTGCACTATCCTTTGTTTAGTAATGTAATCCTTGGATTCATTTTTTATGACGACACCTTCTGCCTTTCAAGCGATCACCGCATTGACGATCGACGCCAAGCGTCGCCGTCGGTCATAACCAAATTAAATGGCACCCGGCGTCTCTATAAAAATGACAGATGGCGCTTTAAACGCATCTGAGCGCGAAATTTGCGGCGTCTCATGTTTTAAATCATTTCCGCTAGCAATGTATAGCCGACGTTCTTCTTTTTCCTTTAACTTTATAGATGTTAAATGGCGCGCAATTTAATCAAACGTGATTGTCCGATCTTCACGAAAACCCTTCGTACTCGTACCACCCCTCACAATGAGCAATATACATAATACTTGTGTATGAACGCATAAATGCCTTTATTCCCTTATAAGAGTTGCGATACAGAAATCATATTATCAAGGAATGAATGAATGAATAAATACATTTGTACAGAAAGGACATGTGGCATTACTTTTTTCCGTTTAATATTTAATACAAGCAAATATATAGATAAATTATTAGAACCTCTTCTAATAACAACTACCTACTAGCTATATGTACAACTACTCTGTACCATTGTTATTAGTTAAAGTCTATGTACCATCGTATCCGTAACCCTGGACAGGGCTGGAACGGGTGTTTTTCTCGAGCATCAGCGGACACCCGGAGCTGCGGGGGGCAGGGTCGCTCAATTCCCTGAAAAGAACTACCTAAGTGAGGTGTCCTTTCCGCTACCCCAAATCAATATTAATAATTTAATACTATCACGCCGTAACGTTATTGATTAAAATGCCAACCAAAACAAAAAGGAGAGGTGTTGATCCGCTGTTAGCATATTTTTATTAAATAATAAGTGTTAAAAACAACCAGAGTTGGTTTATGTTATATGTTTTCGCATGTGTACCTACAGATGAAGAGATGATCAATTTCGATTGGAAGCCTAATGATATCGACGGGAAATATTTTATGCGACGTCCGTTAGAGGAATAAATAATGAGACGATGGAAAGAAATAAGAAAAATAAAGAGCGAGAGCGAGAGAGAGAGAAATGATAAGCGTAGATCTCCATTGCAAACGGTCTTCTTGTTTGGTTTATGTTCGAAAGAAGTGGCAACTGAACGAGTTGTTTTTCTTCAGAAAGAAGAACAAGAAGACGCAGCAGAAGCAGATGAGAGGAACGCTTGCTTGCATAATCTATTTCGATATCTTGATTTCGTAGAAGGCAAATAAATAATGACCGACATTTAGTCGTCGTCGATACACCGACCTCCTGACTCTAGAACCCAACGCACGCCGCCACATCTTACTACGTATGTGTCTTCTTTAACATTTGCGAATCACTTAAATTTTTTTTATCATTATCAATTTTGCAGATGTTCGGAAAAATATTCATCAAATCTAAACCGTCTAAAATGCAACTTTGCAGTTTGGAATGAATCTTCGCTGAATATCATCAATCGGTCTATAACTTCTAAAAAGCGTTGTATGAAAAATTGTCCAGTTCTTAAAATACAACATTCAGAAAATAAGCAAGAAAAAGCTCAAACAAACGTTACCCATTTTGTGAATGATGTACTTTAAGAGCCGGCCAAGCATTCTTACTTTAATTTTTGCGGCGAAAACTAAATAGCAATATAGATTATCCATTGGAGGAAAAAACTATATTGTTTTGACTACTGATATGTGATGAAATTACATTATATACTTAATGAATAAAATATACAAAAACAACAGTTTAGATATAACTTCCGAAGAAGCTACAGTGTAGCGAAACAATATTGTCAAGTGATAATCAATAAACTGTAAAATTCGGAAAAATGTTTTTTATTCATTAAGTATATATTCAAGGGATTACCTATAATCTACATGTAGGTACTTTACAACACAAAACGTAAAATACGCTCAGAATCCTTCGATGAAGAAAAAACATTATTTAATCTGTTAGATGTAAATTTCGTTTAATCATGTAATAAATAAAAATGTCATTTTACATAAACGCATTATTATTATTATTTTTTAATTCATTAATTATATCATGTTTTTGAAAACGCTATGTATTTATCAGTAGTATAGTAGTTCCAAATTAGGAAATGTTGGCCAGGAAAACATTATCAGTTCTACATCAGGCATCAGGTATTTCTGACTAGTTCCTCAGTAACATATTCATTCATCTGCGCTACGTGTCTCATTTCATCCTGATCAGGCGCGTGAGGCATGCCTGACCATGTCCTGATCACATCCATATACACTTTTCTAATCGGGATGTCGTGAAACAATCCGAAGAAAAGTTGAGCGTTTCTGATAACCAGACAACTAGCGGATTTAAATACAAAAATCCATAGTTTCTCATTGGATCTAACCAAATAGGAGAAATGGCGTAAGATCGATTGGGAGGACCAAAGAAACATGTTCTTTGTGGAAATACGCTGTTAAAATAATTAAACGTTTGCGACTTTACTTTGTCAGTTATTTATTCCGTAAAATAATAAAAATGAATGGTATCGTGATGTTCGATTTAATCTAGCTTTCTAAGGAAATTAATTAAGTGTAGGTAACTATCTTATTAATTATTCCTAATTGTAAGAAGAAAATTACAAGCTGCCAGCTACTTTTAATTATTATTCGATTCGTCTCTGAAAATACATAATTAAAAGGGAAAATTGACAGATGCAATGCAATGTTACATACATGGCTTAATAATTTTCAACTTCCTCTCGAATTTTAGTAAAAGAAAACTTGAACGTGAAAACAAACGTCGCGCGTCGCCGCCAAAATTCCTCGCTATCGACAATCAAAGAATCCGGTCACAGCCATGATGATGGACAGTTGACAAACGTTCAGACATCTGACGATCTCCCGAGATTCGTGTATGAACCGATCTGCGACTCATGACAGTCTTCCGAAATAGTCGAGTATCGTGAGACGGAAAAAGAGGTGATATTTGCTTTTAGGGCAAACTCGACGGACTACTGATGCAATTCCCGCGAGACCGAATGCACGAAAAAGACAAGTTTTTGCAACCAACTTGGACCGCTGCAAGCAACCACGATCACGATGACTTCGAGATAATATAAGACTGTGAGGACGTGTTAAAATTGCTATTATATAGTTTGTTAGCGTACGTGAACGTCATATATTAAAGTCATTACTACACTACAACGTGAAATGACCTGTTAAATAAAAATTTCCTTTCTTGAAAATAAGAAGGCGCTCCCCTACCTACCCTAATCCATTACATCACATATAATTTAAAAGTCTCAATTTCAAAAGACATTATATACACATACACCTATGATGTAGATACTAAAATAATGCCTACATTATATCATCGAAATTTGGAACATGCAGATAGATATATGTTTCTCAAAGTAACTACCTCCTTGTATACGATTTATTATTATTTTATTAGTTATTCTTTTCCCTAACAAGGATTAGTTGCAGTTTTAATGAACATCGAAGGAATTGTGGTCGAGGTAAACTTTCTTAAAGTTGAGATAAGCCTGAAATTGAATTGGTTGCTTCGATAGGCTTCCGACCACAAACTGTAGGTATCTGTACGCATTCATGTATGTACGTACGTACGTACGTAGATACTACTTCTACCACCACTGTCATATGATACTCCAAGTTAACTAAGTAAGGTTACAAGGCAACTCCTATAAAAACTTCCATAACACATTCGAGTATTACACCAATAAGTTTTACAATTACTATACTTTACTTATATAACTTGTCATTTAAATGTGTCTTTTGGATTACATTCTTCTTTTGTATAACAAACAGTACAGAAACGGACGGACTACCGCAGACCTATTTTATTTATCTTACATTGAACGAACAAGTTAGTGGTCGGAGACGGACCTTTGCCGGTCAGTCTCGGCCCACAACGATACACAGTTCCGATTAGGAATTTTCACGAAACGGTTAATTGGGGCGCACGGTCGGTCTCGAGTCTCGAAGAGACGACTCTCTGTCGTTATCAAACGCGTTCGCTTATTAGTAGATTACAATAATTATATAAATGTATATATACACGTGAAAGAAGAAGAAGAGGAGTCGAGGTGGACGGCGAACACCAACCTATCTCTTCACGTATCTCTATCTCTCTTCAGGTACCCATACGAACGAATGCGGCTACACTAAAGGGCAGAAGCAAGAAGCAACGCATGCTCTTTCATATCTCTGTCCAATGACACGTATCAAGATTAACGCTCCGCTAGTATAATTGCTAATAACAAGCACAAATTCCTTCTTCCTCGCTACCTGTGTCGTTCGTTCGTTCCTATACACTATTGATATTTATTAGACGACCTATGAAAATTTTTGTTCTGTATATACAGCAGATTTTCTTCGTTTCGTTTAGTTTCGTTTCGTAGAAATATGAATTTATAGTAGAATGATGATTCAGGCTTGTAGGCCGTGGTCAATGTGTGAACGGTTTCATCCAGACGTTTTGTCGGCAACTGCGGCAAACATCTTCAGTGGATGCTGTGTTGACTACGTGTGCGAAGATTATACGACAGCGACTGCCAAGACTTCGAGGTATAATCTTCGCACACGTAGTCAACACAGCACCCACTGTAGATGACTGCCGCAGTTGCCGACGAAACGTTTGGATCGACCACGGCCTAAAAGCCTGAATCATCATTCTACTATGAATTCCGGCCGTGAAAGCTTATGTTCTTATAAATATGAATTTGTTTAGAAGACACCCTGTAGATACAAACGCTCGCGTTTTGTTGGAATTCTTGGTGTCGAGAACGAGTTCGAGTGATGGTTTTCACACCCGGGACCTTTGGTTATTTATACGCCACGTCACCTGCTGACGGGAAAAAGGAAGGAAAGCATATCAGTGTGTATGTGAGTCTGTGCATGTGTATGGATGAACGGTAGCATAAATAACAATCTCACGATTGCCGGCTGCCATATATTAGCCACTTGCGTTACTAACAACGGGCAAGCATGGGCAACGGACAGAAAGAAGAAGAAGAATAAGAAACAACAGCAGCACCACCACCACCGACTCTTTCTAACGATCCGATTTTTTTAACTGATAGAAGATGCACTCACAATCTACTGCACCCGCAGCAGGACAGGTAGGTACACATCACCTACATTTTACCACACTCATAAATCACACACGCACACACACACACACACACGCATACCTACATCAGCTAACTAGATACGTTTAAAACCGTATTCAGAAGGATAGGTCGTAAAATCACTTAACATATGTTAAAATGAAAACCTGGAATTGTTTCAAAAAGTAACACGTTGGATGTGAAAATGCGTATACGAGTAGGAGTACGAGACGCCACTGTCAAATGTTTGGTGGATATTCGCGAAATGGCACTGGAAAACGGCAGCAAAAAGGTGTGAGACGTTAACAGCTGAGGTGTGGACATGTTTAGTTTGGGCAAAAGCGCCGACACTTTAATGCTGCCCGCTTTTTAACTACGGAATTGTTTCGAGCATTTCTCTTCTTTTTTTTTTTTTGTTTTTTATTTCAACACAGACGACAGGCCATCTCGCCCGCGCGCGCGCGTGTGTGCATGTGTGTGTGTGTGTGTGTGTGTGAGTCCATAAATGCGCAAAGTAGACAAAAGCCGTGGTTGACACAAGTGAGGATAGGATGCCTATCTGTTATGTTATGCCCGATTCACCGAAATATTACCAATTAAAATTTCTAAGTAATGAAATACACCTAGATATCTTATTATCTTATTGCCATAAATCTCATAACAATTCCAATTTTTATGAAACATCATAAACATTAACAATATCTATATGAAGTGCAGATTAGACAATATCTGATAGTTATTCAGAGGCGTGTTTAGGACTTCCATCATCTTTATTTTTCTATATGTACACCGTTTCGGCTAGTCTTATTCTCCAGTCGTTTTTGAAATAAATCTTACAGGGTAGCCATTCAAGAACAGATCTTTTTCTAATATGCTCAATTTAGAATGGGCAATTATCCTACATAATGCTACATAATGCTTTTACCCGTCAAAAATCGTACAACAACTAAAAGATTGCGAGCATTCCCCTGATCATCAAAGGAATGTCAGAAATGATTAGACGTAACATATATGGGTACTCCGGAAACAAATCATACATTAGATCTACCAATAAAATCCAGACAATTAAGTGTACAGAGGTGAACAGAGATTATGTGTGGTTCATATTATGATATACCTATACTACTGAAAACAAAAAGTAGCTTTCATATGTTTGTTTCAAAAAAGTTTATTATTAACTCTACAAATGTTTCGGCGTATGATACCTTTATCAAGAGTACTACTATAATACTGAAGTTCGATAGTGCGTAACCGTCTTAAATAGTGACAAATTTTGTTTAAAATTACATATAGGTATATATATATATTAATACAGTACAATACATAATTAAAATGAGTATATATAACTGAACTTATTGTTCTAAAGAATTGTTACTAATGGTAAAGCCTAAATAGGTGTCTATAAATAAGTTGTTCTGAAAATCTGACTGTAGATTGGTGATGTTATCCATTTTTACAAAGCTCGTTTTATTTCTAATTCCTCCAAAAAGTTGAGACGTTTACCCTTTTTCTCTGAATGTAACAATTTAATATAATCCGCATCAACTTTATGATGATTTGCAACACAATGAGTAATTAAATCTGTTGATTTTTTACATTCTGCTACATGTTTTACATGTTCTTTAAGTCTTACAACTAATTTCCTACCAGTCTGACCTATATAGTAAGCACTACAATCTAAACTATTTAATTTATATAGACCACTTTTATTATTGATAGGTTGTATTTGTTTATTGTTAACTAGAAGTTTTCCTACATTACATTTACTGACCGACATTGTTTTTTGCCGTAACTGGTTTGATGTTTTGACAAATTTTATAGCTATACTTAGGTACAAAGTTAATACAATTAAATTTACTCTTCTCTTCAGAGAAGGCCGTATATAATTTTCTGGTTACCAATTTCCTCTTTATTTTTATAATAAGCTTATCTGCGATTTTGGTTGGGATTATAACCGTTATTTGCTGCAATAAGTTTGATGATTGCTAGTTATTTTAAGTAATTTCCCTTATTTAGGGGGACATTCAGTAGTCTATTAACATAGCGGTTAAATACTGACATTTTCACTTGGTGTGACTGGTTAGAATTGTAATTTATTATGGTGTCCGTACTTGTTGGTTTTCTAAATATGTTAAACTCTAATTTATTTTTGATAATTATTATGTTCAAATCTAAGAAATTCAATCCATTATCATTCCCTAATTCCATCGTGAATTTTATTCTACTGTTAATACTGTTGAAAAAAAATTAAAAATAGATCTAATTGGCGTTGTGTTCTTAACCGTATGCAAAAAATATCATCAACATATCTTGCATAAAACATAATTTTATTTGAAAGTGTATTAGCTTTGTTGAATCTCCTCTCTCCTCTATTCCTGTAAATGAATTAGGTGATAATATTATCGCAGATCTCAATAATTCTGATAGTCCAGTTTTATGGAAAGCCAGTTATAAAATGTTCTGGATGATACATATCTTAACCAAAATTATTTTAACTTCAGTAACAACATTTATAAACAGTTGGATGGGTTACCCATGGGGTCCCCTACTTCACCTTTGTTATCAGGCATCTTTATGTCTAATTTTGAAAATAATTTATTCAACAAAACTAATATGCATTCAGATAAAATTATGTTTAATGCAAGATATGTCGATGATATTTTTTGCATATGGTTAGGAACACAACGCCAATTAGATCTATTTTTAATTTTTTTCAACAGTATTAACAGTAAAATAAAATTCACGATGGAATTGGGGAATGATAATGGATTGAATTTCTTAGATTTGAACATAATAATTATCAAAAATAAATTAGAGTTTAACATATTTAGAAAACCAACAAGTACGGACACCATAATAAATTACAATTCTAACCAGTCACACCAAGTGAAAATGTCAGTATTTAACCGCTATGTTAATAGACTACTGAATGCCCTCCTAAATAAGGAAAATTACTTAAAAGAACTAGCAATTATCAAACTTATTGCAGCAAATAACGTTTATAATCCCAACCAAAATCGTAGATAAGCTTATTATAAAAATAAAGAGGAAATTGGTAACCAGAAAATTATATACGGCCTTGTCTGAAGAGAAGAGTAAATTTAATTATATTAACTTTGTACCTAAGTATAGCTATAAAATTTGTAAAACATTAAACCAGTTAGGGCAAAAAACAATGTCGGACAATAGATGTAATATATAAAAAATTCTAGTTAACAATAAACAAATACAACCTATCAATAATAAAAGTGGTCTATATAAATTAAATATTTTAGATTGTAGTGCTTACTATATAGGTCAGACAGGTAGGAAATTGGTTGTAAGACTTAAAGAACATGTAAAAGACGTAGCAGAATGTAAAAAATCAACAGATTTAAGTACTCATTATGTTGAAAATCATCATAAAGTTGATGCGGATTATATTAAATTGTTACATTCAGAGAAAAAGGGTAAACGTCTCAACCTTTTGGAGGAATTAGAAACAAAACGAGCTTTTGTAAAAATGGATAACATCACCAATCTACAATCAGATTTTCAGAACAACTTATTTATAGACACCTATTTAGGCTTTACCATTAGTAACAATTCTTTAGAACAATAAGTTCAGTTATATAAACACATTTTAATTATGTATTGTACTGTATTAATATATATACCTATATGTAGTTTTAAACAAAATTTGTCACTATTTAAGACGGTTACGCACTGTCGAACTTCAGTATTATAGTAGTACGTTTGATAAAGGCATAATACGCCGATACATTTGTAGAGTTAATAATAAACTTTTTTGAAACAAACATATGAAAGCTATTTTTTGTTCTCAGCATTATTTTTATTATGTTTCATAAATTTTCGACTACGACTCTTTAAATTTTATATACCTATAGGTGAAACCTTCAGGGATTAGGGTCAAGGAACATAGAACCGAAATGAAATGAAATGAAAGACATCAACAAGAAGGCAGACAGGAATCGTTGACCACATAAAATTTTCTGGAGTAAAGTTAATATGATCCATAAGGAACATACCATTGGCAATAAAGAAAATTCAAAGAAGCAGTATTTGTCCTATATAACATAAAAATATTCAACAGACCTAGCGTAAACATTCCTAAAATTTGGCAAAACTTAATCTAATGATGACTTCCTACAGGTTCTACAGGTACTTTGAGAACGGCTCGGTTTAAGACCGGCCGATATGTTGTACGTGGAAGCCCTAACACATCGAAATTTTGTAAAATACTAATAACAGTAGTTAGGTAACCAATTTCGAATTGAGAAGGGAAATGTATCTTCATATTTTCTAAAAATCGAAATGAAAACTATTACCTACCTACGGAGAGTAGGTAATTGCAAAAAGATTTTGCGATTCTCGCGAGTTTTCGCATTCCATCATCGACGGACTATAACGTAAGTGAATATATGTAAGTATGTATGTACGTGTATGTAGATCCGTGTGTGTTTGTGTGCCTATAAATTTGCAATTTATAATCCATAACATGACAGTTGGGTCACCGCGCGGAGAGCTCTGTCGGCAGATAGATAGATATTCGACTTCGTTAAAGTCTTGTTAAAATCGGCGCCGTATGCGAAGGAATGCGCCTCGTTGGTAGGTAGGTATAAGGCATAAACGTTGCTGGCTGGCCGACTGACTGGCTAGCTGGTTGAGATCGAAAACGGTTTTTCGAGAAAAAAATAAAGAGATAATCATAAACAGAAAATGACAACACGTTGATTATCGTACCGCCGCGATGCAATAAATTTACCTTGCGTGAGACTGCATTTAAGTGGCTTCTCACACACTTTTATAAAACAAATCAACGGAGGTAGGCCGGTAGGCCGATAGGCCGATAGGCAGGTACCGGCACCTACAATAAATAATTCTTTATTTATTTTGATTAAAAAACTTATTTTTAAAAATTGAAAACGGTGATACCTAAAAACCATTTTAACATCCCTAAATAATTTAGAAGAAACAAAACTGTTAAATGACTCAACCAAATGATTAACCTAGAAATAATTAGATAGACATGGCAAGATCTTATCTATTCGAATTAAAACTCTACGTGATTCTAGAACATAAACATTCCGAACTCTGTCGTCAAATGAATCTCATTAGTCAAAGATAAATAGTTTCTATTTCTTTTTCTCCAATTTTAAGGAAGCTAACGATATGAAATTAGATTTAATTTGCAATAAAATCATGTAAAAGATCATTTCAATAAATCTCGATATTATACAATACCCATGTCATAATAATAGGTATAATAAATAAATAAGTAAATAACAGGTAAATTCGGTGCGTCAATTCGAAATAAACAACGGTTAATGAAAGTGAAATGATATCTACCACTAATCAGCCACAGATAGGTACATTTTAAACGTTATGCAAACGAGTCGGCGGCGTCGACATCGGCGTCTGTGTCAGCGTCGTGGCGATAAATGCGAACGATAACGAAGATGAGCTGTTTCAGCCCTTCGACGCGGACGTCGCGACCCGTTCGTTCGAATTTTCCAGCCCCGGTATAGGTACAACTTTGCACGCAAATGAACATAATTCCTAAGTTATTTTGCATGATTTTGCCCTCTGTTGCCGATTTCTTATTAATGTTATCGTTTAATACACGAATACGACCGTAATAGACGGAAAAACTACCTAACCATGCACCTGACAACAAACCATCTTTTCTTCTTTCTCTATCATACAGCAATATAGGTAGATATGAATAATGGAGCGGTTCGAATCAATCAAACGATTCAAATGACTAACGTTTTCTAACCATTAATATTTTACTCTGGTTACGTTACGGTGAATGCAAGTATAAGTGCTAATAACAATAAGAAGTACATTGTAAGTTCTTCATTAGCAAATCTATCTAAATTACCAGATGTGGAATGCCATTTCCAAATTATCACTTCTTATCAGCATTTATTTCATATGTACCGAAGTTTTTCCGTAAAGGGAATTGTAATTGTACCATTTCATACGAATGCATCTACTTGATAAGCTGAATCGACGCAACGGCGCAGCTTACGTTACGTGATAGGCACGTTAAGCAACAATGTGTGTGTTAACCTACTAATAAAATAAATTCGCCTCACGTTCAAAAAACATTACTATCAACACCTAGTTAGTAGCGAAAGGCGACGTTCCCGCATCTCTTTTATTAGTTAGTTAGTTAGTTAGGTATATTGTTTGTTAGAGAGCCGAACACGCACTACAACAGCATCACATGAAATCGCCTACTCTGTTTGTTTTGTGACAGCCGGACCACATTTTTCGGAAATTTCAACGTAAAATAACGATGCCACACATCATCGCGTGTATAGAGTTACGAGACACGGTCGTGCAATAAAACAATCTTATCTCGAATTACGACCCCTATAGGTACCTACCGTCCCGTCGTCCCCGTCCGTCCGCGAGCACGCCGGAGAGTTTTCGTCAATTGTGTATGTACATGTGCACGCAGAATCCTCGAAAAGTATTAAGTTACACGTTTTAAAAACGTGAACAAAAGTGCATTCATAGGGTACGTAATAGCCGCCACCGCGAAGCTTAAAAGGCGTCCCGCAACTACGTAAAAAGCTGATTTGCATAGAAATGATTTCGTTTTCTTCAAAGGCAACTTTTCGTAACATTACGTACTTTTATACATATACTAACTATACATGAATGCATGCATGTGTGTGCCTACCTACTCGTTCAGTCAGAGAATCTCGAAACATAGACGTATGTTATAGGTACATACATACATACATACATACATACACAAAGCCGCATGTCTCTCTATAGATACATGTAGGTACGCCAAAATACTCTTGACGTTTAGCATACTAATGTCTCCTCCGATAAAGTAAACACTGTAGTTAAGTATAACAAACAATGAATAAGAACGAAAAAAAGCTACGTGGCGCATTACCCTTTTTTTTTTTTAATTAATATCTATATATCGCAGCCAATCGGAAAAGTCTTGCACTTTCAAATACTTAGGATGGTGCATGGATGATAAAGCATGTTTAATAATTTAATTAAATCAAAACACAGACGAACTTCAACAGGTATATTTCAATAATCCTCAACAATTGTTTCGGCTAAATAGCCATTATCTAGAGTAATAAACTATACTAATTTTAAAATGTGAAAACTAAAGCTTATAGATACATTATAGGTTAAGAAGGAGTGGGGTGTTTAGCATGTACAATTCTTTTTGATTATTTACAATATTCGTGTTATTTGTCAAAGCCTTTTTAATTTCTAAAAACTCCAATAAGGTTAATCTCCTACTTTTAAATTGACAATGGAGCAATTTCAAATTGTCGATGTTTAATTGATGATTATTTTGTAGAAAGTTTTCTGTCAGACTCGTTACAACTGTTTTATTTTTGATACTCGCTAGGTGTTCTTTAAAACGAACTTCTAAAGACCGACCAGTTTGTCCAATGTATAAAGCATCGTAATCTTGGTATTTTAAACAAAATATGAGTAAATTAAACACTTGGAGGAGTTTCACTTTATTTTATTGATTACTTTATGTACATTTCGCCTTGCTAGGGCATCATCAGGAGTATTTACAGTACTGAAGAGACTTACAATAATTTTGGTTTAAATATACCTACACATTATGATCTATTAACTTAGGGTCTAAGAGGGGGTTAATACCGAATTGTACTTGGTCGTTGGATAATATTTTGTTAGACAAAACAGCTTTATTAAGTTCTAAAATTTCAAATCGATCTAAAATTCCTTTTTTCCGCCCTGTAAATGATGTAATAATTTAATTTTGTTTTTATTGCAAGTATGTTTATTGTTTATTAAATGAGAGGAAAGTCCAGAGGCATGTTTATTGTATTTAGCGTTTCTAATGTGTTCGTCAAAACGAATTGATGTAGCTCTTTTGGACTTTCCTATGTAAACAGTAGGGCAGGCAATCAGAACAGGTAATTTCGTAAACGCCACTTTTATCAGGGTTATTGCCCTTGTTATTTAATTTGTTATTTACCAGAAATTTGCTTAAGGTGATATTATTGAAAAAGGCAGGGTTAACATTAAATTCTTTTAAATTACTTTTCCTTTAATCAAAAGTTCTTTTTACAAAAAGATGGCCTACCTATGGGCTCGTCTATCTCCCCGTTTTACGCTGACTACTTTATGAATAAATTGAAACCTTTTTAGAAGAAAACAATAACTTTAATAAATATATACATTTATGGCTACGATATGTTGACGACGTATTTTACATTTGGGTTGGTACAGAAAGGCAATTAACTAAATTTCAAAACTATCTCAACAGTTTAAATAAACATATCCAATTCACGTTAGAAATAGGCAACAACAACTTAAATTTCCTAGATCTCAATCTAAAAATAGTCAATAATAGAATCATTTTCGATGTATACAGGAAAAATCCCTCCACAGATACAGTCATTCCAGCAGGTTCTAACCACCCCATGAACATAAAACTAGCAAGTTTCCACTCTATGTTAAATAGACTTGTAAACACACCTCTACACACTGAAAATTTCACCAAAGAATTAAATATCATAAAGGCTATAGCTAATAATAACGTGTATAACTGTAATATTATAGATAAAATGCTGTCAAAAAAATTAAAAAAGAACTTCTATAACTCAATTTATCCAAACAACAACAACATTGAAAGTTGCAAACAACAAATTTGGCGAAAAATCCCATTTTATGGTAATATAAGTATTAACCTAGGTCACAAATTAAAAAAATTTAATGTTAACCCTGCCTTTTTCAATAATTTCACCTTAAGCAAATTTCTGGTAAATAACAAGGGCAACCCTGATAAAAGTGGCGTTTACGAAATTACCTGTTCCGATTGCCTACCCTACTGTTTACATAGGAAAGTCCAAAAGAGCTATATCAATTCGTTTTGACGAACACACATTAGAAATGCTAAATACAATAAACATGTCTCTGGACTTTCCTCTCATTTAATAAACAATAAACATACTTGCAATAAAAACAACATTAAATTATTACATCATTTACAGGGCGGAAAAAAGGAATTTTAGATCGATTTGAAATTTTAGAACTTAATAAAGCTGTTTTGTCTAACAAAATATTATCCAACGACCAAGTACAATTCGGTATTAACCCCCTCTTAGACCCTAAGTTAATAGATCATAATGTGTAGGTATATTTAAACCAAAATTATTGTAAGTCTCTTCAGTACTGTAAATACTCTTGATGATGCCCTAGCAAGGCGAAATGTACATAGAGTAATCAATAAAATAAAGTGAAACTCCTCCAAGTGTTTAATTTACTCATATTTTGTTTAAATAATGTTTCACCAAGAGTCCATGGCGAATTACTTCCGTAATTGGTATTTTAGTTGGTAAACACCGCTTTTTTGTTTGTTATCTAATTTTCTTTTGTTGTTGATTAAGAAGGAGTCTAAATTGAATTTATTGATTTCTGTTGTAGTTATGTTGAATTTGCTCAGAAGGTTTTTGATTTTGTAGCTGGAATTTCTAGATAATGGCTATTTAGCCGAAACGATTGTTGTGGATTATTGAAATATATCTGTTGAAGAACGTTTGTGTTTTGATTTAATGAAACTTTCAAATACGACTAGACAACCAACGATAAAAAGACTATTATCAGATAACTAAACGTTTTGGGCGAAATGTACTGTAATGATGACAGTGAGATGTGTGTTTTTATGATAATTAATAAGTTATACAGTCCATTATTTTTAAATCCGAATTGAATGTAGCTTACTTATATGAAAAGTTAGATTTACCAACCAGCTAACATACAGGTGCATGCGTATACATCAGGATTTCGTTTAGAAAGGGAACAATTTTTGAATCGTTCAATCAAACTTCGCGATGTTATTGTTTTCAGTAATTTCTAGTGAAACACACTTGATCGATTGCGATCGATCGACCGATCTACTTAGATAGCAATAAGTCAATACATATAGCAATTCTTGTAACTACCTGTCATCTTTATGACGATTTCAACATTTTGAAATTGATGATGAAAGAAATTAAATGCTTTTAAATGTTTCAAGATTTTATGTAAAAAGCTCTACAATTGTTTCGGTTTGTTAGACCTTTATCAAGAGTAAGTAAATCTTGAAACATTTAAAAGCATTTAATTTCTTTCATCATTATTATAAAATGTTTCACAAAACTATTACCAACGAATCCATTTCTGTAATTAATTGTGAAATTGGTCAAAATAAGGTGTTTCGGTCATGAGTCTAGGTCTAAAGAGACTAGAGAAGCTAAGCGACAAACATTCTCTACGATGCCGCATTTTACATAAAATGTCTATATGTCAAAAACACTCTGCACTCTGCAAGACGCTTATATAATTAGTTAATAGCCGCAACAGAAATTCTAAATTTGTATTTATTTTGCGGAAAAATAAAAGAAAAAGAAGACAAAAGTCATAGGAATGGCAACAGCGGGGGTGGCGAATGGCATGCACGGCAACGATATAACGCGACAATGTCAAAATGGCATGTGCATCGTATTTAATGTTGTTGCGGTTGCTCACTTTTTGTACGCGTGATGCACCCGACAAAATTGTAAATCAAATTTGACATAACTTTACCGCCGTAGCTTACGGGGACATCACCTCTTGGTTCATGATTCTTATTTACCCGCTCTCTTTCCTATCATTTCATTTGCAATAATGCCGACGACTTGGTAAACGAACAAATTAATATTCTATCGTTTTATATAAGTTACATTCGTGTGTACCTACTTTACTTAGATATATACGTGGGCATGTTAAATAAATGTTCAAACGTCTAAAACTTGCTCACTGCTCTTTGCTCATTGCATTTTCTACAGCGAATATCAAAATGTTTAGTATCAAAATTTCATTAGATAATAAAATATCTACACAAAATAAAATATATTCAATTAAAAACAATATCGAGCAATAAAACATTTGATTTAAACATTAGGATAGTTTCTCAATATATAATAAACCGTACCTACATTGTATTGTATTTTGACCGCTGTTTGTAATGCACTGTAAATATTGTAAAGTAGCGCAAATAAAATCCAAACTAAAAAGCCCATTAATGGCCCAATTGCATGAACGCTTATACATCTATCTACATGTAATAAGTTGGATAGTCGCAAAAATGGAAACCCCTCTGTCATTGTCACTATTATTATTGTTGTTAGATCGGTAGCACCAGAAATTTATGGACTTGTCCACATATTAGGTATATTACGTAGACTCTTAAGTATACCTTTGCAGGTAATGTAAAAAATATTACAGCAGAAAATAAAATTTTAATTACACCGGTAAGAAATCAAAACTTATTGTTATATATTACCTGCTGGTAGATAACGCTCTTTGAAACTGTCAAAAATAAATAATAAATGATAAACGCGAGCGATTTCTTTGCTCACGGAGGGAAATGATGATGGTTTTGTGTTTTTTCGAGATCCAACATCAATCGAAATTCAAGAAACGTACTGTACGTCGGTTACTGTCCCGGGTTAGTCTAATCTTAGTAAATGCCTTTTTATTGAGGACAAAACGAGAAAATGACCAGCACAATCAGACTCGGCCAAATCCACCGGAACAAATTCAAAATCGATAAGGGAAATTGTTTCAGGCAACCCTTATAAACCCCCAACCAGGCCCCGGGCCCTTTGCCGATACCTTATTCCTACAGTCGGTCGCACACACACACACACATCATCCATCACAAGATACAGATGTTAAAAGTGTGGATCTCAATAGACAAAAAATGTTTCAATTTTAAATTGTACCAACTATCTATAGTTACCTATAGTTAATATTGAAGATTATCTATTAATTGTGTGCCATACATAATATACCCTATAACACCTAAAGTATTAGGTACCTACGTGTAGAATAAATAATGCGATTTAAAATTAATTTACCTTTTGTTTGTTATCTGTCTTTCGGTATTATTATTGCTAGGTAATTTCGAAAGAATGAGCTGTTAGATCGGATGAGTATTTTTATGTCGTTGATCCGGTAGTGCGGTAGAGAGAAAAAGAATAATGTTAGGAATGCCCCTTGATAAGGGACATTCCTGGAGCAAGTCGGTAGCCCCGCTATCTCTACTCGTATCGGCCGGTCTACACTCTGTTTCAGCGACAGGTACATCTATTAAACACATATCTAATGCTTCCAACAACAGAAATGTGACAGTTGGTAATTAGTTTTTAAGACCGTAGACCCGAACAACGTTAAGGTTCGATGATGATGATGATGATGATGACGATGATTGTCACCGGCGCGACGCGGTCAACTCGAATGAATTCTTGCTCAACTTAGATCGATACCTAATATAATATTTTCTTAGCTACTCATTTATCTTACAATTATTAGACATTCGTTTTCGATCCAAATATACATATATATATATATATATAAACTATGTACATATATAAACTAAACAACAACAAGTACCTATAAGAGATGAGCATCGCAGAGGATTCATACATCAGAAAGAAGGCATGCGGTTTTGGCAAAATATTTGCCTAAATCATTCGAGACCGAGTGTCCTTTTACTCTTACGATCCGTCAAGTCGAAAACAATTGGACGCCGAAAATACGAGCGAGAAAATAACTAACCAACTTTGCACGTTGGTTGCCGCGGCGATAATTCGTCCAAACCAACACCTGCATCGCATTTTTTACCGCTTTTTTACTTTCGTTGTGGCCGAAACAATAGATTCTCGGATTTATTCCTAAATTCTTACCTATACACATCCCCAAAACTTCAAAAAATAATAATAATGTGGTACAACAGTTTTATTATAGGTACTTATGTTAGATATGTTAAACCAGAAAAGACTATAGGTATATACCTACAGATAAAATAATCAAGAACGGACAATCAAAGACTAGTAAGGTATATTAATTGTTGTTAATAGTAGATGCTATTACTTGTGGAAACGAATTATTACTCATGTTGAATTTCAATTAAAAAACACAATGTTTGAAATAGTTTTATTTTGTAGACACTACAATATTGTTTCGCCAAACATTGGCTTCATTAGGTAATGATTTGTCAAACTTCAGTTCTAACACACTTTAGAGCAAAACATTTGGAATCGCAGCCCTTAATACCATCAAGAGAGCTGAGAAAATTTGGATCAAAGAAACCCTCAAAATCTACTACAACAAGAGAGATACGATTTCTACTTACTTATAACATACATTATACCCCCTCCTCTTATTGGTTGTAGATGTAGTCGTATAGGTAGGTATATAAATAGTGTGTAAGAACTGAAGTTTGACAAATCATAACCTGATGAAGCCAATGTTTGGCGAAACAATATTGTAGTGTCTAGAAAATAAAACTATTTCAAACATTGTGTTTTTTAATTGAAATTCAACATGAGTACATTAATTGTTGCTGATAGAAACTCCACAAAGTAAATATCTAGTTATTTCGCCACACTGTGGTTTCTTCAGTCATTATAGCCTCTGAAGGCTTAGTGTGGAATTTCTATAAAACTTAAACTTTGAAAGGTGCACTTTTTGTGAAACATACTAATTAAATTAAATAAAATTAAATAAAACGAACAAGTTTCACTAAATATTATATTGACTCAACAATACTGTTGATTACAGTAATCTGTATTTTACTCTTGATAATGGCCGCACTGGCCGAAACAGTATTGTTGAGTCAATATAATATTTAGTGAAACTTGTTCGTTTTGTTTAATTTTATTTAATTTGTGGAATTTCTATTAATATTATCTAATATTCTTCTTACTTACTCGTCTTTGATTGTGTGCTCTTAAACTGCAGTTGCAATGAGTAACATAGGTTCAATATTAATATATATCTATCTATATTATCGACAAAGTAATTGTTAATTAAGAAAAGTAGATACCTAATCAGTAGACCAACGTATTTCAAATTTTTGAATGACCAAAGCAGAACCGTAAATTAACTTAAATACGACGTTAGTGCATATACAGACACATAGGTAAGAGTAGAGGTTTATTTATTTGCTTATGGACGTAATTATGCGGTTGGTTGTTTGCTTTAGAAACCGTTTAAAACGGGTAAATAAATAATTGAACGAATTGATCTTACGTACGTACCTATACGTACGTAAGGTGAGGTATCGCAATGGTGTTCTTGTACTTAATATTTAAGCAGCAAGGCACTAGAACCGCGTTCGAAATGAAGCGGACGTTTGGCGCGCGAGAGAGCGGTACGTTTGTCTTTGAAACGCGGTAAGATCAAAGAAACTTGCGCCAGAGGAGACGCATTATCGACTAGAAAAGTCAATTAATAAGTTATTAGCGCAACGTTCGAGCAAGCAATAATTTATTCCATGGAAACGCGCTCCTGTCCTGTCTCCACTTCGCCAATACACTTAAATGCAGTATAAGCTCGCCAAAGATGCAACGCGAAAGCTTTCTCACATACGATACGCTATTCTTGACCAAATACCACTAGCATAAGCTAGCCATACCATACCATAACCATACCACGCATACACCTAACGCTATCTATAGTTACTCATAAAAATTCACAAAATTATAGACTCATTCTTGTCCTTGTTCTCCTTCTCCTTCGTCCAATTTAAACGTAAAACAACTTGAGGAAACTTTATATTTGATACACAACGTATTGTAACATTTTATTTTATTTTATTTTATTAAATTCTACTTTTGACGATTTAGGCATCAGGATAATAGTACATATTAGTACAATTTTACGTTACATTAGGCGAAATGGGGAAAGACGCGACACTACTAAATAACACTCTCCCCGTCGTGCCACCCCTTAGATACAAAAGCGTCCATCTAATATGTCTCTATTCCTATCGATTGCTACGACTTTTATGGCAGAGCAGTTTCAATTTGTCACGATGCTTTTTCGTCCGGTGATCTATATCCACACGACCTTTTACGGAATGCTCCGCTAAACACACATTAGGAACATAATTATAACCCCCAACGCCCCGACGACACCCACTTACTCTGATTACTTTTTTAAAAATTTCCTATCACTTCCTTATTGGTAATTGGCACCATATGTTAATATATTATATGTTACCTATCTACCTTGCTTCACTCGTACGAGTCATAAATGTTCTTAAGAAATTTTAAACAGACTCAGAGTGAATTATCCAAAAACAAAAGAAAAAAACGAACCCTACTACTATTTAATTCGTTATAGGATCGGTCTTGAGGGTCAATATTTTTCACTTTATTGTGTCGAAAATGGTCCTCTTTTACTATCTCTAATGAGGTTTATGCTTTCGAAACACCTGAGACATCGGAACTAAAACGACACCAGACTCGACTTGACAGTTTCACTTTTATTTCTACGAAGGGCTTCCCTTGCAACAGCAGATACTACTACTACTACTTAAGCGTTATATATCATTACCTAAAATAAATAATAATTTACTTCTAATTTAATTGATAGAGAAATTATTTCAAATGTTAAAGGATCTAACAGAAATAAAAGAATAAAAAGAATTCCACACATACCCTCCCGAAAAATGACGAATCTGTTTTACCTAATATACATCTACACCCGCATGCATGTGTCCCTTTATCAAATCAACCGTAGTCCTTTAAACAAAATAAAGAAAGAACGTCTGTCTTTCCCTTATTTCTTTCCTTTCTAACGATTTTATTTAATTCCATTTAAAATATAACATACAAGTCAATTTATTAGGTATCTATCTTTATCTATGAAAATATATATTGTGTTTTAATATAATTGAAAGAAAAAAACATTATGTGTTACTTAATGTTGCAAGAGAACAACGCGAGTATTTAGAAATTAAATAAATCGTCAGAACACCAAAAAAAACAACATATCAATGATAATCTAGTTCGTATGTATATGTTAAAATGAGAAACGGTTTTGAAATAATTCTCGTCAATTGCATGGTCTAAGATCTGGAGTGGCTTGATCGATGGAGACCGAACAAACGAGCGTCGCGAATGTCGCTGGCAAGTGACCAACGTCCAAATACTGTAATTCCCAGAATGATAGATACCGAGACGGAGAAAAGTCGCCCCGAAATCGTGTCGTAACCCTCAACTTTGTCCACCCCAAGCAAAAACGCGCCGACCAACTGTTCCGCTCGCATATTAGCCAGATGGACTGGAACTGTAGAAATTGCAGAATTTCCAAACATAAATTGAATTTTCACTACAGTGACTTCTGGCCCGGACACTTGCACTTTCTTTTCTCCTTTCTGCTTTGTGTTACGAAACCATTTCGAAATTCATCGATCGTTACTACAACTATATATGTTACCTAATAATTTGTTAACCGGAGCACAAACATCATCCCTATTCTGATCCTGTATCTATCGTTCTATGTTAGGTAGGAAAAACTATTATACCTATATGTTACCTATTAGATTCAATGAAGTTTCTTTTATTGTACTATTACTACCTATGTGGATACGATAAGTAGATATTTATTATAGGCGCCACTCTTACACGTAGGTACCTATATTGACTTTTTCAAAAATTATAAACCTAATTAATTGTAACATATGTACCTCTCTGTGTGTCTGGTCTGTCTGGTCGGTTGGTGTAAATTTTATAAGAGCTCAAACTGTTACGGCACTCTGAATAATAGATACGGCCATTAGATATACAAATACGCGAAAGTCGCGAGAAAGAAGACAGACAGAGGCAAAAGCGGCGCAAAGCAGCAGGAAGATGTACATCACGGCGATAATCATTGGAAGGGACGTTTTTGTGGCGACTCCGGGCAGCGTCGCGAAGGCAGCAAGCTGTTACGCACAATTTAACGGATGATAAAGTATAGTTGACTGCGTGACAACACAATACACAATAAACGTTTAACATTAACATAACGGCGTCCAACAAGAGGGCTGGCTTTGTATCTGTGTAATTCTGTGCAATGTGCATACATACACATATACAATACGAATATATATATATATATATATATATATATATATATATAAACATATGTATATACGAGTAGGTACCTATATGTATCTGTATGTGTAGAGTTGGTAAGCGCGTCTTATACCAACTATTCTGTCACCAAGGAATTGATCGAAACGACAACTAATTCAACAGACAAAACTAACTTGAATTAAAAAAAATCCCTTCACTTTTCTTGCATTCTTACTTATATGATCGAATATAACGATCTCAGATTTACAGCTGTCATCCTGCCGCTTAAGCCCATTTCTATGGTCGCCAAAGTTACTATAGTACTAAGACAGTCGGGGTACTGCCAAAATGGCCAATATTAGCCTCTACTGACATTATCTACATTGTACGTTGTAGTACTGGCAGATAGTAGTATAAGAAAGAAATTCTATAATAATTTAATAACAATGACATAATCATAAACTATTTCCATTCAACTACTACCACTTTAAACGCTATAAGAATAAGTGTATCGGTATAATTTATATGGATTAAATGCGTGATTCTTACTAAAAAGGGATAAATATTATCGTAATCCAGTTATTATATAAAGTATTATGCACTTGTCCACAAAAGTGGTCCTTATTTTCTTCATTTTCGAATTAAATGTTGGGTGCCCTCATAAATTTTGAAAATAATAAAAATAATCACAGTTTAAAACAAAAAGACACGTTTTTTGGTTGCAAAAAATTTCAGTTTGTAAAATTCTTCCACCTGAAGAAGACACTGTGTACTGAAAAAACTTGATAAAATAATAAAATACGTAATTACTTTTCCACTGTTTATTAAAATCTTTACAATTAACATAGTCATATGTCTTCTGAAGATGCCCATGTTGGGTGAAACAATTTTAAAGATTTTGAATAAACAGTGGAAAAGTTAGTTACGTATTTTATTATTTTATCATGTTTAATTATGTTTTTCCATAAAGTAATGGCAAAAACAATAATTTTTTTAAAACTGTGTACTAAAATAATTATTGTGGAGACAATAAACATTTTATGTAACCAAAAAACGTGTGTTTTTGTTTTAAACTGTGATTATCATGGAGTTGCAAGAGCTAAAGGCCTCATCTACCCAATTAATAATAAGAATTCCTACTCAAATTTCGTATAAGTACCTATGACATGCTACAATGGTGCCAAGTTTCGGATTATCTGGTTAGTATTCGCGTGGGAATGACAAAAATTGAAACTGTTCAATTTGAAAAAGCCCATGTTATTTATATTTAAAAATACAATAGTTTTAAGGCGCCTGATAATCCGGTATGTATTAAGATTAAAAGCCATAATACAATTGGCAAAACTATTTTTTATATAGATATATACATAGTTCTTGAGGGGCGTCCAACATAAATTAGAATATGAAGAATTGTACGTAATGTACTATACTGTTGGTAATGGTAATATTGGTATATCTATAATGTATCAAGTAGACAGAGACATTGTACTAAATTTCCTGCCTGTCTTACAATTTTAGACTAATTTGGAGTTTGTTTCCGGAACAAGTAAAAGCCTAAATCGATTAGTGTCCGTTCATCTTTCTTTTTTTTTTTCTTTCTTATACAACCAACTGTGGAGTTCTAGTTATATCTATATGTAAACATCAGAAAGTCGCTCTAATTGTAAAAAGCTAAAACGCGTTAAATGGTCGGTAAGTACCCAACCCAACGAATCAACCCTGTCTGTCTGGTTTCGACCATGTCGCTTCGCACCTGTCATCCGAATCAACCAACTAACTAACTAATACGCGACTATTGCTCTTGTATCGCAAGAAATAGGACTAGGTACCTAAGTGCGTATCCCATCCCATATAAACAGTTCACATTATAGGTATCTGTAGACAGACAGATAGACAGATAGATAGATATTCATCATGTTATAAAAAGGGAACCAATTAGCGATAATTGAGCATAATACGTGTCCGCACCGACACATACATTCAACCACTTATAGGTAAATGCCAACGACTGTTTCCGGTTCCGTTTATTAGTTACTTGTCGTTTCGCCTATTGACCGTCACCGATCCGTGTTTTCGGTGACAACGTCGTTTTATTGCGCGAATGCCCGCTCTGCTGTTAAATTATTTACTAAATTCATCCTACAATAAATCAACACGCCAAGGCGTGTTTGCCCTAAATTATTCCAACATAAAATAAGTAGATAAGTACCCTAATTATTATATACCTGCATATTATTGGTACCTATATATCTACGTCGTAACGTATGTACTTATATATCTTAATATATATATATATATATATATGTACCTATAGTGAAAACAAAAGAAAAAGTTTTATCCTGGTAAGTCAATATTTGGCTAACAACTAACCATAAGTAAGCATTTTTACCCTACCTAAACCGAAAAATGATTATTCTTCAACGATATATATATATAGATTTATTGTAATTTTTTATAAGGATGTTATACCCTTTGAGAATGACCCTTCAGTAGAAACAGTCGTAGAGTGATTTTCAATTATTTTTTTATTATTGTTTATTGATCGAGAATAATCAACAGTAATAATAATGATAATAATAGATTAAAACAACACAGGCGATAGCTTAAATGGAACGAAAAATATTTCGATGTCGAATATTCATCAGGTACCTAATACCTGACAGTACTTATATGGCCGGCCATAGAAGACAAGATTGTAAAATTCGCTGATAATTTCCTGTAAACTTATAATAAAATCGAGATCCGCAATTAGAGAATAAAATCCCTTAAGTTCAGTAAAATTGTTGACCAACACCGATCTAATACTGTTTAAATTTAAATAAGTACAATTATAATAATATTTTTATAATAACAATAATTTGTTATTCCATCGAATTCCCTGATAATTGTATACGAATTAAAAATAGTTCATAAAATTCTTAATTTATAGTCGGTACCTCTAAGTAAAATTATAAGCAATAAAATTGGAAGGAAATCGAGAAATCAATAGATCATTAAGATAAGAGATAAATGGACCACTTAAATATTATTTTTCTCATCTAATAAGATATGACAAAATCATTTTATGTAGGTAGGTACCTAAACTTACAAACAATTTTGTGTTTGAATTCGATTACAAAATAAATCCTGTTTATATTGTTAACCAAACCAAAAGCTTAGTCTGTTTAACAAGTTAAACACTGACAAGTTTCTAAGGCAGAAACTTCTCATAAAGATTTAAACCGAATACCTATTTGTAAATACGTCCAAGTTAGATAGATGTAAGTATTAGGTAACTACAAAATATATACCATTACCATACTAATAACAAATTAAATTTTCATTTTGAAAAATTCAATTATCTTAAAATTATTAAAATAACTTATTTTTCAGAGAATGGGTATTACCTTTATTTATTATAAACATATTTGTAAATAACCTAAAAATAACAATAATAATATTTTATATATAGTTATTATATATGTATAGTCAGGATTCTAAATTCAATTTTATTAAAAAAGTTGGAACAGTTTACATATACTTAGTTATATACAATAATAATAATTTATTTAATATCGTACGTTATCAAACAATAGAATTTCTGTTGAAAAATAAACGCCATCTGATATTAAGAAATTATTATGCATGTAAACGTTCTGGTCTTGCTAAAGAAGTATTATAATAATTTAACATCTTACCGATAAAATTCCAGTTAATTTCCACTTGATAAGTATTTAATTAAAAACAAAACAACTCATTATAACTACATTTACGTATCGTATGATACTTCAGACAACAATTACCAACGTGGCGCCGCCTTCCGCCCAGTAGTCCAACAACAACCGCTATGACGACAATCGTGGCCGCCTACTAATCGTACATTAGGTTTGCTGCCACGATTTTTAAATATTATTTTATTTAATTTACCATTTTATTATAATTAAAATTTAAAAACAATCTATTTAATGTGAAAAATAATAAGTACAATACCCTCGGTGCTTGTATTTATCATAATAGAAAATGATAAAAATGGAAAAACAAATAAACAATAATAAAATAAATAAATAATAATAAATGCATTTGTTTTATTAAAAAGTAAATAAGTGGCTGCTATTATATGATAACCAACCTTTTATTTGTTTTATTTCTCACGAATTATTACAACTTAATACCACTAACCAAATTAAAAGCTTAATCTGTCTAGTATATCAAATTGCAACATTTCCAAAAAATTTTTCAAAAAGGTCTTATCAACAGATACTATTATTTTGAAATTTATATATTTTCTGATAAGAAACCTCGTTGATACAATACAAATGAGAATAAACCGAAAATCGAAAGTAAAAAATGATGCCTCGAAATTGCAGCCACCAACAGTTGATAAAAAATAGCAAAAATAAATACAGAACCTGTAAAAAATACGTTATAATTATAATTTAGGACCTTACCAATGTATTCCGATCAAATTTAACTTTAGTTGTACACTTTTACTTATTTTTTTTCTTTAAAATAGCTCCACTAGCATTTGTTTCACGACTAACCAACATGGCGCCCTCTCCGATCTGGAGACCAAACAAGTGTCGCTATGACAACCGGCTCGCCAAGGCTAACTGTAATAGTCAAACTATTAAAGATTTCTTCGGAAAATGAAATCTTTCTTATAAAGGATACGAAAACAAATTATATCAAATTTGAAAAGAAGATATTTATTAATATATATTATCCTTATTGTAAAAGTATCAGTATTAAATAGAAAGAATTGTTAGAATTAAATAAATAATCGCTAAAAGTAGTAACCATTTTTTTCAATTCTTCGTCAATTTTTCCTAATCTTGACTTAGGGGTCATTTAAGTATTATATAAGTACATTTTTTGTTATTTTAGACCCCTCGCCAACAATCATAAGGCATAAGAGTCATTTTTAACTTTCTTTTCCACCAGTAAATAATAATAATATTATAATAGATTAGAAATAAAAGCACTTGGAAAAGTTCCAATTTTCCTTATATAATAATAACGCTTCACCAAGAGATAACGGCAAATACCTTTAATTTATTCAATATTATATTAATAACCATTGTCTGTTAAAATATATAAATGTGTTTGTATGTTCACGTTTAATTCATAGATACATTTTTAATAAGTTATGATATACTATGTAAATCGAAAAACAATACTTTGAAAACCGATGTTTTTAATTAAAAAAAAGGGAAAAACTTACGTAGGTACCTACCATATTTGCCAAATATTTGGAATACATATTATTATGATACTTCAAATATTCTTTAAGTACTTCAAAAAATAAATAATACTTATTTAATATACTTGATCGATTTTGAAATACCTACTAAGTGTGACCGGCATAATTTCTCTATACGTCATATTGCCCCTCCCCCCTCCCACAATCTAGTTGATTATGGAACAAGTTATAATTAATTAGTATTTAAAAACTTTTTCTAGTATCTTAAATCTTAGGCAAGTATAATAAACTGTAGCATTTATTTTACTATTTGAAATACTTTTGAAGTATTTATTTTATTTAAATATAAATATAAATATGGAATCAACAGAAACAACTACTCCGAGGGCTAATACCCCTACCGACATTGAATTACACTGTTGATCTTAATATTTAGACGAATAAGGATTTTAATTCCTTCTATTTTGAATATATTTATATTTGTATTTAAATACTTTTTTTTGGTATTTCACATAAGGATGGCAGGTACGGAAACGTAAGATGAATTGTTTTTCGACCACTTATCAGTCGTCAGCAAAATTAAGAAAAATTCAAACGGTCCATCCCCTTATAACGTACTTATATAATATTGGAATGACTCCTTCTCAAAAAATATCGGATAATTTTAACACTGTGGAGGGTGCAACTGTTGTGAAACATGTTTAAATATACAAAAGTAAATAAAACAACGTAGAATGTTTCACCGATTTAATATATATCCTAACTAGTTTCGGTCACACGACCATTATCTTGGGTGTCTTTTGAAGATTTCCTCTCTTCCACGAAAACAAAAAAAAAACATTATCAAAGGATTAGAGTAAAATTTTATACTAAATTTTAAAAGCTAGTGCGACAATATATATATATCTTTATATATATATACTTAATCTTAATTGCCTAAAATGAGTGGGGAGTTTACCAAATCTAACTCCTTATGGTTATTGACTAAATTAAGATTTTGGGACAGGGCTTTTTTTAATCTCTACCGCTTCTAAAAGTGACAATTTTTTGCTTTTTCTGATACCACTATAGAGTACAGTAACATTTTTTATATCCAAATGGTGGTTAGAAACTAGCTAGGATATATATTAAATCGGTGAAACATTCTACGTTGTTTTATTTACTTTTGCATATCGAATAATTGTATTTGTTACAAAAAATTGAACATTAATTGTATGTGATATTACTTGCATAAAAACAAAAAATGGCAACTTTTAATAATACCTATGATATTTTCATAAAAATATATATAATAAAGAAGAATTGTTATCTACGTAATACATTCTGCCAATGTGTAACATCACAATGATATAGAAAGGTCCCGAGGCGTATAACCAGAATAAAGGTAAGCAGTTGTAACAAAGATCCTTTGTGCCATTCTTCAGTGACAAACAGAAAAGTATAATAGACGTAGAGATTTTGTAATGTAATACAGATAATCCCTACCACGATCAATTGAAATAAGCAGAAAAGCCGATAAAAAAGATGCGCACAGTCCGTCAGACGAATTATTTACTTGCTTCCACCATAAAACAGATGAAATTTAAGTGACAGGATTCGATCAAAATAATAAAATGTCGAAGATGAGCGCAAAGTAAAAGTTCTATGAGTATCTGGTACGTTTGGGGTTAAAGGATAATAAAACTAAAGTATCTACCAGGCTAACGGAACGTGTTAAATTTTCCTACGAAAAGCTTAAATTACTGTCAGTTATTTAGTTCAAGTGTCAAACAACACAAAACATTTCGATACTTTTTTCTTATCTTTATTCTGGATACTAGAACTATAGATTCAAAATGGACGCTCAATCTCTTCAAAAAAGACGAATCTTCAAGACCTAACAGTTTTAGTTCATCCCATTTTCAAAAACCTAGTCTAGGCTAGCCTTTTGATGTTTTGCCTTTTACCAAACAAAACGAAGGAGGCAGCCAACATACACCGTACCCTTTTGAAATTAATTATTGTTTTAGCATATTCCAACAACACTTTTTATATGTTATGTTAGATATAAATATATCTAAATATGTTATTCAAGACCTAACAGTTTAAGTTCACCCTATTTTCAAGAACCTAATCTAGGCTAGCCTTTTGATGTTTTGCCTTTTACCAAACAAAACGAAGAAGGCAGCCAACTTACACCGTACCCTTTTGAAATTAATTATTGTTTAACATATTCTAACAGCACTTTTTATATGTTATGTTCGATATAAATATATCTAATTATATTAAGCACATTATCTAAATCTAAGATACATAGGTAAAATAAGCTAATCAGTTGTAGGTAGGCAGACGGAACAACTTTTTGTATAATACATAAGGTAAGACAAGGCTTGCTTGCTTACAAGTTCTCTTGCTATGATCCGACAAAGGTAATAATAACCTCTTAACAACAACAAAAGCTCAGATCTCGAAAGCTTTGGTTTAAGGTAAGCATCTGCTTGTTCAACCGGGGGCCACCTATGTAATGTATTTTACGTTTTATCTTACAAGTGGGGTGGTAAGATAGATGTATACAAGACTATATTTATTACATGTTCATTCCTTTATTTAACTATGTACCCATATGGTATAAAAGAATATTATCCGTTCGATATAAGCTCAGTATCACACATAGATTTTGTCAGCTAATAATCCTCCGAAAGGCGTCAGTTGTTTCGTGTCGAACATTACAAGATTTGAAGAAAAAAAAGTATCTAGAAGAAAATAAAAAAGTTGTGACCATTTCGGATTATCATGGAGCAAAGAGGAAGGTGTGTAAATTGTAGTAATAAATAGGTTTTATTGGTAAAAAGTGCACACTAATATAATATATAATACATTTCCATTTATGAAACTCGTCAACTTGCATCAGTAGCTGTAACATCAACTTCTACAAAAAAATTAGATTGATTCAGGCGTTACTTTGTGATAATTCATCTTAACGATAAATTAATAAACACTACTTTGTTTATTATCACTTTTTTATTTACAAATCCTTTTGACTACAGTGGTGTTTATATATATTTTGGAAATACCATTAATTATTAAATGTACTGAATAATACTGAGTGGTACGGTACAAATCTACCTGGTCGTTTAACAGATTATTTTCGGAATTTTTTGATGCTTTATGTACTTCTAAGGATTCTAAAATATTAAGTTTAAAGCTTTTATTTACATTATGAATAATTTTAAGATTTTCTATAGTAGGAAACTGATGGCTTGTATCTAAAAAATGGTTTGCAAAATTGGAATTATCTTTTCTTAATCTAAATGATCTAAAGTGTTCGTTGTAACGAGTTCTAAATGACCTTCCAGTTTGGCCTAAGTAAAAGGAAAATAACCTGTTAAACGACCAGGTAGATTTGTACCACTCAGTTATTATTCAGTACATTTAATAATAAATGGTATTTCCAAAATATATATAAACACCATTGTACATCTGGTTGTATTCATTCAATTTGAATCATTTGTTTAACAATGACAAGCTATTTGTCGAAACTATAGTCAAAAGGATTTGTAAATAAAAAAGTAATAATAAACAAAGTAGTGTTTATTCATTTATTGTCAACTTTTACATTTTCTTGGGTTTATTTATTGTCTTTCTATCTCTGACCCGAGGAATCTACAGATAAATTATCGAAGAAGTCAATATATAGTTACGAATCGAATCGTTCAACATATTCACATGGATCCCTAATTTCCCACGTATTTCTTTTATTGTCCGTCAATTATACCTGCGGCCATTTTAAAAATTATTACAAAACAAGAAAATGTTTCGACTATTGGTTTACCGTAACGTTCGACAATTGTTTCGACTGGTCGATCATTCTCATTACATTTGACAATAACCGATTAAGGCGAAACAATTGTCGAACGTTTAAGTAAACTAACAGTCGAAACGTTTTCTTGTTTTGTGTTTTCCTTTTATATAACTAATGCATATTTTGGATTAAGTAAGATAGAATCGTTTCGCTTTAGCGAAATATAGTTTTGATTGATAGGCCAATAATGGAAGATCGAAACGTATCCTTCATTGTGCGATCTTGAAGAATGTTAACAATACTGTAACGCAACGGATGAAGAATCTATTCAGAAAAGTTTCAGTTGAAAAAGCACGTCGTTGCTTGTTACATCATAAATTCTATAGTCTTATTCTTTTCAAAAATATGTTACATAATACACCTTAAATACATAGTACATAAACAGTTATTATGAAATTGAATCGGCTTTTACTTGGTGAAAGTTACTCATCATCGAAAATAAAATCACAAAACGATACCTTTATAAAATTTATTTGACAACAACAATTTCGTAGTATCGTTTTGTAATTTTATTTTCGATGAACAGTTATTATATTTACCCGGATTTTTTTTACAATGAGTGAAAAATTGCGTTCTTCTACTCGCATATCATATCATCTAATTTAAATATTAAGGTACACCACACATTTATACATATTAATATGTTAACCTCCGAAACAAAAATGCTAGTTCGCAGTTAGGTTTTTGTTTTCGTTTTCTTTTCTCTTTTCCTTTTCTGTTTCGCATAGCAGCTATAGGTAGATAAATTTTTAGCTGGGGATTTTAACGAATGCAATAATAATTCATCTCGCATTCAATCTTTCTGAAGAGCTCAGTGTTCCGATCCCGTATTGCGGCGCCTCTTGTTCATCCCTCGTCCTCTATACATAATAACAGCATCATAATCCCCATCCCATCCCATCCCATCCCATTCCAGCTCCAATTATCTGCACGAAACCCCGAACCGATCCTTTCTTTTCTTCGCTTCTCATCAACTCTCATCACAATTATACATTTCTGAAGTACGCACACTGACGACGATGCGATGGTACGAAACGTAAACTACAAATATACGAAATAAAGGCATCTATCTCGTCGTCCTTTTGAAAGGAGCGTCTTTTTGTTCGAAGGGATGCTGCCGCTGCTGCTGACGCTGATGCTGCTTCTATTTGTCGATATAGCAGGGCGTCGCGGCGCTTCATCCCCCCCTGGCCATCCGCGTCCTTTCGTCCTTCCCCCGCGAAAAATGACATCTCATGCCCGACATGCAAACACTCGACAATCGCGACAAACCAATCGCGTCGCCTGGAAGTGACGTCACCATCATGGCAGCTAATGCAATGAAAGACCCCCGAGGGGGTTCGTTCCCTTTTAATCTGCCCCATCTTGCTCTTCAACCCCTGTTACGTCTACCACACTACCCATACGTACGTACCCATATTACGTTAAAGCGTATGATGAATTGTCGTGTTGGCGTATTGTTGGCTTCGAAATGCGTATAAGTAGATGTGTGTGTGTGTGTGTGTGTGTGTATATATATATATATATATATATATATATATATATATAAAAGTGCTCTGCCATAATTTAGCCCCAAGTTAGGGGACGATAGGTATATGTACCTATGTACGTGTATATATATATATGCTCGGTGTTCATATCTAGATCGAGAACGTATTTTAATATGGGGGTTGCTTGCGAAAAGGGTGCCAAGACTGCCCGCCATGAACGCTTTTCTCCTGAGGATGCAAAAGTGGGTTTTATAAGAGGGTAGATCTATTTCACTTAACGTCCGTCAGGCAAAGTTCCACTATTATCCGCTAATGATGATTTGTCAAACTTCAGTTCTTACACACTATTTATATACATATACGACTAAATCTATAACCAATAGGAGGGTGGGGTATAATGTATGTTATAAGTAAGTAGAAATCGTATCTCTCATGTTGTAGTAAATTTTGAGGGTTTCCTTGAACCAAATTTTCTCAGCTCTCTTGATGGTATTAAGGGCTGCGATTCCAGATTGATTGATGCGTTACAAAACTATAGAGCAAAACATTTGGTTCATGTCACAGTGTAAAAAAGAAGGAATCACACCGAAGCATATCAAAATCCGCATCAATCAATCTGGAATCGCAGCCCTTAATACCATCAAGAGAGCTGAGAAAATTTGGATCAAAGAAACCCTCAAAATTTACTACAACAAGAGAGATACGATTTCTACTTACTTATAACATACATTATACCCCCTCCTCTTATTGGTTGTAGATTTAGTCGTATAGGTAGGTATATAAATAGTGTGTAAGAACTGAAGTTTGACAAATCATAACCTGATGAAGCCAATGTTTGGCGAAACAATATTGTAGTGTCTAGAAAATAAAACTATTTCAAACATTGTGTTTTTTAATTGAAATTAAACATGGGTCCTGATATATTCAGGCCGTGCGTGCTCGAAATAAATTCTAGTCGGGATTGCATGTATAACGATTCAATATTAACACATTAAACTCATATAAGTACCTACATAGAGACGAAATTTTCAATCAAAATTATTTTAAATTATTGTTTATGTTTTATGAATTCTATTTTATTTTACAAGTCTGAGAAAGGAAAACAGAACACGTACGGAAAACAATAGCTGATACAAGGGCGACGTTTATTCATGTTGTTATTATTTTAAAACTCGAACAGACCACATCGAATATATACATAAACATGTACATTGGTTCGTTTTTCTTCTGTTAAATCAAAACCAAACCAAAACAAGTACAAGCACCCTTCCGAGAGGGTGAGCGTGGTGTATACACGCCGTTCACTTGACGGGATACAATAATGAGAATTTTAATCAGACTTAGAGTCGCCCCGGGTAGTTTTCACAACGAAAAGCACCCTTAACTTAACAGGGATGGATAAGCTTTTATATACTAATACTACAACTTCAACATACATACAAGTTTCCGCATTTTTTTCTACTACAGTTTAAATAAGCATCGCTTCTAAAAAACAAACGATATAGAATCAATCAATCATATTACTTACTATATGTCATTTAAATTCTTATTGCGTTGCTTCGAAAACGAATTAACTAACTACATATAGATACATAAAAACATCGATTAATAAATAACACAACTACTGAGCATCAAGGAAAATTTGTGTGAGTATTTTACACTGCAATAATTATTTCGGTTTGCAAAAAGACTTCGTCAGAAAGCTCACAAATTTAATATGATGCAAATCCTCCACCAAACGATGTAAAATGTAAAAAATTATTTCCTAAAATTTACATAAGGGATTTAATATCGACTAATATATTGAACCGTAAATTACAGAAACGGAATGTATGTTGACACATTAATAAATATAATATATGTTAAATATTTCACTTAATAAACAAATATAAACTAACAACTACCCATCACGACTAAATTTAAATTAATTTCTTTTATCATTAAATTTCCTACTTTAAATAGTACTTAAGTTATATTCTTTAATTGAAGGTTGAACCGGCTGATTATTCATATAATGTAAACGTTTTATTCATAATATAAGTTAATTATAAAAATACACTTGATATTGTTTTACTATTTTTATTTAAAAAAACTCTAACATTTTTCGGCTATGAAGCCATTATCTAGTTATTATCGGTATTTAACTCTTTGATAATGGCTTCATAGCCGAAACATGTTTTTTTAAATAAAAATAGTAAAACAATATCAAGTGTATTTTTATAATTAACTTATACTATTACACGATGTTTCACCAAGAAATTAGCCTAAATACAATCATGGTTATTGTTTTATTCATATTTTCTTCCTCGAAATAAGTTTCAACTATTGATTATAAGTACAGTTTTATAAAAACTTATAAAAACCAGCAGCTCAATTTTGTACCTTTCATGAAAGAACTTTGATAATGGTATATAGAATAAAATACCTCACCTAATAATACCGACAAACAAAACGTTTATAATAACTATAATAGGTAGTTGTTGTACAAGTCGTTCCTATATATTCCATTTCCTGTTTAAAAGTTGGTTCATAAAGGATAATAAATCCATCATAACATAAATAAACTGCCAATTATGACACACGAAACGAACGTTAATAAAAATGAAAAGAAAACAATAATAATAACAATACAAATAGAAACGGGAAGTTTATAAGACGGAGGAGAATTTGAATAATGGCGGGTCGGGTTACAGCGGAAGTCACTAAACAATATGGCAGCACTTCCAGCGGCAGCCATTTGCAAGCCGCCTGGCTCGCTAACAATAAAACGCGGTGTGCTCTGTGAAATTAACACTAGGGTGGCGGCACTTTGAATTTCGGGCGGCTACCATTATATTTATAATGGCTAATTCAACGGTTCCGTTCTCCTCAGCTAATTACTTATATGTAATTGGGAAGGTGGTAGATGAAATCTTTGTTTGTTTGTTTGTGTGTTTATTTACCATTTCTTACCAAGACCGGAACCAACCAACTAATACCCGTGAATATTTCAATATATTTCGGATTAAAATATAAGATAATATTAGCTAGCTACCTACATCTATGATTATTATTATTATTACCTCCCTGAACTTGCATAAATCACTTGTACATTTTGGAATTTAATAAACCAGAAACAAACAGCCACAGTCATTTAAGAACAAATTAAGTATAAATACATATATCAAAATACCTACTTCTACTGATATGAATTATGTAATGTTCATTTTATTTACTCTATCAGAGCCCACCTATTATTACCTATTACCTATATACGGTAACTTCGCGAAGATTCTAGATGATACTAATATAAATACAAAAATGTATAATAATTACTTTATTCTATTCTATTGTTCTTAAAATTCAAAAACAATTCATAATTAACGCAATCTGCACAGTGCACAACTACTTATTTATTGTTGTATTTACAAGTACTTGAACCCTTTTATTTCGGTTAAATTAGGGACTTAAGGGCTTTCGAAATGGCTCAACGTTTAATTAAGAAGTATAATCTTGATTAACGTTATCAGGATCTTTGCTTTTGTTTTTACAAGTGCATAATGAAAACGATAATAAACAAGACCTTTCAAGTACATACCGGATTTCCGTTTATTATTTGGCTATAGGTACTTACTTATTATAATACTACCTATTATCGATTCTTGCTATTAATATGGGTATTTGAATGTTTTTGTAGATATTCGACGGTCAAAAATATAACTACAAGACTTCTAAAAACACTTTCGCGCAAATAAAAATTCAAATAATAATAAAACATAATATCAATATACCTCTATCAAAAAGCTACAAGTGTTTCATCAACTATTTCCAAAAGGAAAGAAGAAATTTACTTTCGGTGTAAGTTTCTCGAATTTTATATTGTCATATCTACCTATAAAACTATAAAAGAAAGACGTTTTGAATTTTCAAACGGACATTTCGATAAATTTTTCTCCCGAATGTACCTAAACATATCCGAGGGTAGCGGCACTTCAAGGGGAGTGATTGACGCGGGGGTGAACGGAAACAGCGGTGGACGGGCGCGTCTCTGGCGTCGTGTATACACCGAAGGGTGGGAAGTCTGACACGGACGGTTTCGATCTTCGCCAAGGGTGCCGTTTGTAACCATGGAAACTCCGAACGTAGCATCGCCATTCGAATGATACAGAGACGGATTCAAATCGGTTACAAAAGTATACCATTTTTAAAATTAATATATCACCTATATATATACATATATAAATAAATAAACACTACTTTGTTTATTATCACTTTTTATTTACAAATCCTATTGACTATAGTTTCGACAAATAGCTTGTCATTGTCAAAACAAATGATTCAAATTGAATGAATATAAATAATCAGATGTACAGTGGTGATTATATATATTTTGGAAATACCATTAATCATTAAATGTACTGAATAATACTGAGTAGTAAAAATATACCTGGTCGTTTAACAGATTATTTTCGGAAACTTTTGATGCTTTATATACTTCTAAGGATTCTAAAATATTAAGTTAAGTTAAGCCTTTATTTACATTATGAATAATTTTAACATTTTCTATAGTAGGAAACTGATGGCTTGTTTCTAAAAAATGGTTTGCAAAATTGGAATTATCTTTTTTTAATCTAAAACGACCAGGTAGATTTGTATCACTCAGTATTATTCAGTACATTTAATAATTAATGGTATTTACAAAATATATATAAACACCACTGTACATCTGTTTATATTCATTCAATTTGAATCATTTGTTTGACAATGACAAGCTAAAAATAAAAAAGTGATAACAAACAAAGTAGTGTTTATTCATTTATCGTTAAGATGAATTATTATAAAGTAACAGCTGAATCAATCCAATTTTTATTACCTATATGTTAATATTAATAGTTACATTGAAAACAATAAGTTCATCAATTTTAATCGTGTAGTTTTGAAAGTATTTTTTAATATTTAAAATGAACTATCACAAAGTAGAGCTAGAAACTATCCAATTTTTTAATTTTTATTTGTTATTTAAACCGAATGAAAAGAATAAATGCGTATTGTCTTCCATATGTGTGTGTATATTTATAATTTTTAAAAGAATTCATCGATACTAACGATAAGTGTAGAAACACGAAGGGGAAAGGTATAAGGTACTTAAATTACCAGATTTTTAGAGAATGTCTTTAAAAGTTTCGTTAAATTATATAAGTTTTAATGATCTAATCTTAATTTTCCTGACAATTTATAGAAAATGTACTAAATGTTTCGACTAATAATCCAGTATCACAGCAGTGTATAAAGAAATAGTAAGAACTGGTAGGTGTGTATCATGGTAATTGTACTGGTTTATTAATTGTATTAATATAATAAATAGATAATTGTTTCACTAACACTGTGGCTTCTTGAAAAATTTTACAATTGATTAACTAAAACATATATGATATGTTACTCTAAAATACTTTAAGATACAATATATATACCTATTTGTAACGTATTAAAATATTACGTAAAAAAATAAATAATTAACGATTTTAATTTATATTTCATTAACAACCGTACTGTAGATAGAGGAAAATGATCTGATAATTAATTAAATAAACAAAAATAATGCGAGATTATATTATTATATAATCGAAACCGATAGCGCAATATAAATAAACACATGAACGCAGGGTGGATGGATGAGAAACGTTCCCTATTACCATTTAGTTCGCCCTTTTAAAAGCACCGATCAGCATCAAGGCAAGTTCATTAGTAACTCCCCAGAGAAGGGCTTAGGGAGCGATGATAAGGGTTGCGTAATGAAATACAAAATTAAAAGGGATTTGTTTAGGGTACAGATTTTCGAAATGACTCGTCCGTGTGACTAAATGCGAAAAAAGATTTGTTAGACTGATATACCGACATACATATGTATCTACCTAAGTGCATTTGAATGGAACATCTATGGGTAAAATTCAACCAAAATAAATAATTGTAGAATTTTCAATACTTAAGGTTTGACTTTTATAAAGACTATTCATCCTAAGAAACGAAAAATGCAATCCTAATAAAACAATTTATAAATTAAATCGATGAAGCCTTCAAATATTGTAACTCCATAATCACATTTAATAAAATACAGATGAGCAGATTACTTCACCACCTGAAGAAGACATTGTATGTCGAAATAATATTATTGTGGTATCAATAAAAACTTTCTGTAATTCATCTGTGTTTTATTAAATGTGAAAACAATTTATGTATCTATATAATAGTTTAAAATACAGCATCATCCGAATTGCGTCAGCAAGTCAGGATTTTGAGATATCCTGACCTTAAAACAGAAAAAAATCAATTTTTGGTCTTTCTGAGACAGTTACAACGTAAAATAAAATGACAAAATAACTAAGGAAGTAACTTTTGTCGCTGAATTAGAATCTGGCCTCATAATTGAACCAACAAATAAAGGTTCTGAAATATTTTAGCTCTCAAATTGAAATGTTACCTACTAATTTAGCTTTTATGGATTTGAGATTAGGGTAACTTGAATTTTTCATAATTTCAGACAATTCTGTAGTTACATTCCTGTTTGCATTTGAAAAATACATCGAAAATGTCCTTTTTTACTGTTTTCAACCCGCTATAGTAAGTAGTGCGTTCGTTCGTTTTCGGGGGTACCGGTACCATTAAGGACAGTTGAAAACAGAATCAGAAAAGAAAATAAAGCTTTAAGGTAATGTAACTCCATTTTTAAAAATAAATTAAAAACACAACGTGGAGTTTACAAATATTTATTGTTGTCAATATAATTATATCGACACACGGTGTGCCTTCTTCAGGTGACAAAGATATAAACAAATACGATACCTATCTTCACCAGCTGAAGAAGCCACGGTGTGCCGAAATAATTATATTGACAACAATAAATATTTATATATATTTCCACATTGGGTTTTTAATCAATGTAAATCGTAAATTAATTTTTTTTGCTTTTTCATCCAACACGTAGGTAATTAAACATTACAATTTAGCACTCAATATTCGACTTCAATTTTCCCTCTTTCTCTAGCGTCACCACTGTCCTTCCTATCTACCATCCACCACCTTTTCCGCCCCCCAACCACCCAACCACCCAACCACTCACTTAATTTTCCCTCGGAGTTCTTCATTTTATATTTTGTTCCACGCGCATAGTGCATTTTCTGCCGCCATGGTCTCATTTTCACCCGAGAGTAAATCCCGAGGGACGAACTTGACTAATTTACCAAAGCAGGACCGGACTCTTATTATTAATATTAAGTTCAAATATATACCGTGTTATAAAACATGTGCGATTTTACCTATTAATCTAATAACTATTAAATACGACGATGGAACAGTTAGATGTATTTTAAATAACTTTTCAGTTCAATTTACTAATGTGCCTACCTACAATTGTATTATTTTAAGACCCAAATAAAACACTAACGCATTTAGACATCGACGACGAGTTTCTAACTCGAGCTTTACGGTTTTATTTATTACCTTTTTATTGCAGAAATTATATTCCTCTTTAATTAGCAACATAATCGACAATGACTGTACCTACTATACTATTAAATACAATTAAACGGTTTTTATTTTGTCAGCGTGGCGTCCGGCGCCGCTGTCCAGAAAAGCGTCGGGACGATCGCCGTCGCTGTGGGACGCTTAAGAGTAAACATTGATCTTGAGATGCGGAACGTTGATTGGGCCTTCCGACACCTGGGTGTTGCCAGGCAACAGCCTCTAGCAATATCCCCGTTGCTAGGTGACAGGCGTCCTTCTTAACCCTCGACACGGCGCCCGCTACAACCCCTCCGCCCTCCGCCCCATAGTCAACAAACAACGGCCGATATAGCATACTACATACGTACAAACACACACGTACCGATTTTTTTTGTTTTTGTTCGTATGTGTGAACAAAATGTTTTTTTTTTGTTTTTATGTTGTTATTTATGGCTAAAGTCTTCTCGACGTACGAAGTCAATATAAATAAATAATAAAATAAATCAATTTGTAGAAATTCCACAAACTGAATACCTAAGTACAAAAATACCAAAGGAGATCCCACCGTTTTCGTTTACCTGTAAAATAATCGAAACATTGTATACATACATACACAAAAGTTTATAAAATCAAGTTTCAGGCCAACAGGTAAATTAAATAATAAATCATAAGCGTTTTAATAAACAAAATTAACATTTCTATTCAAGAAATACATATAAAATATAATAAAACTTAAACTTCTATTAACATTTTTTATTAACCTCCTAATAAACTTAACGGATCATCCAAAACCGGTTTAGCCTCATTATCTAACTTTTTTATTGAACTTTTACTTATTCCTTTTGTTACTTTTGTCTTTGCACCTGAAAAAAATATGTGTTAGAAATGGAAAAACAACCTATTTAAGAATTTTACGTTTACCAAGAAATTTAGCTAATTAATTGGATATATATACTTATACTTACACATAAATATTGATATTCAGTCGATTATAATAAATAAATAAATAAGTTTTAATTCCTTCAGGACCTAACCTGATTACCTGATTGTTTTTTTTCTGTTGATTTATTTCCTTCGTCGTTACGTTTAGGTTTTGAACTGAAAAATAAATCATCATCATCATCGTCTGTATCGTCACCAAACAAATCTTTATGTGGTTCGATTTTCTTTTCAGTTCTATTTTTTATTGACGTACTAGAAACCTTAAAAATATCATCGTTATCAGTATTAAATTCTATTTCACTTTTAACTTTAAAAATGTCACTTCCATCGTCGAGAAGATTTTCCAATTTTTGCCTTTCGTTAGTTTTCGATTTCGAAGAAGAAAATAATTCTGAATCTGATTCAGAATCGCCCGAATCGAATAATCGTTCAGTTGGTTTTTTTCGTTCCGTTTCGGATGTGGATATTTCTTCAGTTGTTTCTTTGTTTGATTTAACCGTTTCTTTTTTTGATTCAGTTGTTTCTGATTCAATCTTCACGTCGTTGTTGCTGAATCGTTGTATTGAATCTGGACAAGTTCCAGTATCATTTTTTTCAGGCAAACTGATAGTATAATTCGAATCAGTATTACGTAAATATTGTTGGCGACCCTTTCTTGTCGAAGGGCGCCTTTGTACAGGAGCCCTGACACGATTCTAAAAAATATCCTCACTTGAATAAATTGTAGGTAACTAATTTACCTAAATCATTTTACTTTTGTGACACTATCCAAAGTTTGGATGGCATCAACTTCGTCGCCAAAACTGATAGAAGATCTTTGAGGTGTGTGTTCCTGTTCCTCTCTTCCCTCTTCCTGTTTTTGTTTTTGTTCGATTTCAATTATTTTTGGAATAAAAGGTGTAACACTTTCTACGTTTCTTAATGTTTTACTTTTCTGTTTTTTGACACCGGGTGGTAAAAGAGCATTAACATTAATATTTAACGAATGCTTTAGCTTTCCGGGTAATTTTTGAGGGCCTAAAATGTTTACACGTTTCTAAATGATTCCAATACAATTTTTTACATCGTCAGAATCTTCGCATTAATTAAAAATAATAATAAAAACAATTAAATCCCCGCTATTTATTGAACACCAAACTTACCAGTTTCAGGTAACGATGAAACATTTTCAACCGTTTTTTCTTCAGAACCTAAATTACTAATAGTTTTCGGCGTTTCCGATTTTACCACTTCTTTAGGTGTCTTGGGCATTTTACGTCGTTCATTATCGTCATAATAATGATTGCCTACGGTCGGAAACAAAGATGGTGGTTCATCAGATATGAACAATCCTAATTTGTACGGCTGTATTTCGGGCACTTTTTCAAACATGTCCTCAAATAAATTGTTATCAGATGTCACATCCCAGTCGTCGTCCAATTCCGGAGGTGTATTACTAAACAAATTACATTTCGGCGTTGTAACATCATTAGTGTTTGTATTTCCATCTTTATTGTCTGATTCCTTTTCTATAATACCCGTAATATTCTCGTCTACAGGTAAAAGATTGTTATCGTCGAACGATTCGTTAGAAAATAATTTTTCCGAATCGTTTTTATTTTCTATTTCTCCTTCTTCGCCTTTTCCACTATAATTATTATCTTCATTAATTTCATTAGGCCAGATGTCATTAAAAATAATTTTATCATTTCGACTGGTCTGGTCCTCGGACTCGTTAAAAGGTTTACTGTCATTGTCATTTGATTTTGACTCGTCTTGCGAAAATAAATCATCAAAATCATCGTTAACGTCATCAAATAGATTCAGACCTGCTTTAAAAGTAATATCTTTTTTCGTTACGATTTCAGACGAAGGAGAATGCGTATTCTTGGAATATGTCAACGAAGAAGAATAGGAATTTGACGAAATGTTTTGCTTTAAATCACTTTTTGAACTTTCTATTGGACTTATGTCATCGGAAATGTTACTGAATAAATTTGAAGTAAATTTGTTTGTTTCAATATTTGAAAATAAGTCATCAAACAAATCATTCGCGTTATCGTTGAATATATCAACTGTTTCTTTTAAATTTTTATCCGTTAGTTTTGAATCGTTTTCTTTGCCAGAAACATTTGAGGACGATGTGTCTTTTTCGTTATCATTTTTAATTGATGATGAACCACCCATAAAAGGTTTCTAAAAAATGGATAATATTTTATAACAATAACAAACAATTATAAATAACCCACTTTAGCATTAATGTCTGGTGGTTCGCCACTAAAAAATGGAACGGTAATATTTTTTTGTTCGATCAAAAATGGCTTTTTATTTTTAATAACAGAATTTGTATTAAAAATATCATCGCCATCTTCATCATCGTCATCGAATAAATCAAGAACTTTCTAAAATGCAGCGAGAGAAAAAAATCATTTTTAAACCTGTGTAGTGATAAACAAAATTAAATTTTACCTTATTATTATTTATATTTTCTGTTTTATTTTCATCTATTTGCACGTTGCTATTTTTATTATTTTTATCAGAAACTAAAATAATACAAGTTTCGATATAAACAAAAAAATCTATATAACTATCTTACATTTAGATTTCATTGGATCATTAGACCACAAACAATTATTATCGCCAAGATCGTCGAAGAGATCGTTTGTTTCCATCTTTACAGAATTAAATATATCGTCATCATCGTCGTCGTTGTCTAAAGGAGGAGGTTCCTCGGGAAACATATTTCCTATCGAATAAATAGTAAAAAAATAATAATAACGAATTCTAAGCGAACCTACTATATTTGTATGGCACAGAGACTTTTTGAAGTGGTCTCGTATTGACGGCAGGTTCTTCGATATTTCTGTTATGATCAAAAACGTTTCCTAATTTCGCAGCCAATTGATCAGCGAATGTACTATTGGCAATAGGAGTCTAAAATTTATAATAATAATACCCAAACAGAAGGTAGGTACTAAACACATATATACATACATAGGTAAGTATGTTAGAATATATATTTTTTGCCTATACCTGTGAATAAAACGAATTTTTATCTTCCTCCGCCGGTACGTCGCAACTTTTCTTTATATCATCAGAACAAGTGGTGGGCAATGAAATATGAGATTTATTTAATTCAATTTCTGAACTTGTTTCCGACGTACCAAGTACCTTTGGATAAATTGATTATGAAATATAAAATTATTTTATATTACAAATAATGAATGCAGCACACATGAGCGCCACCAGAATAATTTCTGAGGGCTGCTGCACCCAGAAAAATATGCGTATGAATAATGACTACCTGAGGTCTATATACTGGTAAAGTATCTTCGGAATCGCTAGAATTTTCTCTATTTGAAATCTTTTCGTCTTCGCTTTCGCTAGACGTTTCGTCTAGAAGGCCAACATGCCATTTTTTATGCCATTCTTCAGATCCAATTACGTACGGTAGTGGCCTATCTGAATAGGGATCTTTAGCCCTTAGTGTAAAACTGAAACTGCCGCAATTATAATAAAAGTTTAATTTGAGAAAAAATTATTAATGCGCTAACCGTGGAAAATCAATTTCATCCTCGCTATCGCTACCTGGAACTTCTACCTTATCGAAATATTTATCAATCACTGCAACGCCCTTTAATATCACATTTTTCATAGTTTTTAGTTTATCGCTTTCTGTTAAACTCTGACTATCGTCCTTAAATTAAAAAAAAAAAATACTTTTAACAAACAACGAAGGTCGCTAAAGATTCGAACATCACCTTTTTGACACCTTCTTGCGATTGAAGAGTCTCATCATCCTCATACACTCTGCTCTCAATAAACTGAGTGTTATGTAAACTTTGAAATCTGTTCTGAATAACATTAAATTTTACATGACTGTCATTTAATTCGGTCAGTAATGAATTAAGGTTTTCCTTAGTCTTATTGGCATTACCAATTAATTCCTTAAATTTTAAATAAACTCAGCAAGATAAAATTACATTGAAAAATGAACTACAGATAAGCAGTGGCGGATTTAGGATTTAGAATGAAAGGGAGACCCATTATACCAATAAGAACATGTTCTCAATTATTTCTTTTCACTCGTTTATTCTTTTATGCATCTAGGGGTGACCAAGGGGGAGAGGGCGATAGGGCTAATCGCCCTCCTTCCCAAGGCTTGTCCGCGGAGCATTGCTCTTGAATGCAGTTCCCAAACTCCCACAAAATTCAAAAACCCCAATAACCCAAAGAATTGAAACCGGTAGCCTCACTCATTAATCTAAACCATAAATACCCCCATAAGATCATAACCTAAACTTTTTAAACCCTACAAAGTAAGCTTTTTATGCAACATAACTCGAGGTGAGGGGGGCAACTAGCCAACGCGCTAAAGCAATTCATGCTACCGTGGTAATTTATTCAACCAAACCTAATGCGTTTCGATGTATCGTGCATATATACCTAACATCAATTAAAGTCTAGCGTGGGCGGAACAGCCCCCCACAGTCCCCTCCCTAAACAAATCCGCCACTGCAGGTAAATACCTCTGAGAATTTTTCGAGATGATGTAAAAGGCTGACATCTTTAGCTAAATTCCATGAATCAGCGCACTCTATAATGTCTTGAGTGGAAGAAAACGTAGACTCTGACATTTTTTTAACTATTTATTTAAACCTTAAATATACCATTTAGCTACGCCACTGGAGAAAAGAATCAACGATGAAAATAAACACCACCGAGAGTTCAATATCGTCAGATATATATTGTAAATACAAATTTAGACCTTTCAATTAGCTAAACAGATAGATTGTTTATTTAATTAACAAATTAAATTATTAAAATTAAAAAGGTAAACAATAACCTCAAAGTTTAACTTACTCAATTCGCCTTTAGAAACGTCAACTAGTGAACTTTACTCAAAACAATAGACAAATGAAAACGAAAATTTTCACTGGTATTATAATCGCAATAATTTAACAAAAAATTTAAGCAAAAACATACTGATAACCTCTATTTAACAAACGCAAAATAAATATCCACCATAGATAACACACTTTATGTACTTGTCTGCCCTATGCTAGAACCGCTGAAGCAAATATTGACGTATCCATACACGTGACGTAGTTCCATCAACCACCAGAGGCGTGCACTTTTAACTTGCTTTTCATATTTAAAAATATTTATTAGTTTGTACTATAAATAAACGTCTATATAGTATACATCACTTATATTTATCACTAAAAGATTTTACCCTTTTTTAACCATTTTAAAATCGGAATGTCTACATTTAGGTCTAATTCAAATTACACGAGTAAAAGCTTCTAGCACGCCTTGGTGTTTTACCCACTGTTGACGTCAGGATATCATTTACATGCGCACATTTATGGTTTCAGCACTTTGGGTTTTAATAGACGTTATAGGGCATGCCTTAGAAGTAGTCGTTTACTTTTCCAGTTTCTAGCTCTAAGGTTCCTCTGGAATATATACGATATACCGTTCGATTAAAAATAAGTTAACCAAGATATTAAAAAAAAAAAAAAAAATGGAATTTCAAAAAGTACAAACATTTCTATTTAATTTTTTTAAACTATTAGTAATTATATTTCCCCCTATCTATTGCCGTTTCTTTACAATTTTTGTATTTGTAATTATTCTTTTAATTATATAAAGAGGCAAAAATATACTCAAAAAAATATCAATGTAATAGTATTCAAAAAATGTCATATTTGAAACGTGGGACCTCAGTTGTTTAGCACCCTTATGTCGGATGGCATATTCAATCCAATAAATTGCTGTATCTATTGCAGATAATGGGCGGTCTTTAAATTGAATTGAAAGTTGTTTTGCCGTCTCTCCGTATCTTAAAGTATAAGTAGATAATTAGAAAATAAAAAAATGTTATGGGTGTTATCTTACTTAGGTTTTTCCAAAAGCTCCTTTAAAACATCAAATAATTGATCTTGGGTCATATCAGTAAACGATATCTCCAAAGCTGAGCCCTTAAGTACTAAATTTTTAGCGTTAAGCTTTTGGTCACCAAAAAATGGCATTTCTAATATTGGTACTCCACAAAATACACTTTCTTGAGTTCCCATTAAACCAGCATGGGATATAAAAAGTACTACATTAGGATCACCTTTTAAAAATTCGAGATTAATTTCAACTCATCAACGTATCTACTTAATAAAATTCTTACATAGAATGTCAGTTTGTGGAGTCCATGATTTAAAGACTACATTCGAAGAAATAGGAATCGAGTCCGGAATTTTTGACTTATCTCCTTTTACCAAAAATTTATAATCGGCTAACTGAGAAAATGTACGAAAAAGTACTTTCAAATTATCCAAAGGTAGAGTGTGAAGCATTAGTAGCGAACCAAAACTCATATAAACAACACCCTTGTACTTATTTTCCAAACTCATCACGATTTTGTAACTCTAAAAAATGGTTTGACAAAAAAAAAATTGAATCGAAACAAAACACGGTTTTTACTTCTGACAATGGCTGAGGATCATTAATGTGCAATCCACCCACTTCGATAACATTAGGCACCCAAGGTCTTGCCAGATTTATGCTAAAATGACTATTTACTAAATGCAAACTTGAGTATTTGCTTATTAATTCGGTTAAATGTGGAGTATTTTCTCCAAAAAATTGTTTTACGTAATAATCTGACGGTTCGATCGAGTTTTTGTAATAACTAAAAGTAAATTGTACCATTATCCAAACAATATGTAATTACTTGTTAATGCTAGGGTCGGCGAAAGGTGTGTGATGTGTATGGGAATGGGGTACATTCTACACAACATGATACTTTTTGTGTATGGAGTGTCAATATTTAAATAGAAAATATACAACCTGTTGTAGAAAAAGATCGTCTTATAAATCTTTTGCTCAAATTTCAAAACATTTACTACAAAGCATTCATTAAATACGTAATACAAACTACCCAACATACAATAAATACTTGTAACACCCCTAAGCATTCTCAGTCTCGAAACATCGAAACAGTTATCGACGACATTCAAATAAATTTTGTAAAATTTTGCCAAGCATTCTTATTTTCTAATATAATTTTTTACGAAATGTATAAGCAAGTTCCCTGCGAAGAATCCCTGTCAATTATTATGTTTAACAGGTGTTTTTCTTAGAATTTCTACAGAACGCTACGATTTTAATTTTCTTTTCGATTTAGTTTACGGTTCTCCTGTTTCATATATCTAATCTATCTTTTAACTACCCTCTCCTCGCACTCCCCACACATAGCAAAATTACATTTCGCCGGCCCTGCTTAATAGAATTAAATGTCGACGTAGACGTACTAGATTTTTGTGTAGAAAAAGTTCCATATATTCGAAAATTTTTCGACCAAACTCATGTCGGTTGCGTATGGTAGAAAATAGGAGGGTATATAAGTGGGATCTTCGGGATTACCGAATCTACTATTACTCCACGGCTGATTTACGCTAGTCGTTAAAGTAACAACAGGTATGTCGAAATGATGTGCAAAACCAAACATACAATCTGTTCCAAATATTTCCGTTATTATTATATCGTATTTCTTCTTTGTGTTCTTTAACTCCAAAGTTTGGGGATGTTTGAAAGCATTTTCGCATATGTTAACGCCGCACATTCCCGTTATAATATTCATCATATTACTTGTGGTTATGTCTTTGACCAGTTCAAAGGAAAAATTTCCCACTATATTTGGTAAAGAGCCTTTTAAACTTAAGTCGGTATATCTGAAATAAATAAAGGATGTATGTATTATAATAGGTATCTAGTACAAGAGATGTATGTTGTTTTTTTTTAACCTACCTAGGAATTTTATTTTCTCGTGGAAAGTGGCTTAAAACGTCAACTTCGTGACCTCGCTTGGCCAATTCAACGTACAACCTTTCGAACATTACAAAATGACTTTTTCCATCGAAAGGATTCAAGCCCAAAATTCGAAAACAATCACATTTAACGAAAAATAGGAAAAACGATAGAAAGCGAAAAATTTCCATTTTGTTATCATCACACTAGTTCTCTAACGACACTGGCAATATACGAATGGCTGGCATTAGAAAACTATTATGAAACAGAACAAACATGATGACTTAACAAAATAAATCCAATGTTTAATTTTTCTCCTTATCTCAATTAACATTCTTCTATATATATATATATATATATATATATATATATATATATATATATATATATATATATCTAACGTAATGTGTTTGTAATTTTACGTTTGCGCAAATTGTCATTAGAACACACGTTTTTTTATTACCCACGTAGACATAAAGGCCACCACCACATTCGAATGAAATAAAAATTTTCTTTTATTTATCTGAAATAAAAAATTCCTTATAGAACATAAAAGAAACTTCAAGCCTATAAGGGTTTGAAATTAATCGGTTATAAGAAAACCTATAGACTCCATATAATATAATTGTTTGTTTACTTTTAAATACAACAATGAATATAATAATAATAATATTAAAGCTTTTGCGCTCTTTTCGTTAAGGGCTTCGTGTTCTTCTTTTCGACTGGTTTTAGAATTTGAAAGCTACACATTAAATTTTCATCAATGCTCATGATTGCCCCAGCATTATCGAACTCCTCTAAAAAAAAATATCATTTTTCAACTCAATTAATCCGAATTATTTTATTGAATTACCGATGATACCTACCACAATAATTTGGTGCACTGAATATAGTTAAAAGTTGTCGTTTTGAAAAGAATTCATACCCGTCCTCGATCACTTGATGCCCTCTACATATCAATTCGTATCCGTTTTTCTGAAGGAAACCATTTACTACCTAAAACATTTTTTTTTAACTTAATTTAATTACTTAATTAAACATTCAATCAATTTTCGTACATCTGTTCCGAATGTAAAGCTTACACCCCTGTCGTTTTCACTCCAACCCTTTTGTTCTTTATCCGGATCTGACCAGAGCAAATCGCACAACAAACCTTTATCTGGCACATCGGTAGGCCTAAGAATTCGTCGGATTTGTTCTACATTTTGCAAATCTGGACTTAATCCTGTACACATACATGCTTAGAATAATGAATGAAATCATATTATTTTATCAATTACGAAACCTTACCGCCATGACAACAAAAAATCTTATCGTCAATTGTCGCTGCTACTGGTAAACAGTTAAAACAATCAGTAAATATTTTCCACACTTTAATGTTATAACTAAAAAATAAAAGAAATACAAAAGGATTAACGCAAATCAATAAAACCGATTGCGATATGACGAATTTATATTTATTGTAGGAACGCTTTGTGTACGTTATGTACGATAACAAATTAACAAACTATTCCATTGTTTTGTAATTTTTCCTACGACGAAAAATAAAAGAATCAAATAAAAAACATAACTTACCGCCTTTTGCATTCGTCATAAAATCCGTAAATTCTACTAATTGATTCACATTCATGATTCCCCCTCAACATGAAAAAATTTTCGGGATATTTAATTTTATATGCAAAAAGCAAACAAATAGTTTCAATCGATTGCCTCCCCCTGTCAACATAATCTCCTAAAAATAAATAATTGGACTGGGGTGGGAAACCCCCGAATTCAAATATACGAAGTAAGTCTTGAAACTGACCGTGAATATCCCCTAAAATAAATAACTACACTTTAGAAAATACTAATTAACGCTAATTAATTAAGCTATCACACAACTATATTAGGTAATTTGAAAGGGACTCCTTGTTAGACAAAAATTACGAAACTCACCACAAACTTTTAGGGGAGCTTCCAATTCTAAAAGCACTGGTTGTGCTAATAAAATGGGTCTGACCTTATGACATAACTTTATGATATCACTTTCGCTTAAATTAATTGTCTTCTTTTTTGCACCCCTTGCTAAAAACGGAAATGGTTTATTACAATAGTAATTAGTAATAGTTATATTTAGGAGTGTTATCGTTTTTTGTCATTACCTGATACAAGTTTTCTGATAACGTTATCAACGTTTAAAACTGAATCCATTTTTCTGTTGCACGTGAATATTTTACAGAACATCTTCTAAACAAATTGTATTTTTGAACATTATAAATAAGTGCAAAATAAACAGACTCATTGCTAGGACGGCACTACTAATTTACACCTTTGAACAAACAACGCCTTCGCAATTTACGATAGGCAAATTTACACTATTGGTCTAATAAAAAACGTTTGTTTTCTCGCGCTGTGCTTGTTATAATCAAACCAATCGTTAGAAACACTCTTAAATAGTTACTGAGTACCTTATCCGTTGATATGATGTGATAAGGAAAGATACCAATACAAATTAATAGTTTAACAAGCTTTATCAGGTATTTAGAGCAATCTCAAGAGGGATAAAAAAATAAATTAATCCAGATGTTACCAATGAAGTGGTGCCATTTGAAAAAGAAATATGTAGATACATGGGTATTCTCTTCCTTTTATTTAAACGATTACTTTCGATACTTCAAAAAAGTATACGAAAAATATTAAATCCAAAAAATTAGATTTATTTGTTCATTGTGCCTGTTAGTCACTATAGGTATCATGGTGCCATTTTTATCACATATTTTACGTGTACAATACATACAACTGATATAAATATTAATTTTTCTTGACGACTTTCAATAATATTGAAGCCTTGGAACTACAAATGGACATATACAGTGCCAAATTTGCACACAAAACTCAAAAGTATGTCGGTATTATATATACCCTCTCTAACCCTTTCGAGATAAGTGTCGGATCAATTGAGAGATAAAGGAATAGAACATGACTGATACTTGCTCCGCTATGAGCATTCTATTGTACTCTTGAAAATTCTATGGTAGAATAATCTTTAAATGCAGTGTGGTTTGTATGCATTTGTTCTTGTCAAACGCAAATGTCAGAGTGTGTCAGGACAGTAAAGTGCATGTAAAGAAAGTTTTGGGGATTTTGACAATCTAGTGTAGTTACAGAAAGTGAATCAACAAATTGTGGCAAAATAATTATATGTATTAGCAAGAAACGGTGATAAAGAAAGTAGTTTGTTTTATAGGAACAGTAAGTTATAGCTTATTTTAATGCATCATAAATGTAATAATAGTAAGAGGTTAAAATGTTACAATTTTTCGTTTTTTTCTGACCGTTTCTATTAACAAGTTAACATAACGAGATAAAAAAGATCAGAATATCTATATATATATACACTGTAATCAAAAAGAATAATAACATACAATTGGCGGTTACTGTAACGATTTAGCAACTTTTCCTTTCTAAAAAAATTGCCTTCTACTTATTATTCCTTTAATTAGTTATAACTGCATTCCTCTTGCTCTACTTTTTAACAAATATAATAATAAAAAAGTAATTAGGTATACTATGATAAATTATTACTATTTTATATATTTATATGCAGTTGCGTTCTTTAAATAAAGTACAACTAAATGATTAATATAAAATCTCCGATTATATATTATCCCATTATGGAGTTTGTTATTACTCGTTTACTTAAAAATTTAACAAAGGTGACAACGGGTAACAACATAATGTTTTTTGCGTGTGGAGTTCCACAAATCGTTGATCTACAAGAATTTCAACTGTTCAGTATGTACTTCACCCTATATATATATATATATATATATATTATATGTTGTTATCCGTTTCACCTTTGTTATATATATATATATATACGTATAGATACGGTATATGACTTCGCTTAAAGATCCTCTCATTCTCTTATTCAAAGCATGCACATCATAAAAATGAACCCTTAGGGTTTGACCGTTACCTATTGCCTTTTTGGCCTTGCAAGGGTGTTGACAAAATGTCCCGTTTTATAGTTAAGATACAATAAACAGATGTTTTCCTTGGAATTTGGGTCCCTCTCTAGGATTGTATTTTTTTTGCTTATATTACTCATTTACTACTGCCATATATCCCATTTCAATTAACTTATCTTTACCTTGCCAAATTTACTGAATGAAGTAAAATACCAACTGAACATAAGATATATACTGGGTGTGCAAAAGAACAAATTTAGTATATTTTCCCGGTTTTACCACAAGTATACAGTTTTAGTTTTCTAAAATGGATCCTGATAAACTTCGTAGTAACGTCATAGCAAATTTAAGGGCATGTTTAATACTGGTAAAAGGGAAATGTGATCTAAGGCAACTTAAGGGTATGTATTTATACACAATATGAATCTTTTAAGTTTTAAGTGTGTAATGTTTTCGTTTCGTTTAAAGCTGATTATCATTCTATAATGGGAGAGAACATCCCATACAATAAATTAGGGTTTAAAAGTTTAGAAGAATTTTTATCGTCAATTCCATCAGTATATATCACTCAATCAGCAAACGGTATAATGGTAGAAGCGAAAGAAGATAAGAAAACGTCACACATAGCAAATCTAATTGAAAAGCAAAAAAATAGTAAAAAAAGGACGAGGTATTTTCTTCCAAAAATATAAATTTTTGAATATTTTATAAACTATTATTTCTTTAACTCATTTTTTAGACTTATGCCTGCTAGACAAATAAACTACCATTCGTATTCCAAAAATAAGTCTGTAGTTTCAAATTGGAAACCGAAAGTATTAAATGAAAAATGGAAAAACAATCCTAAAACACCTCCACGACAAACTGTTATAACACATAATCAATTTGTTACACATCCAAAACATCAAAACAGTGGCTTACCACCTAGATTGGCGAGGCAACGAAAACAAACCGAAACGTTCATCATCCCTGACAAAAATAAAGAAAATAAAAATAATAGAAATACATCACAGGATCATGATACTTCGAAAGGCGACGCTGTATTGACAGCTACCAAAAGAAGAATTCGTAAAAAAATGAATAGTCCCGATGTAGGTGAATTTTGCGAAATTTCAACTTACGATGATAAACTAAACAACATTAAAAGTGAGAAGACTAAACGTTTCCATTGAAAATTAATGAAGCAATAAAATTTGTCTTTTGTTTATTACAGGCAATGTTTCAAATAATAATAATCTATTTGAACAAAATACGTCCAAGACTGAAGGCCTTCTTACAAAAAACTGGAAAGAAAATAAGGTAGGACAAAATTTAGAAATAAAAAATGTATTCACCTACATAGCGTAATAACGAAAATTTTACTTAAACAAAATTTCATTAGGAAAATGGTAGTTTTAAATCGTCCGGAGATCATGTGCGTGATTTACGACAATTTGCGAAAGAACACAATTTGGAAGAACCAATTTTCAAAATTATTGGAAGAAAACTAAAACATCGAAAGCCAGACCTGTGTGATTGTCAAGTAAAGGCGAGTAACGTTTTCTGCAGCGTTTTATAGTAAATATAACCAAATTGACGAATTTTGTTTTAGATAGCAGAACAGTCATTCTCAAGTTATCCTAAAGATTTTGCTGATTCGAATGCTGCTCAACAATATGTCGCCAAACTTGCTTTGGACGAAATTGTCCCTAAGTTTCGACATTCAAAATCATTGCTTTTATCAAATGAACAAGACGTTTTAGAAAAAGTACCTCCAATTGTTATGAAACATTACCATGGAATTTGGAACTGGCAGTTGGAAGCCGATTATAAAGATATGTTTCACGAACAATTACCCATTAATTGGATGGAAATAATCGATGTATTACCGTACATTTCGGTGGTGCCTTGTTTAAACAATAAATTTGTGCTTCGTTATTGTAATCCGGAAGATGTAAGTGTTGTATGCGGTATTTTTTGTAAGACTCACTTGCTTTGGCATTTGCTTGGTGTGCTTTTTTAATTAATTTTTTAGCGGCTCGGCCTCAGCTAATATTCTTATATAATGTTTCTTGTTAATTCTTAGATTTTTCAGAAAGGTGTTAATCACATGACCATGGTGTCCATGATTTCTGTTCCCTCTAGTTCCATTAAATTCGACGACGACGGAATGCTGATGGCTGACGTCACTTGTGTCGTTACCGCCTCGGAAGTTTGGTGCAGACAAGTCGATACGGACGAGGCAGTAAGAAATATTCACTCCTTAATAGTTTCCATTTTTCATTATCTATTTTATAAATCATTTCATCTTAGGAGGAATTTGATAAAATGATGGCGAGATTAAATGACTTCTATAATTCATCTACAAACGTGTCCAAACAGAATACAATAAATGTTGGCGGTTTTTACGTTGCCCTTTTCGATAAGAACTGTTGGGTACGTGTAAGAGTATTAGATCTGTATGAAGATGAGGTGAATTGTTTCTTCATCGACTACGGTGACGAGTGTTTAATTCCCAAGTCAAATATTTATCAGCTAGAAAGGGAATTTGCCAAGGAACAAGCTCAGGTTTTTACAGCAAACGATTCTTAACATTTATTTGTAAACTAATTTCGAATTTTAAGGCGTTCTTATGTAAATTAGCCGGATTAGAACCACTCGAAGAAGCTTCGCTTAATTCTGAAAGTCTTCAAAATTTGGTAGGGCTTCGGGTTCACGTTCACTCAGTTACAAACACCGAAGAAGGTAAATGGAACGAAAAATTCGTATCGAGGTCATTCTTTGTGACATTAATTAATTTTTCTCTTGTTCTAGTAACTGATACGGTAAATCCTGCTATTTCCGTTATTATGTACGACTTAACTTCCGGTGCAGTACTCAACGAAGAACTTATTACCTCAATTACTATGGAATCTGCATCTCCAACGCTGCAAAAGGTCAATGTTTGTATGCTGTTGAAATATTTGTTTCAATTCTTTTTTTATATTTTATAGGACGTTCCTACGGAAGTTTATATATCGTACGTGGCAAAAAATGGAGACATTTATGTCCAAGTGCATTCCAAAGGATTTAACGAACTTAAGAATATGCTGGAAAATTTTATGACCGAACTTTCCGATAATAAAGTACCTCTTTCATCTAGAAAAATCCCCTCTTCACATAGTAGCGCGGAAAAGTTATTTTTAATACTGTATAAGAAACAAAATGTTTGGCAGCGAGCAAAAATTATCGATTGGGCTCCTAATTTACAATTTGCGCAAGTATATTTTGTCGATATCGGTGATACGGAAATAATCACGGTTTCGGAAGAGATTATCTATTCTATTGAAGAGATCAACGATGTCCTCAACAGGTTCCCAGAACAAGCGATTAAAGTTCGAATGGTATTCGAAAGGTTGACTTCCGATGACATTGAAAAAGTACTTGATTTTGCAGAAAAAGCCGAAAAACTTTTGCCTCTGTGTCAACCTGTACTGTTAAAGATCAACAGTCAGACAAAAAATGGAACACCGTTGGTTGAATTTTTCAAAAGATCAGAATCAAATGTTCTCTTTCCAGTTAATAAATCCTTAGAAATGAGCATCGATTCTCAGAATAAAAAGAAAAAATTGGAAAAACTCATTTCATTAAATCAGTTCGAGTGCTTATCACTTAACAGTAAATAAATTATAAATTTAAATGGATATAAATTAAGATTAAAATTTTTAATTTTAGAAAATGTCCCATCAAGCGGTTCCTTGAAATGTCCGCCTTTACCCGAAATTGGAAATTATTTCGACGTTAAAGTGCCATGTGCTGTAAATCCATGGAATTTTTTTGTAAGATATAAAATTGTTAAATGAATATATAACGATACAACTAAATAAACTTACTTCGGTCTAATTTAAGATCCAACCATACGATTCTCGAGAAAAACTCAACAAATTGATGAGTGATCTTCAAGACAGATATGCTGATCAGCAATTTTCCACATTATGCATTGAAAATGTTTATCCCGGTGGAATTTATGCTTCAAAACATGATGATGGCCTTTGGTACAGGTCGGATTATCCAAATACAATTCTTATTATTTAATTTTTAATTATATGTATCCTTTTCTAATTTCAGAACAAGTGTGATCAAAGTGATTCATTCCGGATCGATATCGGTATTTTATTGCGATTTTGGATATTATGGCAACCTTACCCTCGATCAATTGGTTCCATTACATAACGAATTTTTAGAATTACCCTATCAAGCTATTAAGGCCAAACTAGCCGGTAAAAGTGCTAGACTAGATATATGCTTGTTTGTTTTAAACTAAATTATCGTACTTTTCCAGGAATCAAACCAAAATATGACAAATGGACTACGGACGATTGTACTTATTTTGAGAAGTTAGTTTGCAGGAAAAATTTCGTATCCATCCTAGTTTCAATCGATAGAGATGAACTTTACAGATACGACAACGTTGTTACTTTGAAATTAATCGATACTTCGACTGACGAAGACGTTTATATCAATCAAGAACTGGTAGAAAAGGGAATTGCTGTTGATGCAACAATAGCGTACGTAACAAGGCAATAAAAAAAAGGCTGTTGGTAGTTTATACTCGTGATCGTTAGAAATTATTGTTATAATGGTTTATATCGTTAAAACTTTCATTCCACTTTATATGGTAAATAATTTTTAAGTTCTAAATAAACAAATTAACACGTTAATAAGAATGTTTTTTAAGAATATCGGAACTGAATATTTACTATTAGGGTATATTAGGTACTCAGTATTACTATGTACTCAATTTTTTTTCCAATACAGGTTTGCTGAGAATGTTAAAAAAAAACAACCAAAGAATGATTCATTGAGTTTTTTATGTGTATTAGTGAATAATACCTATTTTCTGTTAAGATATTTATTCAGTTATTGTATGGAATATTCGTTTTGCTTTATTACTTTTGTTATTAAACTCTCTTTAATTGAAGATTGTGTCTTTGTTTATAAAACTTACAGTACAAACTTTAGGTTTAAACTTTATTAAAGAAGCGTCTACCGCAAAATTGGTTTTCCTATACTTACAGTACATTCTACTTTGTCGAACTAAAAAAAAAGTTAAATGAAAACAAACGCCAGAAGAGATATTTTACGAAGTTAAATTTAAATATCCACTTGCTCGGGACATTAAATTAAGTTTAAAAACAATCAGCCAAACTACGAAAACATAGAAGATGCAATTGACAATAACATGAAGAACATAAAGCCTGAAAAAAAAATGTCATTTATATTTATTGTCGACGAAAACGCTCTTCTCACCTGTAAAGCGTTATTTTTGCATGTTCTAAATTTGTGTTACTTTCCTTAAGAAGAAACTGTTTCGCACCTAAAATTGCGTTTTTAAAATAAAGCCACACGTCTATATTTTCCAAACCAAAATCAAATTGTTCTTTGTCGTCTACTAAAAGCTGTTTATTTAAATTATTGAAATTGTCGTTTTTAAAAGCCCACTGTCTAGATATGAAGTAATGCAAAGCCATATTAGCAGAAAAAATTCTTCTTTGCAACTTGAACAACCTAAAAACCAACAAATATTCCCTTATCGTTCGCTTTTAGATGAATAAAATACTAGTTTTTAATCGTCTACCCACATTGGTTTTTTGTTCATAATTTTCAACACCAAATCTATCAGGAATGCTGGTATTAAATGCAAAAACAAAACGTTAATATAATGCCAGTATTTGCATTTAGTAATACCACCCCCAGGATACCATAATGGGTTACTTAGGGGGACTTCCCAATTCAATTGTTTGCCCATGGCGATCATTTCACCCTGGGTAACAGCAGTTATATTATGACTGCTACAATTATAGAAATTCACATCCAATTTTTCGTCGATTTTTCTGAAAATATATACAGTGTTAGTCATAAAAAGAATTAACATCACCTTTTATATTTATTTTGCGCACGTATGTTGCGTATGTGTGTTATAATAAGTTTGATCGATACGATTATAGGTAAAACTTAAAAGAAGGTGAACCGTTTTGAAGGTAAGTGTTTCGCATTAAATTAAATAATTGCAATAAGTTAGTTTTTATTCTTAAAAGAAAAAACTACTAAAATAAGTAGTTAGCTACCTAGTCGTTCCTTTCTTCCATGCTGCTACAATAAGTCCTTTAATTGCTACATCAACGGGACAGAAATCGGTAACGATTTCGGGATCGGAATAATTACTTCGAAGGATGCCTTAAAAATATTTTACATCATATCATAATTACGTAAAATGAATCGTATTATTTATGTTATAAATAGTTACCTTTCCCAGAAGCTACCAATAAACCAACCGGCCCATTGAAATTATCTAGCCAACCAGGCATTGGCTCTTTCATAGCAGAAATAACTAAAAATCAAACAAAATTTTATTATCTACGATTAGACGCTTTTAATCAATCGTAAGTACCAATGGATGGCCTAAAAATAACAGCAGGCAATTTGTTCTTGCATAAATCATAAACAACATGTTCGGCCATCGACTTTGTAAATGTATACGTATTGGGCAATGTGTTCATATATTTCGATAACATAATTTGTAAAGTGTAATGATCCATTTTTTCGGCTACGTCAATAGCCTGCCGCCAGTTTGCATGTGGAGGATACAGAACTTCTTCTACAACTTTCCTGTCTGTGTTACAATAAGTGGTCGAAACGTGTACAAAAACCTACAACATATTATTTTAGCTCTCGCTATTGTTCGAAACGGCGACTGTGCTTACCGAAAGTTTTTTCATATCCGAAGCGAGTTGAACTACTTCACGAGTACCTCTCGTATTTAAAATGATTGCGTCTTTTAAAGGATCGTCAAATCTTACAGATGCAGCGGCGTGAAATATAATCGACACATTTTCCTGAAGAACCTTCTTATCTTCCGGAGATAATCCTTAAAGTTAACATTATAAAAATAAACTAAAAGTTGAATATTAAAGCACTTATTGCTATTAAACATACCCAAACCGACACACGTAACATCTCCTTCTACGGGAATTATTTTTTTTGTAAAATTCTGATTCATTTCCCTTAATTTATCAAAGAGCTGAAATAAATACGTGAATTCTTCAATAGACTCCTTTATTATAATTAACTGTACGTACCAGTAAATCTGTTATTTTATTTATCCTTTCGTGGATGTTTAACCCCTTTTTAGAACGCATTAAAACATAAATTTTGTCAATACCACTACAAGACCGCAATAATTTTTCAATTAGTACTTTTCCCATAAACCCAGTAGCTCCGGTAATAAAAATACATTTTCCAGTATAAAACTCTGCTATAGTTTCGGCAACAACAAGAGAAGACATTTTACAAAATTATTTTCGAATTACGTATACTCTTAATCGCAAAGTACTTCAATATACCACCTTCCGTTGAACAACACGAATATAATTAAATAAAAAAAACGAGTTCGTACACGGGTTCACAGACGAATAGTAAGAAAGTATTTCTAAATTTTTAGAACGAATAAGCTATTGTTAAAATTTAGTTGTTGAAATCGTATTCATTAACAATTGCCTGCGGGGCTCATTAATAAATCATTCTCATTGTATTTGCTTCCCATATTACAATTACCGGTCTACATTCTAAAATATTAGAATTAAAGGTCAAAATAAGCCAATGACTATTATCAACCGTTAATGATCATTCTAAATAATAGGCGAAAAAAATAACTGAATAAATTCATTAAAACCAATTGGAAATATTACCCGTAATTAAAGTCAAAAACAAATGATTATCATAAAATAAACTTATTGTATAATTAAACTTCAAAATTATTGTCATTATTTGAGGGGCGAAGTTAAAATTTTCGCGTTTTTTACATTTTGATTTATTTTGATTTGGTTTAATCAAAATTAAAAATGGAAGATGAAGGCGAAACCGGTGAAGAAGAAGAAGTTTCCGAAGGTTGAAGGCAATAACTTTTGTTTTAACATTCAGTGTTTATACAATAAATTCTGTTAAAAGGGCCTAAACCAGCAAAGAATAAAAAAGGAAAGAAAGATAAGAAGAAATTCGATCCATTAGCTGATACAGATGTTAAATTTAAAAAGGTCGATTTTGAACATGCCTTAACACCAGAAGAAAAGGCCGCAAAGAAAAAGGAGAAAGAGGATAAAAAGAAAGGAAAAGGAGAGCATAAAAAACCTAAGAAAGCACCTGAAAGTACAGCAGGTGGTAAGAATATTATTTTGGTAGGGTTACAAAAAAAACAATCTCAATCAATTCCTTTCAAAACAACGTAGAAAATGAAGAAATGGGAGGAGGAGATACCCAAGAACAAAGTAATTAAAGCCGTGCTATACTATAATTTCTCCAATATTTACAAAAACCATTTTCCAGAATCGGAGGAGCAGGAAACCGATAAAACGGGTAAAGAAATCATAAAAAATTCGTAACTTGATAGTAGCATTATTTGTGGGTAGAAGTAATATTTTATATATTATGTATGTAAATGTCGTATACGATACAAAATGTTCAGTAGAGGGTGAGGAGACCGAACTATCCGAACAGAAACCACAAGCTAAAAAGAAAGGTGGTAAGAAAGAAAAGCCTCAAAAGGAGACGAAAGAAAAGGACAAAAAAGGAAATAAAGAAAAAGGTACCGTACCATAAGAAAACTCGAGCTACTTAAGAATCGTTTTAAAAATATTTACAAAAACTCGTATTATAAGTTGAAGCAGAACTTCCCGAAAAAGGCAAAAAAAAGAAAGATAAAGAAAAACCATCTGGCGATAAAGATGAAAAGGATCCACACGAGGGAGAAGAAGAAGAAGTTGAAGAAGAAGAAGAGATTGAAGAGGAAGAAGAAAAAATAAAAATAGAGAAAGAAAAATCGGTAACAGACACAACAAAAAAAGGTAAGGAAAAGGAAAAAGTCAAAGAAGAAGTTCCAAGCAAAAAGAAAAAGGGAAAGGAAAAAGACGAAGACGAAGAAGGCAAAAAACAAAAAGGAAAGAAAAAGTTACATAGTACAAAAGCTGCAAAAACCGAAAGCAAAATCGAATCAGAAACTGTAGAGACAAAGGAGGAAGGTGCAATACCAACAGGTAAAGGTAAAAAAGGCAAAAACAAGAATAAAAAGGTAAAAACTCATAAAGCGAAAAATACGAAAAATCTAAGTCGCAAATATTAGGGAAAGAAAGGAAGGAAATCAGCAGTTGAATTAGTTGACATAGAAGAAGAAGAAACGACAGCTGGAAAAACGGAGCCCGTTAAGAAATTTCCATCAGACGACGAGTGGAGTTGGTACTCGTGTTCTTGTTCCGAAGGCGACGAAGAAGAGCAGGTCGAAGAAGAGGAGGTCGTTACCAAAAAGGGTAAAAAAGGAAAAAAAGGAAAAAAAGCTAAGAAGGAGAAAAAGAAAAAACCCAAAAAAGAAGAAATAGAAGAACAGGTACCTACTATTACTCTACCACTAACAAAAGAGCACATTTATTACCCATTTTGAATTTAGAAAAAAGAAGAAGAACCAGCTGCTGAAGACGATATCTTTGCGGAAATAAAAAAAATGCAAGCGGCAGCACTTGGACAACCTGAAGAGGTTGTAGAAACTGTTGAAAAGAAAGCAAAACCAAAAAAACATAAGAAAGAAAAGAAACCAAAAGTAATTTAAAAATATAAATAAGTATCTACCTACGCGAGCATAATATTAATTTATGAAATGAAATGAAAAAAAATACCCAGTTGATCCAAACAATAATAAATTTTGTTTGTAATAATTCCCATAGGGACCCAAGAAAAAAGTAGTCATGACAGAAGCAATGAGGAAACAAATGGAAGAGGAAGCTAAACGCTTAGCTGAGGAGGAACGTATAAGAGCAGAGGAGGAAAGAAAGAGATTGATAGCAAAAGAGAAAAAAGAACAAGTCGATCACATTCTGAGAATGGAACAATTGGAAAATTCCATTTTACTTAAACAGCAAATCATTGAAAATAACCATCAATTATTTTTAATTGTAAAAGAAGAATCTGAAGTATGTAAAAGATTGTAATATTTTAAACGACGTCCCTTGTTTTGTCATACTTATTATTTCAGTGGGACCATTTTATTATTTGCGATGGTTTACCTTATTCTATAAACGTGGCGGAAATGAACACGTACATTGATTTATGGAACAGATACATGAAGAGGACAGACATTAAAATTGCTATTCAAAGAACAAAAGACGTACTGAAAGTAAATATGCTACGCTACTACTCTACTAATATTATTTAAATTTGATTAATTTGTTTATAAAAAAGATTTTAGATTTCTTAACGGAATACATCGAAATGCCTTTAGATGCAAGTCCCGGAAAAATCGAAGACTGGAAATGGGTAGATACTTAAATATGATTATTTAAAAAAGAAATCAACACTTTGTAAAAATATTAAATTCTATTTTTCTTAACAGATACGTCGACAATGTATAGAAAACCAGCAACGAAATGTAGACAGTTTAACATGTTACATCTTGAGCTACATTAATGAGAGAATGCACAGAATTTCTATACCAGTAGCGGAATATAATTTGGAACAGCCCGATTTTACTCTTTGTCTTTATGCTTTAGTAGCCCTTCCTCAACCCCTTGTAAATCCAAGAAGGCCGCCAAAGTAACTTACTATTGTTTAATAATTAATTAATGACTACCTACTTATTTAAAATTGTAATTAAAAATTTTCATAGCAAAAGATTGGAAATTGACTTTACTGCAATGAAACTTCGAGTCGTGTTTCCTGAAAACCTCAATTGTTATCTTTTAGCAATAAGATCAATGTATTTAAAATACGATCATTTGACTGATACGAGTAGAACTTTTACAGAACCAGAACTGCCAGATATTTTTAAAAAAGGTATTTAACTCATTTACATTTAAATGGTCTGCATTATTAACAAAAAAAAAAACTCAATTTCTTTTAGATTTAAAAGAAACGACCTTTTTGGAATTTTATTATAAACTGTACTACAAATACATAAACCGTATTATTCCCCCTTCGAAACCGTTGGAGGAAGGTGAAGAGCCAACTCCTGAACCAGAAGTCGATATCGAAAAGGGACTTGTTCCCACTGTACCTTACCAAAAATTGGAACCTACCGCTAGCGAGTATTTTCTTTCCATTGAAGGTAAAATAAATAATAAATAAAATGTTGTGTTGGTAAAAACACCTTTTGTTATTAAAAACCTTTTAGATGAGGCGTATGCTGATACTATTCCGTCCTTGACAACGGTAACGGCCCCAAAGGAAGTTAATTTAAGAAAATACTCAATTATAGGCGGTATTTTCTTCCTCAACCTGTTCCATCAACCTCCGCAACCGAAAATATTGCCAAATTTAGAAATAGTCGTAACAGTGCGTAAGTATTTGTTTTAAACTTAGTTTTTATTAATTATTTATGAGTTTCGACCTAGTGAAAGATCCGAACTGCCTAAAAGAATATCCGTTTTACGTCGAGTACAACCCTCCTCCCGCCCCAGGTCCTGGTGTTATAAGATTACCAGAAGAGATCGAAGAAGAAATGAAGCAGCAAGAACAAAAAATGGACAAATTGATATTCGTTAACATGGAGTAAGAATACTATTTTAGTTGTTATTGTTACCTATAGGAAAAGATAAAAAAAATTAATTTTAAAATAGCCTGCCTATGCACGTGTTATGGTTAGATCCTCCAATCGTTTGTCGATGGAATTACAAGGAAAAACTATGGACAACGGAAGACGTACACGATGTGAAATATATCGAAGAAAAATATTCTATTTCATTTCGTACCGGTAGATTTGGCACGTTCGGACTGGCCGTTAACAAATATTGTAACCTTCCGTACCAAACATGGGAAATAAAACCTGAACGAGAGTAAATTTTTAGTTTCGACAAAATATTAAGTAAGTACGTATATGAAAAATCGATTCGATTTTTTAGTGGGACCGTTTCGTTGCAAATAACAGCGGCTATATTATTTATTGAATTCAATGTAAATGGTAAATTAGTTTGTATTTCGAAATTACAAAACAGCCCGACATCAGCAATGAAGGAGCACATCGGAGAATATTACAAATTAACCAAACTAATGAGGGTAATAAAATTATTTAATCTACTTATTGCTATCTTTTTTCAATACATTTTTTCCGTTCCAGATAATGAAAGAAGGCGGTATAGATATTTTTCCCGGGCAAGACGCTTTTTTTTACGTTGAAGGTATATACATTTACATATAAAGATTATTATTTAATACAATAATAGATATAGAAATAATATTGATTACACATAAAACAAACACAGGGAAAGTAACAAAATTTTATTTAAAAACCACACTAATTATTTCGATACACTGTATCTTCCTCTGGTGGAAGAATGACTAACTTAAAACTAAATACGAGTATATGTACTAAATAAGCAAACGTAAGGAGGGAATAAAAATAATTTTTAAGTAATAAATCAAAAATATCTTTAATAAAGGCAAATTGATCAACTCTAATTGTTCATTAAGAATATTACTTTTCATATTCAATTTATTAAACCTATCAGAAAGCATTGAGATTAATAAACTGATCAACAAAAATGATACCTTTATTAAACATATCTTAAATTTAATTAATTACTTAAAAATAATTTTTACTCTCACCTTCTTTTGTTTACATATTTAATATATAAGACTTTATTACCATTCTTCCACCTGATGTATCAAAATAATCATTGTCGTTTTAAAATAAAGTTTTACAATTGATGAACTACGGAGTTACAAGAAATTAACGCCTCATCGATATGTTTAATACTAATTTTCAATGAAGCGAGAATGTACCTGCGTAAAAAACACCGAACTAGTAAAAATTTACGTAAAATTAGTTTTCTTTTACTGTCGATTTTGTTAATAATTGGCATTTACTTGCGTAAAGGGGGACATTGTCGTAAACACTGGCCTACAGAAGAACACTTGTATTATAATGTTGCTGAAATAGCTGGCTGTTTTAATGTAGCCTGGTCTAGATGGAATGTAGTTTCAGGAAGAAGGAATATAATCTTCCAGTTAAGGGATTACGATGTTGAAAAAACGAAGCAGGTACTTTTAAAGTAAAAAATACATAAATGTAAATACCTTTATAGGACTTGTAATTTTAAGGCACCATACAATTTAGTACTGGTTAATCCCCTGAATGCAATTTACATTGATTGTACGGAAGTCAGTCCTACATTAAACCTTGAACCAATCGAAGGAATGAAGGTATAAAACAGTAACTTATTATTATTCTTAAATGAAAATATCCTATAACATTCAATATTAACTCATAGTTGTATAAAAGTTTTATAGCGACTTATTCTACCTTATAAGAGGAACTTCTCGAATGAACACCAGAACAAAAGTGCAAAATACTCCTTTGGATATGGTATGTGCCTTAGCAGAGTTGCTGGTTAAAACGCGAGTTTTCAGTTGGGCATAATATCAAATTATTGTTAATTATAATTAAGGAATAAACAAGTTTTATTTAAAACTTATTATTAAAGTACATATATTAGCTAAGTTGTCACTCTATATATTTACTAATCGAATATTAAGAGAGAAAGTTGGTTGTAAACCACCACATAGCACATTTGGTAGTACCAATAAAGAAATTAAAATATTTATTCAGTCCACCTGTGACAACAATGTGGGTTAGTACAAACATAATAAAGTCTCATTTCTTCTTCAGCCCTTCTAGTTTGAGCTTGAAAAAATACAGCCTCCCTATAAACAAATCAAATATCCAAGATTTAAAAGCTTAATAAGAAGAAAAAAATGTAGTGTTATTAAAACAGACCTATGCTGACACTTTGGACAGTGATGATCTTCAGTTCTTGGAAGTGTTGGATCTGATATAACATCAGGATTGATATGGGTTAATTCACTAAAATTAACAAACATTAAGATCCAAATGTAAGACAATAGCAAATCTTACTCAATTTCGTGCATAATTTTATTTACGTAGATGCATTTTGAATCTGCATGCTGTTTGTAGTCACAATTTCTGCAGGCATACAATAAAATTTTATTTTCTTTGTCTTCTTTGGGGTACAACATGTTATTGCTGAAAATATGAAATAAAATTAATCTAGGTACTGTTCATAAACATTCTTAAATCCTCACCACTCTTGACAAAACCTTATGCCAACAAAGCCTGGGCCTTCGCTATGGGAATCGTATCTCGACATTTTTGGAGAAAACTTTTTACCATTTTACTTCAAAAATTAAAGAAAACTGATTCAAAATAAAATAAGAACAAATCAGCTAAAAGCGCCCGTTTATCTATCTTATTTCATATACTTATAATTTCAAATCTCACATTACAAATTAGTCAAAAGACTGCCATGATAACCATAACCACAACATCACAACCATAGATGTCAATCAACAACCTACTGCACCAGAGATCACAGATCAGAGAGGTTTATAGATGAGGCACTCGATTAACGACATCTATTGACTGGTGTACACACTAGAAAGGAAAAAGCGGGAAATTTATATAGGTTGTAATCTCGTTTTCAGTTTTCAAGTTTTTCTCAAGTAATGAAATTAGAATTTGACATGTAACAATCTATTTTCCAAAGAAATATAATAAACCATAAAATATTCTTTTAGTTGGTAGATTGTTACATGTTAAATTACGAGTTCATCAAAATAATGCAGAGGATACATAATGAAAAATATCGAATATGGCTAATAATATATTCTATTAAAAATTGGATTGATTCAGCCGTTACTCTGTGATAATTCATCTTAACGATAAATGAATAAACACTACTTTGTTTATTATCATTTTTTATTTACAAATCCTTTTGACTATAGTTTCGACAAAAAAGCTTGTCATTGTCAAAAGAATAATTCAAATTGAAATATTATTAACAATAACAGGAAATTTTTTAAATATTTAATTGAATAGGCACTGATATATTTAAACTCCATAATCAAAATTCGAAATAGAACACAAGTGTTTAAGAGTTTAACAAAAAACTTTTAATATATCACGACGAATCGTTTCACCTTACAAAGGCTTCACAGGTGATGAAATGTACAAAAATAAGAAAATTACAGTAATATATACAATTATACAATCAAAGAGTGGGGTGGGGGAAATATTTAATAGGGGAGAGATGTCTAACTGGTCATTAAGAATAAGTTTAAGATGGTTATATTTATTAATTTCGAAAGATTCGAGAAGATTAAATTTATAATCTTTATTTTGTTTGTGTAAAATCTTGAATTCAAAATGTTTTTCTTCGAATAGGTGGTTGGCGTAAGTAAAAGTATTTCTACTTTTAGTAAAGGCATCTTCATGTTCTTTTATCCTTTCGCAAAACTTCCTTCCTGTCTGACCAATATAGACTTTCTGGCAACTCCCACAGTTAAGCAAATAAACCCCTGAACCCGATGTCTTATCACTAGTATCCTTGTTATTTTTAAGTAAGTTTCCCAAAGTATTATTAGATTTAAAGTCGGTTTGGACGTTAAGTTTTTTTGAAATTTCTTCTGTAAGTTTACCAAAATAAGTAAAACTAGAATAATTCTGTACCTCTTTTTGTATAGGGTATATTGATCTTAAGATATTTTTCTTTAATTTATTTTTTAAAATATTGTCTACGATTGTAGTAGGAAATCCGTTTATCAAAAGAAAATTTTAATACAGAACTTTGCCGTATAAAAACTATTGGTATTAATAACGAGGAAGATGTCCTCGAACCTACCGACTACAATCTCTCCCCCTCAGGCCATTTTTCACTAGGCTGATTAATCCCAGAACGGTTAACAGGGGTTCTACTGTAATAATTACAAACTTACATAGGAATGAAACAATTGCAAAATAAATGAACAATTCCGAAGTCATTGTAAACAGTTAACATATTTATATATCAACACACCTAAGACGAGATGGTTAAATTGTTATATTACTTAATTGACAAGACTAATAACGATGACGCCGAAGTTGGAAATTTTATTTAGCTGATTTTGTTGGGGACAGACATGATGCCTAGTTGGGAACTTTTTTTGTTAACGCTCGAGAAATGAATAAATGTGCACAAGTGATAGATGAAGTTTTCTATTTTCAAGATACAATTTCTATATATCAAAATGTGTTTTCAGATTAGAAAACGTTCTTTTAATGCAATGAAAGACTTTGCAGTTTACCGTTATATTATTTACTTCAAAATATTGAACGAGCTACATACATTACGTATGGTAGTGGTGATATTGGTTCATATGTTCAATTTAATAACAAAAGAAGATGTATAAGGGTGAATTTTTATCAAACAATACAAAACACTTAAAAAAGTTTTAATTGATTTAAATTACATAGATCCTCCATACATAAAATATTAACATTTCTCACCATCGATTATATTTTACTAATGTTAATTGAAATGTTGTTTATTAATTTATTTAATATAAATATAAACAAATTTGCGTTACCTAGGATAATGTGGGAGCAAATTTGAATCTAGTAAAGAATTATTGAAACAAATGGAATAAACCAGCAAATGTTTGTATTATCAGCATGGACGACTATTAGACCTTGGAGGACAAAAGAGTCAAAGGAATATTAGAATGTACGTTTAAAATGATATATAAGAATATAATTCTTCCTTTATGTTGGAACACAGCAACGATACCTTTTTTCTGCAGAAACTCGTAATTCTTTGTTTTAATATACAATCTGTCACGTTTGATCACCATCCATTGACGACAAATTAAACAAAAAGTTTAAGTTACAAAACGTTGATTATATAACCAAGAAGAAGCTGACTAAACATAAAATCAATATAATATCATTATATACTGAAATTATGAATAAAATTGTAGGGGTAGAACTGAGTATTAAACGTTAGAGATATTTAAAAGCGGTGATCTATTTAGGCCTAAACTATTTAATTTATTGATTTCTAAACACTATCAAAGAAAGATAAGTGGTAAACAATTGTTTGTCGCAGTGGCCATTGGTTAATAATCGCCCCAAATCCATTGGCGTAATCAGGGAGTGCTTCCATAGTTACTACACTACTACTTCTAAACCAGTTGGTTAATACCTCGATCATTAACAAAATTTTAAAGTAAAATGAAAAGTTTCTGTGTTACTGAAACGATAATAATTTAAAGATATGCCTGCATGTAAGCAACGTGAGATTATCCCTGGTACGTTTTGTAAAAGTATGAACATTAAGTAGACGACTTTTCGATCCAGGTTTTCCATGTTTCAGTTGAAGTTTTGAACTTTGAGCTCGAAAATGTACTTAATCCATTTATCCTAACCAATTAGATTTATTATTTGCTGGGTTAAAACGGTATTACAGAATGCAGAAACTACCAAAAAGTTCACTTATAAACTCTTGTTAAACCCACAATGTAAACGAAATAAACTTAAACTTATTTAGGTAATACAATGGAAATTGTCTTTAAATTAAAAACGATAAAATGCATTGTAATTGTTTTTCAAAGGAGTTTTTAAAAATTGATGAAACAGTTATTTAAAATTTTAAATGGATACATACGATAATTGTCAAACTGTTATAAACAATCGCTATCGTTTTTCTCTGATATTTTTTCTAAATCCAATTGTTTATAAACAAGTGAATTGTCTTACATTAGCAGTAGTGTTTTCTTTTATTTGAATAAAGTATTTCCTAATTTTTCTTTTGTGACGAACTGTAACTATTAAATATGAAATGGAAATTCTAATGAAAGTATGGATGTAATTGAACATAATTTTTTGCTTGATAAAGGCACAAAATGATACCGATGGGCCGTACCGGATACAAAAAAAACAAGACTATAAATACGAATGATTGCGAGTTTTTCTTCAGTTTATCGTGACCATGCTTTCGGGAAAGAGTATGCGTCGCGACGCGTCGCGCTGCCGTGGCTCGCTTTTCGTGCTTTAGGTGCATGTTTATTCGTTTTTAAAGTTTATTAACTTGTACTGTAGTGATTTCTAAATTTTCGGGAGTGTTTTATTAAGAGGATTAAGGCAACACCAAAGTGGCGGTAATGGTAAGTAATTGTTATCTTTTTATTTTTATTTATTTGTTTTTCAATTTTTCAATGTCTTTTTTCTTTTTGATAATTGTTCAGTCTTTATAATGATTTAGAAATTATTAAAAATCATTCAGTGACTGAAAACATTTTGATTTTTAATTTTTTCGAAATTAACCTTAGTGATTCAATATTATTGGTTTGATCGACTGATACTGTTTTAGAAAGTTTCTATTTCTAGTTTTCTTTCTAATAATTTTATGAATTTTTGATAGTTTGGAAATGATCAAACTTTATACAATAATTTTAAACGTTTTAGTTAACATTATTAACTTTTCATTCATGAATTTTAGCTTTTTAGAAACAGATTTTGGCTTTTTCAATAATTAAACTTTTACAGAAATTTATTGTTCTTTTGATTATAATTGGTTTCTTTCTTAATTAAATTATTTAAAATTTTGATTAAATATTTATTAATGAAATTTTTCTAGCTTTTATAATAGTTTGGAAATTATTAAACAACCTGCACCAATTTTAAAATCTGTTATTGCTATTATTGGTTGGATGTGGTCAATCACAATAGTGACCCGTACAGTTCTAGAAAGTATATAATATAAATTGAACACTAACTTATTGTTCTTCTTAATTATAATGGTTTTCTCTTTCGATTTGACTGTTTATTTCACTTTTAATAATTTTCTTTTTTTATCTTTTTGCAGTTACCGTCCAAAGAGTGGTAAGCGATTTGCATGGTTTCCCAATAGACGAGGTGGTAAGTTTGACAATTTGTTGCTTGACAATTTGACTCTTGGCACTTCGTCTATTCAATGTTTAGCAAGTATAGTACCATTTTCTGTATTTGTTGTGCAAATGGTAAGTACCATTAAGATATATTTTCTATATTAATATCGCAGTAGACTGTAAGTGAGTTTCAGTTTTGGAAAGACATCGAGCCGTCCCCGTCCGTCCATACGACTGAGTAGTATTGAATTCCAACCTCCGAGGATGATTTGGTCGTGTTTTCTTCAGCTGAATGTGTTTTCAGTGGAGGTGGTTGAGTGTAAATTGATGCCTGTGTTCAGGTGTAAATATGTGGATGTTGTTGGATGTTTGAGTGATGTGAGGAGGTTTTCGAGGAATTCTTCCAATTCCTCAGGGATGCCAGGGCTTTGTGTCAGAAGTATGGTTGGAGGTGAGGGATTCTTTCTTTTTCCTAGGGCGACGGCGGCGAGGTAGTGTAAGAGTGGTTTGATGAATTTTTTCTTTGTGTGAGTAGGTGTTTTCACGTTAGGTAGGTACATGGTTCTACATCGGCGGTATGGATCGTGTCGTCGGGGCAAGAGGATCGCCGTTACATAGTAGGACGCATGTTTTTCTTTATTTATTGGTGGGGGGTGCTTGCCTCTCACCCTTTCTTGTACTATACTTGCTAAATGTTGTTTTTTTATGTTCGGTCGTTTGGGTATTTTTGGGTCCGCGGCGGGGGGTTGGGGGGAGAAGTGAAAAGTGTAGTGATTTCTAAGAAGAGGATTGTCAACTCCAATAAGAAGACATTGAAAAGTAAGTACAAATTCCAGTGTGAACTTAGTTATTGATTTCGACTAATTAGTAGACGCAGCAGCCTCCATCCAGGCTGCAAATTTTATATGATTACAGATACACAATACGGATGTTTTTTGAGGAACCAATGGAGGTACGTCGACGTGTTTTCCAAAAAGAGCATCAACTCCAAAACGTGAAACATCAATTTCCAGAGAGTACAGTATCTACATTAAGTACCAATGGATTCCAAGATTTATATTCACGGATTTCTTTCGAAGAAGCGATGGGCTCTAAGATGTTAAACAGCAATTTCCGAAATGTATTGTTATTATTTTCTGGTAGGTCATAACATGATGTAATGTGTTAACTTCTTAATATAGCAGCCTGTGTTAAGGTTGTGAGTTCTTATGATTGCAGGTCTTCTAGAATTCATCCTGTTAATTTGTTTGACGGGATGCAAATCGGAACGTTCCCGAATTGTTTGGTAATTCTATTATATCGTTGCACGGTATGATGTTTTATAATTTTGTATAATTTTTAAAATTTTATGTGCGATTTGGAAATTACCTCGCTCGTCTTGGAATATTATTTAATTTCGTTAAGCAAATTAAACCGCTTCAATGTTTTAAGCTTTCTTGGAATATCCTTTCATCAGTCGTCACTTTCATTTTACGTTCATATTATAACTATATTTTAGTGTCGACCGAAAGCAAGTTCAAAAAAATATATAAGTTACTTTATTACTTCTGTTCGAAAGGCTAAATATTCTTATTATGGGTTGTGATGTCGTAATTTTATGTGGTAGCTGTTGATGTTGTAATGTAGATCAATGTGGGTCGCTTATCTGCGTAGCTGCGTAGATGTAGTATAGAGAAAAAGAACTTTTAGCTTTTGAGGAACCAATGTAGGTATGTTAACGTGTTTTCCAAGAAGAGCCACAACTCCAAGATGTGACGAATCAACTTCCAAAAAGTATAGTAATTAGAATAAGGTATTTTCTGATACTGTTTTTATTTTCTAATATGTGACATGGCATCCTGAATCTGTCAGGTTGTCTGTCTTGTTGTGATTACAGATCCGCACTTTCTTCCACGGATTCCTTTCGAAGAAGCAATGGGCTCCAAGATGTGATGCATCAACTTCCAGAAAGTATAGTATTTAGAATAAGGTGTTCTCTGTTAATGTTTTCATTTTCTAATATGTGACATACCACCCTGAGTCTGTCAGGTTGTCTGTCATGTTGTGATTACAGATTCGCAATTCTCTTCGACGGATGTCTTTTGAGAAACCAATGGAGGTACGTCGACGTGTTTTCCAAAAAGAGCATCAACTCCAAAACGTGAAACATCAATTTCCAGAGAGTACAGTATCTACATTAAGTACCAATGGATTCCAAGATTTATATTCACGGATTTCTTTCGAAGAAGCGATGGGCTCTAAGATGTGAAACAGCAATTTCCGAAGTGTATTGTTATTATTTTCTGGTAGGTCATAACATGATGTAATGTGTTAACTTCTTAATATAGCAGCCTGTGTTAAGGTTGTGAGTTCTTATGATTACAGGTCTTCTAGAATCCATCCTGTTAATTTGTTTGACGGGATGCAAATCGGAACGTTCACGAATTGTTTGGTAATTCTATTATATCGTCGCACGGTATGATGTTTTATAATTTTGAACAATTTTTAAAATTTTATATACGATTTGGAAATTACCTCGCTCGTCTTGGAATATTATTTAATTTCGTTAAGCAAATTAAACCGCTTCAATGTTTTAAACTTTCTTGGAATATCCTTTCATCAGTCGTCACTTTCATTTTACGTTCATATTATAACTATATTTTAGTGGCGACCGAAAGCAAGTTCAAAAAAATATATAAGTTACTTTATTACTTCTGTTCGAAAGGCTAAATATTCTTATTATGGGTTGTGATGTCGTAATTTTATGTGGTAGCTGTTGATGTTGTAATGTAGATCAATGTGGGTCGCTTATCTGCGTAGATGTAGTATAGAGAAAAAGAACTTTTAGCTTTTGAGGAACCAATGTAGGTATGTTAACGTGTTTTCCAAGAAGAGCCACAACTCCAAGATGTGATGAATCAACTTCCAAAAAGTATAGTAATTAGAATAAGGTATTTTCTGATACTGTTTTCATTTTCTAATATGTGACATGGCATCCTGAATCTGTCAGGTTGTCTGTCATGTTGTGATTACAGATTCGCAATTCTCTTCGACGGATGTCTTTTGAGAAACCAATGGAGGTACGTCGACGTGTTTTCCAAAAAGAGCATCAACTCCAAAACGTGAAACATCAATTTCCAGAGAGTACAGTATCTACATTAAGTACCAATGGATTCCAAGATTTATATTCACGGATTTCTTTCGAAGAAGCGATGGGCTCTAAGATGTGAAACAGCAATTTCCGAAGTGTATTGTTATTATTTTCTGGTAGGTCATAACATCATGTAATGTGTTAACTTCTTAATATAGCAGCCTGTGTTAAGGTTGTGAGTTCTTATGATTGCAGGTCTTCTAGAATTCATCCTGTTAATTTGTTTGACGGAATGCAAATCGGAACGTTCCCGAATTGTTTGGTAATTCTATTATATCGTTGCACGGTATGATGTTTTATAATTTTGTATAATTTTTAAAATTTTATGTGCGATTTGGAAATTACCTCGCTCGTCTTGGAATATTATTTAATTTCGTTAAGCAAATTAAACCGCTTCAATGTTTTAAACTTTCTTGGAATATCCTTTCATCAGTCGTCACTTTCATTTTACGTTCATATTATAACTATATTTTAGTGGCGACCGAAAGCAAGTTCAAAAAAATATATAAGTTACTTTATTACTTCTGTTCGAAAGGCTAAATATTCTTATTATGGGTTGTGATGTCGTAATTTTATGTGGTAGCTGTTGATGTTGTAATGTAGATCAATGTGGGTCGCTTATCTGCGTAGATGTAGTATAGAGAAAAAGAACTTTTAGCTTTTGAGGAACCAATGTAGGTATGTTAACGTGTTTTCCAAGAAGAGCCACAACTCCAAGATGTGACGAATCAACTTCCAAAAAGTATAGTAATTAGAATAAGGTATTTTCTGATACTGTTTTCATTTTCTAATATGTGACATGGCATCCTGAATCTGTCAGGTTGTCTGTCTTGTTGTGATTACAGATCCGCACTTTCTTCCACGGATTCCTTTCGAAGAAGCAATGGGCTCCAAGATGTGATGCATCAACTTCCAGAAAGTATAGTATTTAGAATAAGGTGTTCTCTGTTAATGTTTTCATTTTCTAATATGTGACATACCACCCTGAGTCTGTCAGGTTGTCTGTCATGTTGTGATTACAGATTCGCAATTCTCTTCGACGGATGTCTTTTGAGAAACCAATGGAGGTACGTCGACGTGTTTTCCAAAAAGAGCATCAACTCCAAAACGTGAAACATCAATTTCCAGAGAGTACAGTATCTACATTAAGTACCAATGGATTCCAAGATTTATATTCACGGATTTCTTTCGAAGAAGCGATGGGCTCTAAGATGTGAAACAGCAATTTCCGAAGTGTATTGTTATTATTTTCTGGTAGGTCATAACATCATGTAATGTGTTAACTTCTTAATATAGCAGCCTGTGTTAAGGTTGTGAGTTCTTATGATTACAGGTCTTCTAGAATCCATCCTGTTAATTTGTTTGACGGGATGCAAATCGGAACGTTCACGAATTGTTTGGTAATTCTATTATATCGTCGCACGGTATGATGTTTTATAATTTTGAACAATTTTTAAAATTTTATATACGATTTGGAAATTACCTCGCTCGTCTTGGAATATTATTTAATTTCATTAAGCAAACTAAACCGCTTCAATGTTTTAAGCTTTCTTGGAATATCCTTTCATCAGTCGTCACTTTCATTTTACGTTCATATTATAACTATATTTTAGTGGCGACCGAAAGCAAGTTCAAAAAAATATATAAGTTACTTTATTACTTCTGTTCGAAAGGCTAAATATTCTTATTATGGGTTGTGATGTCGTAATTTTATGTGGTAGCTGTTGATGTTGTAATGTAGATCAATGTGGGTCGCTTATCTGCGTAGATGTAGTATAGAGAAAAAGAACTTTTAGCTTTTGAGGAACCAATGTAGGTATGTTAACGTGTTTTCCAAGAAGAGCCACAACTCCAAGATGTGATGAATCAACTTCCAAAAAGTATAGTAATTAGAATAAGGTATTTTCTGATACTGTTTTCATTTTCTAATATGTGACATGGCATCCTGAATCTGTCAGGTTGTCTGTCATGTTGTGATTACAGATTCGCAATTCTCTTCGACGGATGTCTTTTGAGAAACCAATGGAGGTACGTCGACGTGTTTTCCAAAAAGAGCATCAACTCCAAAACGTGAAACATCAATTTCCAGAGAGTACAGTATCTACATTAAGTACCAATGGATTCCAAGATTTATATTCACGGATTTCTTTCGAAGAAGCGATGGGCTCTAAGATGTTAAACAGCAATTTCCGAAATGTATTGTTATTATTTTCTGGTAGGTCATAACATGATGTAATGTGTTAACTTCTTAATATAGCAGCCTGTGTTAAGGTTGTGAGTTCTTATGATTGCAGGTCTTCTAGAATTCATCCTGTTAATTTGTTTGACGGGATGCAAATCGGAACGTTCCCGAATTGTTTGGTAATTCTATTATATCGTTGCACGGTATGATGTTTTATAATTTTGTATAATTTTTAAAATTTTATGTGCGATTTGGAAATTACCTCGCTCGTCTTGGAATATTATTTAATTTCGTTAAGCAAATTAAACCGCTTCAATGTTTTAAGCTTTCTTGGAATATCCTTTCATCAGTCGTCACTTTCATTTTACGTTCATATTATAACTATATTTTAGTGGCGACCGAAAGCAAGTTCAAAAAAATATATAAGTTACTTTATTACTTCTGTTCGAAAGGCTAAATATTCTTATTATGGGTTGTGATGTCGTAATTTTATGTGGTAGCTGTTGATGTTGTAATGTAGATCAATGTGGGTCGCTTATCTGCGTAGCTGCGTAGATGTAGTATAGAGAAAAAGAACTTTTAGCTTTTGAGGAACCAATGTAGGTATGTTAACGTGTTTTCCAAGAAGAGCCACAACTCCAAGATGTGACGAATCAACTTCCAAAAAGTATAGTAATTAGAATAAGGTATTTTCTGATACTGTTTTCATTTTCTAATATGTGACATGGCATCCTGAATCTGTCAGGTTGTCTGTCTTGTTGTGATTACAGATTCGCAATTCTCTTCGACGGATGTCTTTTGAGAAACCAATGGAGGTACGTCGACGTGTTTTCCAAAAAGAGCATCAACTCCAAAACGTGAAACATCAATTTCCAGAGAGTACAGTATCTACATTAAGTACCAATGGATTCCAAGATTTATATTCACGGATTTTTTTCGAAGAAGCGATGGGCTCTAAGATGTGAAACAGCAATTTCCGAAGTGTATTGTTATTATTTTCTGGTAGGTCATAACATCATGTAATGTGTTAACTTCTTAATATAGCAGCCTGTGTTAAGGTTGTGAGTTCTTATGATTGCAGGTCTTCAAGAATCCATCCTGTTAATTTGTTTGACGGGATGCAAATCGGAACGTTCACGAATTGTTTGGTAATTCTATTATATCGTCGCACGGTATGATGTTTTATAATTTTGAACAATTTTTAAAATTTTATATACGATTTGGAAATTACCTCGCTCGTCTTGGAATATTATTTAATTTCATTAAGCAAACTAAACCGCTTCAATGTTTTAAGCTTTCTTTGAATATCCTTTCATCAGTCGTCACTTTCATTTTACGTTCATATTATAACTATATTTTAGTGGCGACCGAAAGCAAGTTCAAAAAAATATATAAGTTACTTTATTACTTCTGTTCGAAAGGCTAAATATTCTTATTATGGGTTGTGATGTCGTAATTTTATGTGGTAGCTGTTGATGTTGTAATGTAGATCAATGTGGGTCGCTTATCTGCGTAGATGTAGTATAGAGAAAAAGAACTTTTAGCTTTTGAGGAACCAATGTAGGTATGTTAACGTGTTTTCCAAGAAGAGCCACAACTCCAAGATGTGATGAATCAACTTCCAAAAAGTATAGTAATTAGAATAAGGTATTTTCTGATACTGTTTTCATTTTCTAATATGTGACATGGCATCCTGAATCTGTCAGGTTGTCTGTCATGTTGTGATTACAGATTCGCAATTCTCTTCGACGGATGTCTTTTGAGAAACCAATGGAGGTACATCGACGTGTTTTCCAAAAAGAGCATCAACTCCAAAACGTGAAACATCAATTTCCAGAGAGTACAGTATCTACATTAAGTACCAATGGATTCCAAGATTTATATTCACGGATTTCTTTCGAAGAAGCGATGGGCTCTAAGATGTTAAACAGCAATTTCCGAAATGTATTGTTATTATTTTCTGGTAGGTCATAACATGATGTAATGTGTTAACTTCTTAATATAGCAGCCTGTGTTAAGGTTGTGAGTTCTTATGATTGCAGGTCTTCTAGAATTCATCCTGTTAATTTGTTTGACGGGATGCAAATCGGAACGTTCCCGAATTGTTTGGTATTTCTATTATATCGTCGCACGGTATGATGTTTTATAATTTTGTACAATTTTTAAAATTTTATGTACGATTTGGAAATTACCTCACTCGTCTAGGAATATTATTTAATTTCGTTAAGCAAACTAAACCGTTTCAATGTTTTAAGCTTTCTTGGAATATCCTTCCGTCAGTCGTCACTTTCATTTTACGTTCATATTATAACTATATTTTAGTGGCGACCGAAAGTAAGTTCAAAAAAAAATATAAGTTACTTTATTACTACGGTTCGCAAGGCTAAATATTCTTATTATGGGTTGTGATGTCGTAATTTTATGTGGTAGCTGTTGATGTTGTAATGTAGATCAATATGGGTGGCTTATCTGCGTAGATGTAGTATAGAGAAAAAGAATTTTTAGCCTTTGACCATTATTTATGTGTTAACAATTTTATGAACAGAACTCTTTATACCTGATTAAAAGTTTTATTTACTCGAAAATATTACTTCCTTTAAATCTCCAAATCGTACATCGACAATTAATAGCTATTAATGTCTGTGAAATGTTGTGGTTTGGACCCACCACATAACAAAAGATCCCTCACGCTTGGTTTATAACATTGACCAGAGCGTGAGTATTTTTTTCCCGTGTGGGGAGCCTGCAACCCCCATCGGGCGCGTTCCCGGGTGGCGGATAGGGAAATGCCCGGTTAGAAGAAAACGGGTAAGAGATAAAATGTCTCTCGCGGACCAACAGGCACTTTTAACATTTGGTAGTTTATAATAAGAACAGGCTTTCAGGGTCGGAATCCCTAGTAGAATTCATATTCATAAAGGTGTCGATGGAACACATGCAATTAAACACTAACTTTACATTAAATAAATAAGCGTACGTAGAAGTAGATGGGCTACTAAACGGGTAGAATAGCCAAATATAACTCTTATTAGTTCAGCTAGTACTTCTGGTTCTATTTTTGATTATAAATGCCATTTTATAAATAATCATTTTTACTTATATTTAGAAATATTTTAAGCCATATAAAATTTTGAAACTACACAATAACTTAAGTTTCAACTTTCGTTGTTGTCTGTCTGTCTGTCTTGTTGTGATTACAGATCCGCCATTATCTTCGACGGATTTCTTTCGAAGTACCAATGGATTCCAAGATTTATATTCACGGATTTCTTTCGAAGAAGCGATGGGCTCTAAGATGTGAAACAGCAATTTCCAGAATGTATTGTATTTATTTTCTGGCATGTCATAACATGATGTAATGTGTTAACTTGTTAATGTAGTAGCCTGTGTTAAGGTCGTGAGTTCTTATGATTACAGGTCTTCTACAATTTTTCCTGTTAATTTGTTTGACGGGATGCAAATCGGAACGTTCACGAATTGTTTGTTATTTCTATTAGATTGTAGCACGGTATGATTTTATAATTTTGTACAATGTAAAATTTTTTATTAATTCTCCAATAATTGATTCAACTCCTTTCACATTGTTACTTTCATTCATAAATGCAAAAACTATAAGCTTGTAGATTTATATTACAGTTATGTTACCGATTCTTTTTTATTTTATCGTTTTTTTACATATCTTTTCTTTATCCATATTCTTTGTTTTTTTTAAATAAAATCTAAACGCCTTGTCATATTTCACTGGTTTAATGATAAATAATAATAAAAACCAATAATTATAGATGTTGTTTTTTTACCGGCAACAACCATGTATTACATGTAAGAGGGTTTCCCCGCGACATTATAAATATATATTGTAATACATTGTATATCTGTTGTATGTACAAATTACAACAGCATCAAAAGTAGTAGCAAAGCATCAACAGCACAATATCGTCAACACAAATTTTATTTCTAAAATGTTTCCTACTTAATAGACAATCCTTATTAAGTAAATCTTGCAAAAAAAAATTAAAGATAAAATACTTCTTCTCTTATGCAACCCATGTCACTAGTACTACAGCGCTATCTCTGGACTGGTGTATCACCTATTTCACAATTGACAGAGTGATCACCCCCCTGACCAGAGATCGATATCATTGATATAAATTGAAAAAATTATCATTTCTGACAACTTAACAATAATTAATTATAAATTACTACTATTAATTGTTAATAAATAGACTATTTTATCTATAAAACTACAGTGCTACAAGCTATTTTTTGTTATTTAAAATTATTATTCTTGACCCTACAATTTCAGCTAAAACTTTAAAGTTTGAACGAAAACGAAATCGATGATACCACTGTCAAAGAAAAATGTTGAACTGTCAACACACAAATGTTTTATGTCAAAATAAAATATTTATATGACTGACCGAAAACGTCAAAACAAAATAAACTTTTCAAAATAGTATGAAAGAATTAACAATAGTATATAAATAAGCTAAATATTAATGGCTAGTGCGTTAGAGTCTATTCAAAATGATGGCAATTGGCAGGAATTTTGTGAGAGACATGCCAGGGCAGCGGCTCAAGACTTTTCAAAAAGTTGTGCTCACTTTATATCGATGAACTTGCCTGAAAATGCTCGTGCTACTGTTTCACATAAAGACTTCCTCAAAAAATTTGTAGAATGTTTTAACGAACAATTCGAACTTAGTTTTAACAGACGTAAATTACAAAATAGCAAAGTTGCAAACGGTAATACTCGACCCCTGGATGAGGGATTTACTTCTGAAACCGAGGATGGTTCTCCGAAATTTCACCATAAACCGTTCTTTAGGAGGTACGTTTATTAATTTAAGAATTATTCAAGTTTTAAAATTGACCTTTTTAAAGGTTAAGTTTCAAAATGCTGAAGAAGGGCAGAGATTTGTTTCATAAGCAGCACTCAGATGAAGTTGAATTGGCAGGCTCTCACAGTAAAACAAAATTGGCGAAAATTGTGGTCGAATGTCGTAAAGAAGGGATTGTTAATTATTCTACCCCTGAAAGCTTGGACACGCCTGGTGGGCCTCCTAAATGGGAAAGATGTAGACTCGCATTAGTAAAAGCTGTTGGTGGTTATATGCTAGAGTTCTATTCCCCCCCAAAAAGCACCAAGGTTCCAACACTTAAATTTTACTTTTTATTATATATTTTATTGACAAAAGAATGAATACCAATTAAATACACATACATTGGCATTAATTTACTAGTATTACATTCATCTGTTAATTATTTTCAGCCTCGAAGTGGCGTATTTTGTGCGCTAATAACCGAAGCCAGGGAAACTACAGCTTTGGAAATGCCAGATCATGAGAATACCTTTGTTTTAAAAGCAGTCAATAACATGGAATTTGTTATAGAGGCTCATGATACTGATGATATGAGGTAAATGCTGTTTCATGGGGTATTTTGACTAAAGTAATATTTGAGTTTTCTAATGAATCAAATAATATACACAAAAGAGTCTCAAAAATGTATACTACAGCTTCTTCAGGTGAAGATTTAACATCTGAAGAAGCTATAGTAGGTACGACGAAACAATATTGTACTGTCAGTGTACAAATATATTCTTGAATCTATTTTACGTTTATTGCTTAAATCATTAATATGAATCCGTTTCAACAAGTTAAGGCTTCTACAATTTTAATTTTCAATGCTAAACTAGAATATCAACTAAATTATATACCTAACAGTAAGGGATACAAAAATATTTGCAATAATTGTTATATTACTTTTAGATCATGGCTTGCGACCATTCGATATTGTATGCGTTCACCAGGGGGGTCGGACAACGGGGGCCATTTAGATCACAACTCAAAAAACGACTACCACACCGATGCTCCCGAACTACCACCTAGACATATTTCAGGACGTCCCGGCGATAGATTATCCAATAACAGTAACTTTGAACTATCACCTTCACAAAGTGAAATCGACGCAGGTATTGTCTAATTATTGTTAATTTCTTAATGTCTATTTGTATTACAACAAAAATAAAATTTTAGGAGTAGAACACGACATAGGTCAAACTTTAAGAAAAGAATTTTGGTTCCATGGGACACTGGGACGGTCGGAAGCGGCGCAACTCGTTTTACACGAAGGTGCTACGGGTCACGGACTATTTCTAGTAAGACAGAGCGAGACACGAACGGGCGAATTTGTACTCACATTTAATTTCCAAGTAAGTTAAGTTCTTATCAATTTAAAAGGAAAACGTAGAACTCGTTATTAATCGTAAGCATGATGTATTATGTACAGGGCCGAGCCAAGCATTTGCGTATGACAATAAATGAGCAGGGACAATGTAGAGTTCAACATTTTTGGTTTCAATCAATATATGAAATGCTCGAGCATTTCCGACAGCAGCCTATTCCTTTAGAGAGCGGTGGCAATTCGGATGTCACATTAACCGATTACGTTGTAAATCCTAACGCAAGAAACCAATTGTCTGGATCCCTGACCAGATCTGGACAAACAGGAACCAATAATTCAAACCCGTCCGGAAATAATAACGACCGACGTGTCTTACCCATTCCCGAAGTGAGACAAGTGAGATAGTTGGTGTTTTATATATGTTGACTTTTACTGCTTGTTACTGTTCTTTTTCTTTTTTTTTTAAATTATTTTATTCATTCTCTCTTTTAAGCCGTTGTTTAGTTCCCGTATTCTAAGGTTTTATTTGTATTTCCTCTTATTAAGGCTGTTGATATTTTTTGTGTTTTTTATAGAGGGCACAGACTGTTTACTATTATTATTATTAAACTATTATATTATTATTGAAAAGCGCCGATCGTCTTCCTTTATTATTGTTGTTATAAATATTAATTTGAGTAGATTGACCGAAGTGGCTTTGCATTTTACGCTCAAAATCAATCAAAAATAAGATTCATGATAAGTAGCTAGACTAGACTTTGTACATATTATTTAACTTGTACCTAATATGTAGTTTAGTGGCACGCATTTAACTTTTATTTGTAATATATTCATCTGATATCGGTCACTAATAAACAACTTTTGGAAAACGTTATCTAATTTTATTAATTACCTGACGAAACCTAAACACAAAAATTTAAAATATATAAAAAAAGATATTTTCAAATTTCGAACGACAAAAAAATTCTTCCCTAAAGTTTTTTAAGCTTTTTGTACAGTTTTTGACCTCTATTACTGCTGGAAGATAATTAAAAGCATTTTAACAATAAATTACTCTTCTGTGTCTATTATTATTTATTTTCAATATTTTAAATTACCTACCTACATTAGAGTTTATTTATTTTCAGTCCAATTAGCCAATGTTTAGCATCGTATCTTAAGAATATTCTTTTAAAACTTCAAATTCGTAGATCAAACCTGTAAAAGGCGCAAACAGAGTTTGTTTTCCATTTAATTAACAAGAAAAAATGACGTTTCCAGTCAAACGTTACTGTTCGTAAAAACATTTTTTTTCGAATTCTCGTGGCAGTATTTTGTAGAGAATGAAATTTCCTTAATTGATTAATTCAGTAGTTTCAAAGATATATGTTCGTTTAAATATTATCATAAAACTTGCACTTTGTTCAATTAATTTCACTGGTCAACATAGATTCATAAAATACGATGCTAAAATATTAACTAATGGGACCAAAAGAAAACCAAAACCCTAACTTAGTTATTATGTACAGCCGGAACACAACTTAACATTATTATTTAACTAAATAAATGATCATAATAATATGTACGTAACGTCTATTGTGCTGTTGTATAGTAACTATGCCGTTGTTGATGAACGTTTGCCAAGAATATTTTTCTAGGTTCAAACGCATAACGGCAGCGTTAGAACACAAGAAACAACATGGGAACAAATATCGTCAGAAGCTTCAAGCAGAGCCGTGGAAAACCAATACAGTTTTGTATAAAACGAAATTGTACAATTTAAATAATAAATTACTCGATCTAATTCGTCTATCCTGTCATTTACTTTTTTTCGTTACGTTACTATTATAAGTAGGTAGATCTTTGTACAAAACACATTTATGTATTAATATATGACAACTTACTATGATCTATAAATGTATGTACTTTATATATATTATTATGTATTGTAGATACGGTATTTATTTTTTAATGTAAGCGTAAAATTGATGTAGTTGATATTTTTATCGTAATTAATCTGACTAAGGAATAAATTATTAATTAGATGCCAAGTGATTTTTGTCGTAAAATTAAACTATACGCGGATGTCCACTATTTGGAATGTAAGGCAAAAGTTAAGGAAGCTGAAGGTGGTCGAGACAGTCAGTCAAATCGAAGGGTCATCTGGAAAGTCAGGGAATTCAACTGAGTATTAGATAAAAAGCGCTGAATTTAAAAATAAGGAAACCAAATACATTCAACCCAAAAGCTATTTAAACTACATACATAAATTGATATGTTAAGCTTAATACGAAAAATAGGAAGTCATTTATGTATTTAACTTAGAAGTTTTTTTATCTTTATCAATTTTGCTAAGGTTCGGATAAATATTAATAAAATGTAAACTGCCTAGAAATCAGTTTTTCTCGTTTACGTTTAATATTTTGAGTTATTGATTGCCCCCTCTAAAGGAGATTTCTGAATCCTATATATATATATATATATAGTTATGAATATAATATATATATAGTTATGAATTCTGCTTTTATTGCCGAATTTTATAATCAAAAGTGGCATTTATTGGAATTCACATAATCTTCGATAACATTATGTATTGCAGAAGCTGAACATCACTTTTTATCAATCCGTATTTAAATGTAAACATTTTCTGCACAGATTAAATAATTAGAAAATATTTGTTTAACATACTTATCTAAATATTTCAAAAGAATTTACTGATTGTTAAAAATTTCCATATTACTCTTTCGTATTCAGTCATCTTTTGTCTCTACGAAATGGCGCATTGTTTAGCTGTATTATAACACTTGACTTAATCGGTCTAATTCTTATGTATTTATTATAATACATTATTGCTGTGCACAGTTTTACATAATAAAAATGATTTCTGAATGTATTCTAACTTCTACGGAGACTACTCCCCTGTTACCAACAAGCCACCAAAACCAAAAATCAGAGGATGAAGGGTAAGAGATTTTTTTAAATAATAGGTACATAATTAAATGTTTTGTCAGTTTGTAGTTAGGTACCTATTAAATATTGAATATTTAAATGTTTGTTTTGCACGATAAGTTTTACGTAGGTTATCATACTTAATAAACATTTATTAATAAAGCAATAATAAATAAAGAAATTTTCAGTTGTAACCAAGCACCTGTTGTTATATTTGGTAAACACTGCAATAAGTACAGTATAAAATGACAATTCGAGACCGGGTATTCAATTAAAACAACGATAACAATACAAAAATATTGTTACTTTTACAAAGACAACATCTACATTTGTACGTATGTGACATATCGAATAATTACCCCCTTGTGCCTTTAGACTTGAACAATTAAGCATTATTTAATAAAACGTATCCAAACTGTTCTAGAAAATTCTGTCACTGCTAGCACTTAATCAATTAAATTACATTATATTATGTATGTGTATGTTATTATTATACTTACATACATAAGCATATTATTTATATATAGCTTGTGGTAATATTCCATAAGTCTTTTAGTAAGTAGTCTGTTAATACTGGCCAATATTCGAGATTAATTCGGTTTCTTATTGATCAATTATTTATTACAACATATTGTATTTAGTTTACTCTATACATACAGTAGATAGTCGAAATAAGATTCCGTATTAGTGTTAGAGAAGTTTCAACAAATTAATTATCAGTTAAACAGTTAAAACAATTGTAGAGTTGAATTCATAATGGATGTGAACATTTAAACCAATCATTTGATGTACCTACTTATTTATTTAAATAATGTTTCACAAATATCCAACGTTTCAATCTTTCAAAAAAAAATTAAACTTCTCCAACCGGGTACATAAGTATTATATAATACCTATATGTCTAATAAATGATGTGAACATTAATTTTCCAAGATTATTTGATTGGAAGAGATATTGTATTTGTATATGTAAATAAATAAATGTAATGTACTCTAGGCGACCAAATTTGGAATCTACCTACTTCTTTTAGCTTTTTTCCTGATTAGATACTAAATTGTCGCAATAAAATGACTAACTCAACAAGTACCTAATTAAGAACCCTCTGTTTGTATTAAATGTAGGGGGTACCTACGTTTCTAAGAGTTGACTTTTTTATTCGAAAGTTTTAATAAACAACACCTTTTGACATTTTCAAATTTAGAATAAAAGTGTCACAGTAGGCAAGTAAGTACATAAATAAACTACAGATTAAAAAAACTTGAAAGTCGACGGCTGTACACATGTATTTTATACTTAATATATTTCAAGAAATTATTGCTAGCGTTATCGAAAATACTTATTAATTTTTATTCGTTCGCGAAAATAGCAGTAGGAAAAACATAATTTATGAACATATGCAAATCGATATTATTATTTTGTGATGAACATACTGTTTGTTTGTTTGTTTGTGGAAAAGAATGTCCATTCAAAATAAACACCTTAAAGCTTTGTGTGTAATCATTTTTAATATTTCCGATAATTTTTCTAGATCGAAAAAAAAACACGGGACCTAATTAATAAATGATTTAACAAGATTTTTTTTAACAATCATAGTCCGAATCGTAAAAGAAAAATTCTAATAAAAATTAAATACCCAGCAATGATTTTCCACAAAAGAAAACGTCCCGTAAACATGGCAAAAGTTCTATGTGCTCTGGAAAAATTGGTGTCTTTACTTTTACATTGTTAAGTGTTGTTTCCCATGGAATTGATTGTTTCGCCATGGAGGCGCCGGTTTGTTATATACATAACAGTATATAATATGGAAGTACATATATGCTTTTTAAATGAATAAAATACCGCTATGTATTTATACCTAATAAAGCTGTAAGATCGCGGTTCGATTCTCAACTAAACCTACGTATATAAATATAGAAGTTTACTTGCAAAAAGGTTCACAGCGTCGTAAATAGCGGCAACATCGAGTACAAAATCACCTTAAAACAAAGCCCCTCTGTTTTCAAAAAAAAAATAAAAAATCTGATACATCGCAAAAACCAGGGTTGACGTTTTTGTGTAACATTTTCCAATTGTTCAAATTTTAATTATTAAATTAGCGCACTTTAAACCGATTACCATTTTCATTGATTTTTAGCGTTTGTCGGAGAGAATCGATACCTGATAAGTATTATAAAACATACACAAAATAGGTGGAGCGACCGGTGTTTAAAAACAGTGCTAAAAAAGTGAAATTTGTTCGATTTTGCGAAAAATTGTAACAGATAATGAGTACGAAACAAGAGAAAGTAACCGATGAGGTTAAATCTCTTGGAAATATTCCAGAACAATACGAATATGAGCCCAAAAGGTAAGTCTTACAAATCAAAAACCGCTACCTGCATACCCATCGACATCTATACATACATATACTGATATATTTTATTTTGAACAGTTAGTTTTTAAGTTTAGGAATCATTTAACATTTAATTATTACAATTATTTATATTTTAGAACATGGTCCGTAACTGAAATGAGCTCAAAAGAAATGCTATTACGAAAAGGACTCAAGAATTTCGATAACAGGTAAATTGTCCACATTCATTTTTTTTATAAAATTAAGTAAATAAAAAATAACTAAATGAAGAATGTAGTAAAAACTGCACCATCTGCTTTTATTCTTTTTTTTTTCTCAAAGAAATGCCACAAAGCAAAAACATAATCAGATATAAAATAATAAATAAAATTACACAGTAAATAAGGCCTGGAACATTTCTAGTAATTTAAAAATGAAAAATTTAATCACCTCTGCCAAGATATTGCATTTTTTACGATTGCGTGGGCATCTATTGCGTTTATGATGCTTATTACTCAAATTATATTATTTTTAGAAAAAAAAAAAAAACAAACAACAGAATAACCTTGCCATTTTCAGAAAAACACGTTCTAAAAAATTAACTTTCCTTCACCTACATCATTCTAAAATAAAAAAAAAACTGAATGATAATTTAAGTGAAAATTGGATCTACTTAATTAAAAATAATGTCATAATTATTAGTATTTTATTAATTGTAATATATCCATATTCACAATTACTTCGTGGGTCCCCTTTAAATTTATTAAGTGCCTATGTCTCATTTCCCTCGTTCCTTATTATTTATTCGCAACTGCCCTAAACGTTTTATATTTAAAATAGTAATTGCAAAAGATTTAATGAATAATAAATAATATAACGATCTAAACCTTAGTGTAATTAATGGAAATAATAAATAAAAACACTGTCCAATACTTTACTACGTCATTAAAAAAAAAAAAGATAAAGTAAACATCCCCTGTATTTAATTTTGCATCATGCATCGAAAACGTGTTTCTTATTGCTATGTCGTCGTATGTGATTTGAAAAATTTACATAAATCTACATACGAAACCAATAGCTGACTGCAAGCATATTTTCGCACGTTTTAAGGTCGGGTGATGGTGTTTGACAATAAATCACCTATTGCAAGCAGTAACAGTAGTAATGAAAAAACCCAACTTGAAACGCAAAAGTAGCTTTTGGAATAACATTTATCATATCAACATTAATTTACTAAGTTTTTATGGTATGCATAAATTAATATGCACACAACTATATGAATGCAAACACGAACAATATAACATACTCTGGTTTTCTATAATAATACTATTTATTTTATATCGTTGCATGCCGCAGAATTTGCAAATTGCTCCTTTTACAATGCTATCTATCCCTTTTACTCAGTTTCACTACACCTTATTACGTGATAAATCTTTAACGTCATCCCTTAATCTTCACTCCACGCTATCTTCATTGTAGTCAGGCCCTCTTCCCTCTTCTCTCTCTTTCTGTCTCTCTCTCTTCACATAATCTACAAACCCATTCATTATATATCTTTTTAAAGCCCTACATTGCCACCTTCTTCTGGCCTATATCTCTTTATATCTATCCTATACTCCGCCCCGTTTCATTCGATATTAAATATACCATTATAAGTAGAATTTACTATCGCTTCCCATTCCTAATCTCCTTCTTTGCTCCACCATCTGTTCAATCCATCCCTAATTTTGCTAAAATTTTCTCTCATTCCTATATTCAACAAACTTCCATCCATTATTATTTAAAAAATTTCTCATTTCCTCTATTAATTTTGTCTATCATCGATCCCCTCTCTCTGCTTTTCGTGCCAATTCATCGTCTATTTCGTCGATAAAGATATTTAAACAAAATAAAGCTTAAATCACATCCCCATCTTACTCTCAGATTGGTGTCGAACTCCGCCGTGACTGTGCGCCTTTTCCCTGAACCACCGCGCTCGTATGCGTGTAAATTTCATATTCACTGTTTCGAAAGTTTTCAAATAACATATTCTTCATTACTTTATAGCCCGTATCTAATAATCACACTACTCTATAATTCTCAAGTTTATTTATTCTTACAGTCATTCTTAATGGTTTACCTCAACCAGCTAGAAATACCCGGGTTCTCTGTTTCTAACGATTATTAAAAGCGTTCAATAAATATCTTCCTTACTTCTTTACTTTTGCATGTCTTGGTTATTTAAAGGAATAAAAGGTAGGTATTTCCCCTTCTGTTAATTTAAATCCCCATAATCACTATTTCAAAGCGTTACTATATACAATATATAATATTTATATTCTAGATAGTAGATAGGTACGTACTAACACTTATAATTTTTTTTTTTTTGAGTAATCATTTGAATAAACGTTATTTATTTTAGAGATCTCCTATACCCTCATACTGGACAACCAACTGCTTGGAAGCAAAGACTGAAGCATAAACAACACAGGGCTAACAGAAGATGTCTGTACACAGCCGTCGCCGTTTGTAAGTTTATTATCTGGTAATTATAAAACAAATATTGCAAGAGTTTAATGAATAACGATAATAATAACTCTATATTAGGTACACCAAAAGTAATTTAATTTATTTTATTTATATAAAATTTTTATTTCACATAACGTTCAAAGTAACACTATCTAAAGACTTGATGGTGCATACGTTGTGAAAGGACATGATAAATTCGAAATTAATTAGAAGAAAACACACTTGGCAAACTTTCACTAATTTATTGATCTTAGTAAGTTCGTTTACTCTTGAAAATGACAGACTGTCGAAACAATTGTCGAGTTCGATCAATAAATAAATTAGTAAAAGTTTACCAAGTGTGTTTTCTTCTAATTAATTTCCAAGTTCAAAGTAACGTTCAATTTCAATAAATAGAATATTGATATTACACAAAATTAAAAAAAAAATATAGGGAAGTAAAATTACGAGTCGAAATGAAATCGGCCTGATTTAACCCTTTTTCTTTCTTTATCAAATTAATATTAATATCAACACAACAATGTTAAGTATTAAAATTCACTATGGTCGTGTTCTGATGAAACATATTTAAATATGAAAATAGAATAACAGTGTAAATGTTTCAACCAATTTTATTAACAAAAACTCAACAATCGTTTCGACTAAGCAGTCATTATCAAGAGTACATTAAGGCAATACTAAAGTAAAAGGTTCCATGTGCGTTTTTACTTTAGTATTGCCTTAATGTACTCTTGATAATGACTGCTTAGTCGAAACTATTGTTGAGTTTTTGTTACTAAAATTGCTTGAAACATTTACACTGTTTTTCTATATTAATAATGTTAAGTATGCTTATGTTTGGTTTAGGCCAATTAAAAATTCAAGGATTGTGTATTATAATGAAAGGTTAAGGTTGTACAAGTCGACCAACTTTATTGAACGCTTAATTTCAATACATTAATGTATTGACGAATGCAAAAGAGACTTTTATCCCCAAGCAAAATTTTCTACAGTCTCGAGAAATATTTGATTTTCTCCACTTATATTAAATATATACATTCAGTATATATACATTTTTTTTCCCAGGTAATCTATCATCAATTGCATTAGGGATAACATTAACCTGGTCTTCCCCGGTGATATCAAAACTAAATGGGGAAGTAAAAACAGACGACAATCCCCTAGGTCGTCTGATAACTCTCGACGAGGAATCATGGATAGGGTCGTTGATAACTTTAGGCGCGGCGGTTGGCCCATATACAGGCGGTCTATTAGCAGACCGCATTGGTCGTAGGAAAACACTAATTTGGACCGCTGGAGTACCATCTCTAATATCCTTCATCATGTTAGCATTTGCTACAGATATATATGTGTATTACATCGCTAGGTTTGTAGGGGGCATATCGATAGGTGCCATCTATTCAGTATTGCCAAGTTACGTAAGCGAAATTAGTGAGGACAAGAATCGAGGTGCCATGGGTTCCCTTATGAATGTCTTCATAACAGTTGGCCTGTGTTGGTCATACGTAATTGGACCTTTCGTCACCATCCGCACCTTTAGTCTGATATGTGCCACGGTACCTGCCATATTCATTGTATGGTTTAGTTTTTTTCCAGAGAGCCCGTATCATTACGTGGCCGTTGATAAACCTGATAGAGCTGAGGCGGCTCTCAAGAGGTTGAGAATGGCAACTACAGATGACGTTAAAAAAGAAATGGAGGTCATTAAGGCGACCGTGGAAGACTCGAAGAAGAGGGAAATCGGGTTCGTAGATCTATTTAAATCCAAAGGTCTTGTAAAGGCTCTCATAATTTCAATGAGTTTGGTTGCTTTCCAGCAACTATCTGGTATTAATGTGGTGCTATTTTATACTCAAACAATTTTCGAAGCTACTGGTTCGAGTATTTCCTCCATTTTTTCGTCGATTATAATCGGAGGTGCTCAAATATTACCTAGTGCGATAACGCCATGCGTTGCTGATACTGCAGGTCGTAGGGCAACCCTAATGTTTTCTGCTATCGGTCAGATCATTTCAGAAATACCTTTAGGTCTTTATTTCTATTTGAAACATTCCGGACATGACGTGAGCGCAATTTATTGGTTGCCCGTAGCCTGTCTTGTTGTTTATATAGTCACCTTCAGGGTAGGTTTTGGTCCGTTGCCCTGGACCATTATGGCAGAAATTTTCCCGTCCAATATGAAAACGGCCGCATGTACTGCAACCGCAAGTTTTTGTTATATTCTGGCCTTTCTTATTACGCGATTCTTTCAAAATTTGACTGTTTATATTGGTATGGAAGGCGGTTTCTGGATTTTTTCAGGTTTTTGTATACTATCCGCCATATTTATCTACTTCTATGTACCAGAAACAAAGAAAAAGAGTTTCCAAGAAATTCAAGAAATTTTAAACGGTGAAAAGTAAATTAAAAATTTGATTGTACAAGTTGTAGTAGTAGTGAAACTTCTCTTCAAGGAAAGAACGTTGATTATTTTACGAATTTAAATGTATCTATAGTTACAACATTTATCGTAATATGGTGATATATGTATGTTTTAGAATGTACATGATTCTATAATCGCAGTTTGTTACAGATACGACTTATAGATGCTCATTATCCCTTATGTGGTGATAATATATAATAATAAATATGTAGCACCTACTAAACTACTTGATGATAAGTTCCCTCGATAATAATAACTAATAAGCAAGATGAAAAACATTTTCTGCATTTTCTGGAACAATAATAGCAATTAAGTACAGTATTAAAAATTTAGATTAAGTCAAGTCATAAAAAGAGATTTTACGTACTTTTCGATATTTACATATTTATTTTCAATTTTTGTAACGTATTAATTATAAAAGTATTACGAAATGAATTTTATTAGAAATAAAACGTTTAAATACCCCGCGATTCAGTAAGACTGATGTGATTAGTAAATAGAAGCAAAGTTTTGAAGAAATTTTAACAACAAAAAAACAATTTAATTAACATAAGGGAATTTATTATCGCGTTTGCTTTATCATACATATGTAGATATAAATTCTGTGTCGGTTGTATTTTCTACGTACTGTACGACTGCACCCTGAACCTTTAAAAATTAAATATTAGATTCGAAATACATATTATTTTAGTGCGTATGGTTCCTGTTTATTGCGAAAAAGGCTACAGACATAATTTTTAAATTAAAAAAAAATAACCTAACTTCAGCTTGTGTACTTATCCGAACCGTTCTAAATCTACCGTGTATGTGTGTATGTACGTAACATATATACTAAATTTCGAGAAAGCCAAAATTTTTAATGTTTGAAAACATAAAATTTCTACATATATGTACAGTTATTTGTACTTAAAGACCTTGCCTTTACACACTCACCAAAGAGAAAAAATAGATCTTGCCATGTTTTACAAGCTAAATTGTGCCATTTGCGAAAATTAAAAAAAAGCGGAGTACCTACATATAAATTTTAAATAATTTTTATAAACATTCCTAACTTGGGTCATTCTCATTTATTTATATACATTACTACAGCTTGTAGAAAATTACCGATAACTTTTTACACTTGAAGTATATATATATTTTAATTTTTAACGCACCGTTGTTCAACAAAACATTAAACTGCCATTAAAAATTTTTAATTGTAAGACGTAACGACGTTGACCATTTCTAATTAATAGTATTTTAGTGTTATTTATCGTGGCGTGCTTAAAACAAAAGTCAATCATTTTTTTAAATTAAAACAATACAAGGCGATTAAATTAAAAAAAAAAAAAGATATCGATCTTTAATAGGCGATTTTCATTAACTTTTCACTGTAAATTTAATGACCAGTATTTTGCTAGTTGAAGTTAGGTTTTATATTAGAGACGTTTTAAACATTGTTGTGATAATACACTAAGTTGGTGATAATTCACTTTAAAGAAACTAAAGCTATATCATATTGTTATTAATTAGTGTGATAATTATTTATTTTAATAATTACCAGTTAAGATAACGATGTGACATATTGTTCATACATTTAATTGATTATTATTGTAATTGTTGACAAATGCAGTTTTATTTAAAATTTCCAAACCCGATAGTTGTATATCTAAAATTGTGAAAAGTTTACAGATTAATTTGTATAGTAAACATTGTGTTTTATTAGCATCTTTTAATTTCAATCTCTTTCGATGAACTTGTTAAATTATTAACAGTCCTTAGAGTATTTAATTTTGTAATTAATAGTAATAATAATATTGTGTTTAAATTAGTTGCTGTCCGACGTAAAATAAATACAAAAACTAACGATCTGTTTTTATGTTATCCCTTAAACAACCTCGTCCCTATCCATTTCAAAAGACTTCAAAAAAGAGTCTCTGAATCTACCAGTCTCATTAAAATTTAAACACGTAAAAATGATTCTTGTTGTAGTGGTTTTTATTATTTAATTTTGTAATTAACAACAAGAAAAAAGTATATACCTACATATATAATATAGCAAACGAAACAAGATGACGTGTGGCGACGACAAAGTACACAGAAGAGAAGATATATTATATCGTTAATGCAAAGTGGAAGTACATTCAAAGAACAATAAGTGCCGCATTTATATCCATATTAGTCCAATTTATTACTTAGCAAGCATCTTTTTTTTGACAACTGTTTAGTGTTAGCGTTACAAATTTATTGAGCGTAAAACCCAACGGTCATCCTTTCGTCAATGAGAAAAAATAAGCCACAATTAAGTGGTAAACAAAAAAAAAACTACGTGTAAGTTTTCTTGTCTAATTACTATCTCTTATATTTATCTTTGTCCTTTTCTAAACAAATATCCTTGATTACAAATGCTTGGTTCATTAGTAATTTTGTTGTCATTTAATTAATAAAAATACAAATGATTTAGTTGCAAATTATTATTACCAAATAATTATTTCATTTACCTAATATTTTATAATTTTATAATATTTACAAATACAAGGGTAGGTGTAAATTATTTAAATAATCCTACACATAAATGATACATACTATTAAATAACTAAATAGGACAGTCGCAAACCTCTAGTTAGTCGTTTAAAGAAATGCCATTTTTATTTTATTTATTTATAATCTCTCTAGTAAATTAAGTTTTAAACCTTTCTTGTCCAAATGTAATATTTTAAAATTCTCATTAAAGCTGTTTTTGCTTTTTTTATTTATTTAAAGTTTTACATTCGACTAACAAAGGTTTGAAAGTAAATTTACTGGAAAGATTAGAAAAAATAAATTAAACAAAAAAGGCACTGCACGTGTGCATAGGTTTATTCAAATAATTTATGCCTACCCTTACATTTCTGAGTTAGTAAGCATATAACTTTTGTGGCTGTAACTTAATATGTTAATCTTCCACCTGAAGAAGGCATTGTGTGCTGAAATAATTATTGCGGAAACAATAAAAATATAATTTTTAACTAAAACATTTGTTTTTATTAATTATTATGGAGTTGTAAGAGTTTAAAATCTATGCCCATCTATGTAGTTATTGTCATTTATTGCATACAATTTTATTTTTTTATATTTCTTTCCTTTTTAGGGAAATGAAAAAACAGTCGAATCTTGCTAATGGCCAAAGAAGTAGAGCGCAGTTGTATTTGGCGATTTCTGTCTGTAAGTTTAATAACTTTTATATTTATTATATAAATCTCTTCGATAATCCTACAAATTTTTATTTTCCTCTGTATGCGTATTTCCCCTTATGAGGGTATCTTAGGGAAATAAACTAAGGTATTTTTTTTTACCTTAAATGCTAAGTCGAGTTTAACAATTCAGGCCTTGGGAAGGGGGGGGGGGAGCGATTATTTCCAAAATCGAGTTGATCGTTAGTTAAGATCTGAAATAGAAGAAGTTGAAAAACTATTACAGACAAGAAAAATCTTAACTAACGACCAACTCTAATTTCTAAAAACTTTTATTTAGTATTAATAATTTACTCCCGATGGTGTACTAAAAAGACGAAATGTACCTAGTTTTTATTAAAATAGTGAAACCAACCAAGTTTGTTTTAATTAATTTGAAAATGTTTCACCAATAATTTTTAATATATATCGTAGCATTTTTATTGAATGCAAATAATACAATCGAATTTAAAATTTTATTTTGGGGGTAATACCAATTCTTCTAATGTTCCCATTTTACGTTTGAATGGTAGAATGTTCATAAAAATATATTTCTTTTATTCTATCATAGCATAAACCGTTTTAAACGTAATTAATTTAAATGCACACCCATTTTGAACGTTATAAACAATTTATACTCCTTTCTGCTCTACGTAATAAGGTACCTAATACTGTAATATTATAATTTATATCTATTTATGACGGTTTATTTACGAGTTTTTCACAAAACGTTAGGAAACAACTCGTCACAGAATTTATTTCCCCTCCTATTTTATGTAATTACCTATTTATTATCCGTTGCACTTTCATAAAACAAAGATTCGATTTAATTCTCGTAATGCCGGTGTGTTTCTGACATTATGTATTTATTTATAAGTTTATTAGGTAAAAAGAGTGTATACAACAACATTCGTAGGTATGTTTACATTATGTATATTTATTATGAGAAAATTTAAATTGATAATTCCATAATTAACCCCCCAAAAATACTTGATCTGTATAATTTACAAGTACGTTTGATTGTTGTTTCAACGAAAATATGTAGCTAAGCAGGAAAACAATTTTTCATTTGAAATTGTTGTCTGATGAGTGTGTGGGTGTATGTATATAAATAATTTTGTCTGTTTATAGGCACAATTTTTAATGTAAAAATTAATTACCAAGAAAAATTATAGACGTACGTACAAAAGTTTGTTTGATTGATTGATTGATTCAACCAAGGTATGTATGTATACAGGTAAACAGTTAAATAGTTGCATTAATTATACATTCTTAAAAAAGGGTTAAGGTAAACAAATACAACCTACATGGATATACCGAAATATACATCTAATAAAAGTAAAAAACAATCTAACGAAAAATGTGACAGGTTGCTGTTGTTACCTGCAAGATAAAAATCATATTAATTTCACCATAGAAACAAGTAAATGATTAATAATTCCAAATAAAATATTAATTTAATTGTAACAAGTACTATGTAAAGATTATAATTTAATTTGAATTCCAAATACAGCGAATTCATATTTGTAGCTATTATATCTAAACAGGTACCTATGTGTTTAATTTATAATTGCGTATATACATTTTTAATTGCTTAACACATTAATGAAATGAAAGAAGGGCTCTTTCTGCTTTACTTCTAATATTAATCGATGTACTTAGTCGACTTTAAACATATACGGTTTTTTGAAAATATTGGTTTTCCCTTTTGGAACACTGTCGTGTATATCGAACAAGTTTCAAAACATCTTTTTTTTATAATTATCAAATTAGACTTTTTCTTTTCAGGCAATTTGTCCTCGGTAGCTTTGGGTATTACACTTTCTTGGTCCTCTCCGGTTATATCAAAATTAAATGGAGAAGTTCCTACGGGTGACTTACCATTGGGACGACTGATAACAGACGAAGAGGAATCGTGGATTGGTTCTTTAGTGACTCTAGGAGCCGCTTCGGGCCCTTACGTAGGCGCCTTTTTAGCGGATTCCATAGGCCGAAAAAAAACCCTTATTTTTGCAGCAGGCATTCCTAGCTTCATTAGTTTTGTGATTTTAGCTTTCGCAACAAATTTATACGTCTATTATTTTGCTAGATATATAGGGGGACTTGCAATAGGAGCCATTTATACTGCGCTACCAAGTTATGTCTCTGAAATATCAGAAGATGTTAATAGGGGCGCTACAGGATGCGCTATGAACATTTTTATTACACTAGGACTGATGTGGTCGTACAGCATAGGGCCTTTTGTCTCGATACGGACGTTTAGTTTGATTTGCGCCGCTGTTCCTCTAACATTTATATTTTTTTTCTCATTCTTCCCCGAAAGTCCATACCATTACGCGGCTAAAAACAATTTAGATAAAGCCCACAATGTATTAAGTAAAGTAAGAATGAGGACAATTGATGAAATAAAAGGTGAAATGAAAACGATAAAGGATACCGTTGATGGACAAATGAAGGACAGAAAAGGCATCTGTGATTTGTTTAAAACATACGGAAGTATAAAAGCTCTTATTATTTGTATGAGCCTCGTAGCTTTCCAACAATTTTCCGGTATAAATGTGATATTATTTTATACACAAACAATTTTTGAGGCAACCGGAAGTAGTATATCTTCCATTTTATCTTCATTTATAATTGGATCAGTCCAGTTAATCCCCAGCGCAGTTACATCATTCGTTGCGGACTCTTTGGGTCGCAAAATTACCCTTTTGTTTTCCGCCCTCGGTCAGATATTGTCCTTGGTACCTTTAGGATTTTACTTTTTCTTTAAAGAGAAAGGAAGCGATGTAGAAGCCATTTATTGGCTACCTGTAACGTGCCTTGTTATATACATTGTAACGTTTCGAATTGGCTTTGGACCCTTACCCTGGACCATAATGGCCGAGTTATTCCCACAAAATATAAAAACTGCGGCTTGTACGATTACCGGTTCTTTTTGCTATATCCTGGCCTTCGTTATAACCAAATACTTTCAAACTGTTACATATTATATAGGAATGGGAGGGGGATTTTGGATTTTCAGTGGATTTTGTGTTGCATCCTTTTTATTTACTTATTTTTACATTCCGGAAACGAAACAAAAAAGTTTTTTAGAAATTCAAGATATTCTACATGGACGTCATGGTCTTATAGAAACAGATGTTAAAAAATAACTCTAACAGAATTTAGTTAGTCCAATAATCTAATTGATTAAATTAAAATATAACATTTGTTTTTATATTTTCACATATATAACTAGAATTCTTTTTTTTTTATTGTGGTTGTCATTACAATTATACGCATGCACTCGTTTATCTTTCTGTCCTGTTCATAAAATTTTACACTTCACAGGTTTCACAATTTAATTTATAAACTCCAGGTTTATTTTATTCTTTTTCGATGTTTTTCGATATTATGTATTAATATAATTCATTAAGTTACTGCTAGGTTTAAGTGATACATTTGTATGTTTTTCTTTAATTCGGATGCTATGTTTTTTGGTATATTATTTAAATATGTTGTTCTAAAATAATTCTGTTTTTCTTTTATTTTTGGGAAGAGAGAATAAATAGGAACACTTAAATTCCAGTTTCAGAAAAACGTTTAAGTGTAGTATTTAAAACTAGCAATAACTTAATTTGTAAATAATTGTTCCATTTTTAATGTACATATAAATTCAGAAAGATAAGGAAGGCTTATTCACAATATAATACTTGTTCTGAAGATGCTCAAGTTAAGTAAAAAAATTGTTAAGTATTCAGTAAATTGTAGAAAGTGGAATTCTAGATAGTATATTTGTGAAAGTATAAAAATAAATGACAGCGAAAGTAGCTTATAAAATAAAATATATGAAAAATAACATGATTGAATTTTTTTTTAAGATATTAATGTAAAATGTTTTGCCATGTATATATAACTCCAGGTTTCGTTTTTTTCATCGTACTTAAAAACAGTTGTACGTGTTGAATTACAAAATAAACTGGTACATAGTAATTAAGTTAATTAAAAGGGTTCTGGCTCGTTTAAAATGATATAAATAAATAAAAATTAATGCGCGTACATAATTAAAATGCACTTTGTAACCACTTCCATATATCTCTCCCAGATGTCTTTCAAACCCACTTCCCTATGAAATAAACATTTTCAAATATGTACTATGTTACTCTACGATATATTAGAAAAATTAATAAACAACCTTAGTACATCCATTTCCAGAGCACATTGAGTAAAAGCCTTTAAAAACTTTTCGAGATCTTGCAAATTCCACCCCGTTTGTTTCCAAATTTCTAATATTTGTGATAATTCTAGAAAGAAATTTCTTAATTCTCTTGCCCTATGTAATGCTGTTGCTAAAGTTAAAATTGCACGAAAATAAATTCGAAAATTTGCGTCCAATTCCACGTAAAACTTCTGGAGAAGTTGGGGTTTCAGATAAGAACAAACTAAGCTGAAATAGTTAAAAAATCAATCGAAATACTTTTATATTATAAATATACTATATTATTACAGATCTTACTGTTTATGTTCTTTTTCTTTATCTAGTAAAACTCGCAATTCTCGTAAATCTAAGAGGAATTCTTTATCCATTTCTGTATCTAAATATTCTGGACCTATAATATGTACACCAAAACACAATACAATAGTTGCATTTGTCCAACAAAGTTTTACCTGTTACATTATAAGTCCATACATCTATTATTACCTCTGTGCACTTCTTTATGGTATTAAAATCGAGGTATTGTAAGCGACGTTTTGACGTTTCAAACCTAATGCAAGCCAGAAACACAATGCATGCATATTTTCGGGCTAAATCTTCATGTAAATAGAACAGTTTTTGAATATTTTGTACAATCGATCCTGCCATTTCCTCGACTGTTTTAAAAATCCTTTTAATGTTATCAAATTGTCTTCTAAATTAGAAAATAATGTTAACAATAAGAAAAGTATTAAGTAAATCCCAATTTATTAAAAAAAAAAAGAACACATACCGACAAGATTTCAATGGAACACCAGTTTTCTCTGCAACTTCATCTAAATCTTTTCGATGTTTGGAAGACAACTTTTTTCCTAACAATTCACGGACGACGTTATCATCAATGGCGTAATAACTTGAAAATATATACTGTATAAACCATGGTCTTAATACATTTGTATCTCTGTATGTGTATGTACCTTTCAATTAGAAACTGTCTTGTATCGGGATCAATTTGAAAAGCCAATTGTTCTTGCAGTTTATTGGGGTTCATAAGAAGTTTCTCCAAGAGGGAATAAGTACGATAATGATCTAAAACATCGCTGGCGATTAATTCCAAGGATGCTCCTGTCTTTTGTCCAAGACCTCTTTGGTTTAATGTAGATACAGCTTCAGAAGCTGTGGAAAACAACGCAAAAAATAGGTAATGGGAGATAATGTTCTCCTTATAGAAAGGTAATAATTTTTAGTACATTATGATTTGAATAAGGACACACATTAAATTAAACTTGTTACCTGAAAATCCTTGTATCCACAATTCAAGAATTTCGGGATCAACAAGGGTATAATTGGTAATAAAGACATCAACTTCCGTACACATTTTCCCTGAGAGATTTTAAGGTTAGGTCATAGGTATCGACTTTAGAGAGTAAATAAAGTAAAACCAAACATTAAGCACAGATATTAAACTTTCTTAGTACACAGAAGCGGTAATATTATATGGTTATATTGATCTGTGGGTTATATGTAATACAGAAGTAATTTCTGTGAATCCAACACGCGATACAAATAAATCCCTTATTTAAACTGTTCCAATATATATATATATATATATATATAGTCTCATATATATTTATATAGTCTAGGGTTCCAATCCAATTAATTGTGCGTCATTTACGCGTCCTAACCACAGATTAGAGATGTTTAACTAACTATATACACAGCGTAATTGTGCATCCCATAATTTTTGGTTTTAGAAAAAACAAAATCGGTTCGAATGCTGAAACAAATTAATGCTCCATTTAATCAAAAACTATTAAAGATGTCATAAATTACAATATAGCAATCAGTTGCATATCATTTGTGCTTTAAGTATTAAGACAGTGGACTGATAAATGGTAAATGCGACCATATCATTATCACCATTATTTATTTCAAATCATATATAGTGTATGCTTCAAATAATAGTTAATAAAATGCGGTACTATACTGATCTGTGGTAGTATATTAATTCACCACGGATAAAGATGTGACTAAAGTAACGCCTCACAGCAGTATTTTAAAATTTATCTCAACATTATTCACAATAAGGCTAATTTAATTTACGCTGAACGAAGAACGTGTTGATAATTGGAAAACACTAGGTGCAAATTTATTTATCAAATATTAGCAATAAATAATGATGTAATCGCACTTACCATAGGAGCACAAATAACGCGCAATCAATTAAATTATAACTTATAATAGTTTTTAAAAAAATGCAATTTGAATTTCTTTGAGCAGCTGAAGCTATTTGTTTTTTAAACAAAATTAATGGACGTACAATTTATTATTATTAAGTATTATCATCAAGTTATCATAAATGATAAATATTCTATACATAGTTTCTTTTCATTAGGTAATATTATTTCATATAAAAATAAAAAGTAATAATGGGACCAGCAAACATGGTAACTAACGAATCAAACACAGTGATTTCAACGATATCCTCTAAATTACTTGAAGATGCTGAACATTTTTTTAACGAAAATAAATCACGTAAGTTTTTTGAAAATCATATCAAAATAGGTAAATTATTTTTATTTTTATTTATTTTTTAAGTTTCAGATGAGCTATTACAATCTTTATATTCCATCTTTGGAACGACTTTTACTAAGGCGTTTGATTTATTAGATAACGGTCGGTTTGTCGTATATCAAACCGAAGATGACTCCAGAAACATTATGAAAATTGAAAGAAATAAGGATCAAAATTTTATATTTTTTGACATTAATTTTTGTCATTGTAATACATTTAAAACACATGTTTTAGAATTCCAAACATTTTTACTTTGTGAACATGTACTTGCTGCAAAATTATCTCGAATTGTAAAAAATTTTAAAATCGAACAAGTAGGTAAAGGTGATTTAAAGAATCTCTTGAATGAACAGATATTTAGTGTAATATTATAAGAATGTGTTGAATAAATTTTCTTTTATGGTTTGAAGTTATACCTCTTTTGCAATGCTGAGAATAATATCGCAGGTCATTTACATTTACCTCCATCAAATACAAGTAAAAACATTGCAACATAAACTCACACTCCATATAAATCTAGGCTTCTGGTCTAGAATGAAGGTAATCTGGTAAAAATACATAACTACAACGACTTCTTGCTAATAGGACCCTATTTAAGTTTTTTGAGATCGTCCTCATCACCCAATATTCTCATAAACCGTCAGTTGTCAAAACCATTACATGTTATTACATGTTAAGTATTGATATACATATATATATAAGTACTGATATACATATATATATATATATTAATTTTATATTTTTTGACATTAATTTTTGTCATTGTAAAACATTTAAAACATTTTTTATGTGTGCGTGTGTGTGTATTTCCACCATTCGTCAACTATTTAAACTGTTACGCGACACTTTCGAAAATTTGCCCAAGAAAACATAAAAAAAAAACTTTAGGTTTAGTAGTAAATGCTTGCATGTCTGATGAAGCCAATGTTGCCATGATTGGGGGTGGTAGGATGTCGTATCAGACTGGGTGGTGGGTGGAGGCGGGAACAATTAATCAAACCCTTCCATTACTATCCATAACACTCGCACGCTTCACATCACTTCACTTCACTTCACTTCACTACCGATCGCGAACAACAGCAACATTTAAATAAAACTACTACGATTCGAACACTTGACAAACTTGGATGGATCTGAAACAAAAAGAAAAAAAAAGCAGTAATATAATAATATGGTAATGTGATAATGTTTTATAACTGGACAAGACTGCGTAGTCATTGGCCATTGTCAGTTGGAACTCTCCATCTTCCCCAAATTTCGTTTATTTGTTTTCGAGTCCGCAGCATCCCCATTTCTTCGTAACTCTGCACTAGCTTCTAAAACAAAACATTACAATTAGATGCGATTAAAAACACGTACTCGATAAAGGTGGCAATGTTACCTCTTGTTCGACTTCTCCTATTTGTCGAAATTATCTTCTTATCTTCTAAACTGGCTGAGACACTTCTGGGACGGTAATAATTTAGCAAAAACCGCACCTGCGACTTGTCAATCAATGGTAATTGTTTGTCGCAGTCATCGACTACCCCACCAATGCGATGCTGTTCCACGTTCTTAAACAATTTTTGATTAGTGCAAAATTGGAACCCTGCAAAAATGCAATTTAAAACACAAATTCTAAACAGTAAAATATCTGATCATACATGCAGTTCAGATACTACTGCTTGCTGGTTGAGACCCCTTCACCAACCCCCGCAAACTCATCACTTTTTTGCGGTCCTCAACATCATCTCCATTTCTTCGCGTAATTCTGCACTCTCTTCTAAAAGAAAAAATTGCAATTAGATAGGGTTAGAAACACGTACTGGATAAGGAGGCCAATATTACCTCTTTTTTGATATTTCCTCTTTATCGCATTAATCTCTTTATCTTCCGAACTGGCCGAGACACTTTCGGGACGGTAATAATTTGGCATAGGCACACCTCCGACTTGCCAATCAAGGGATAATTGTTTCTGGAAGTCCTCAAGTCCTCCAATACCCCTTATATGAAGGAATTAATCTTAACTCCTCTATTCTTTTACCCCTACTTAATGATAACTTTCCATCTTCCTCGTCCTTCGTATTGTAATTATTTTACCAAGTTAGTGTTCCTGTCTCAATCTAGTAAGACACATCATCACCTCCACAATTCTGTACAGGTTTTACGGTTCTCCAGATTTAATTTGTGCGCCCGTTCGAACTCACAATCAGTTCGAAAGTAAGTAATCGGAATTAGGTACTTATTTGCTTCCTGTTCCTAAAACATTCTAATGGTATCATTTAGAATAATGTTGACCCTTCGAGAACCAATCTTCATTCCATTGACACTAACACTGACACTAACACCAACACTTTTCACTTGATCCGAATACGCGAAAACGGCGCGAACCGCGAAAAATGACAATGGAAAACCACCATCAAAATAATTGTAGTGACTTTGAAAGTGAATTTCCACTGTGGTAAAAATCCGACTGCGATGGATCCCAACTCAGGAATTTCTGAGTACAATTATTGTAAAGGGATATATTTTGTTTGGCGTAATTAAGTAATAAATTCGAAAGAAGATATTGCTTATAAATTTCGAAGCATTTTCCCCGCAATAAAATTCTTTTTAAACTGAGCAGACTGCTGTCCCAAAAATTAGTATAGTAACATCTTTTGTAAAAACCAACCTTTAGCGAAACGAGGAGAGCAAAGTTGGGACAACAGAACCACGACGAAACTACGAGGAGGTATTTATGAATTTTAAGAAGGATGGAGAATAAGTAACATATTTTGATCGAACAACAAACACATCAAACACGCAATAACGTGACGAAGTATGAAACAGAAAATTTTAACGATTTGTGTGGTCATGTTTAGTTGTGTCGACTGATTGATATTCTTTCTCTTCTGAAGAGAGAAGAGAAAGAAAAGAAGATAAGAGCCATCGCCCACGGGAACCTGAAAAAGAAAATAGATAACAAGTTTAGTACCGTCGTTTAAAAAAATATTTGGTTGGATGTAAAGCATTTTACTTACCGCTCATGCTGAAACAAATTCGGATGTAGATTAGTAAAAGGTAAAATGTATAAATAATTTATTGTCAACCCACCCCTTTGGGGTGGGGGATAATTAGTACTCTACTTACTTCATTACTTACGAAGTTGGGATAATTGTTAAGTGTTTAGATTGTGATAAATGTATGTCAACCACTTGATTTTAAATTTAATCGTTTTTATGTACTATGAATGGATGTTTGTCTGTGTGTATAGGTGTGTCTTTTAGAAGGGTGGAATTAGTGATAGTGATTAGTGATAGTAATAGTAATAGTATCTAATGCAAATTATAAAATTCAAATGTTACTTTATAAATTCAACATGTTGTGGTAGAAATGAGATTTGGAAAATGCAGGATTGAAATAAACGAATTTTGATAATTACAGAAAATAAAATGACATACTTAATGTAAATTGAGAATAAAATTTGAAATGAAGTGTTGTGTGTCATTAACAATAAGACATTGTAAATGCAGCAAGCAACAGTGGCGGGGTAATTCGGTAAACAATCGTGAGCACCCACTCGTACGCCCATTTAACGAACGCTTACGACCAAACCGCAACAGAAAATAGTAAACAGCAAATTTAAAAATCAACGAACGAACAAATAAATAATAATTTTAATTGTGGTAATCATACCGAATTTTTAAAAATTTACTCTTTTGAATAAGTAACTAAATATCGTTGTATTACAATAGTCACGGCATAAGCCATTAATTATTAAATAAAAAGAAAATTTTAAATTCATGTTCGTCAAACTTTCTAAAAATAGTAATTTCAAGATTAAGAAAAACATTTTCCAACAAATTTACTTTTGTTATTTACTTAACTTGGCGCCAACTTTGAACCTATTCGCGGGCCGCCACTGTTAGTTATTCCAGAAGAAGGTACCTTAATACTGACGCGTAACACTCAACACTTAAGCAACACTGTCTTCCTCACTACACTGCCACTGATATCTATATACACTAGCTGAAAAAAATATCAAATAGACCCAGCGAGTGACAAGTAAATAAACATACAAAATACACATAAAATAAACATGTAAAAAATATGTGTGCATGGTGTATAACATATGTATATGTATGTGGAACAAAACACCCAAATGACAGCGTGAACGAAACCCATGTATCGTAGATACTGTAATTGTAAGAACAATTTTAAATTCTTCTTTCTCCGTCCTTAAGCAACAGCTCACCAAAAAACAACAACAACATAACGTAAACATAATCCGGTGTAATGGACCTAAGTCAGCAACTAATAATCATCATAAAACCCAAATAAGAACAAATGTTTGACGTCACAGGCGCAGCACCTGCATACGTCGGTCCCTAACACATGGAGCGACTGTATTGAATAATGGATCAATAGAGGAGCCCAATAATACGCTAAATTACCGTTTGTAATTTACCTTAGAGGGCGGAACCACCAAATTAACCCCAAAATAATAACAATCAACAATAGAAATAGAAATGGAAATGCAAAAACTTGCCACTCAGGTCTATTTGAAACAATATTCATTAGTCACTTACTTTGAGGCGTCGGCTAGACCTTAATAGGGTTCACCGAAACCTTGATCTATCCAGCGTCGGATGTCCATGATCCTCATCCTTTCCGTGTTGATTGGGGGTGGTGGGTGGATGTCTTATCAGACTGGGTGGTGGGTGGAGGCGGGAACAATTAACCAAACCATTCCATCACTATCCATAACACTCGCACATTTCACTTCACTTCACTACCGATCGCGAACAACACCAACATTTAAATAAAACTATTACGATTCGAACACATGACAAACTTGGATGGATCTGAAACAAAAAGAAAAAAAGCAGTAATATGATAATATCGTAATGTGATAAAGTTTTATAACTGGACAAGACTGCGTCGCTATTGCCCATTGTCAGTTGGGACGGCATCTTCCCCAAGTTTCGTTTACTTTTTTCAAGTCCGCAGCATCACCATTTCTTCGTAACTCTGCACTAGCTTCTAAAACAAAAAATTACAATTAGATGCGATTCAAAACACGTACTCGATAAAGGTGTCAATGTTACCTCTTGTTTGACTTTTCCTATTTGTCGAAATAATCTTCTTATCTTCTAAACTGGCTGAGACACTTCTGGGACGGTAATAATTTAGCAAAAACCATACCTGCGACTTATCAATCAATGGTAATTGGTTTTCGAAGTCCTCGAATACCCTACCAATCCGATGCTGTTCCACGTTCTTGAACAATTTTTGATTAGTGTAAATTGAAACTCTGCAAAAATGCAATTAAAAATACAAATTCTAAACAGTAATATATCTGATCATACATGCAGTTCAGATACTACTCCTTCCTGTTTGAGACCCCTTCACCAACCCCCGCAAAGTCGTCACTTTTTTGCGGTCCTCAACATCACCTCCATTTCTTTGCATAATTCTACACTCTCTTCTAAAAGAAAAAATTGCAATTAGATAGGGTTAGAAACACGTACTGGATAAGGAGGCCAATGTTACCTCTTCTTTGAAATTTCCTGTTTATCGCATTAATCTCCTTATCATCCGAACTGGCCGAGACACTTTCGGGACGGTAATCATTTGGCATAGGGATACCTGCGCCTTGTTAATCAAGGGGTAATTGATTCTGAATGTCCTCAAGTACTCAACTACCCCTTATATGAAGGAATTAATCTTAACTGCTCTATTCTTTTTCCCCTCTTTATCGCATTAATCTCCTTATCTTCCGAACTGGCCGAGACACATCTGGGACGGTAATAATTTGGCATAGGCACACCTATGACTTGCCAATCATGGGGTAATTGTTTTTGGAAGTCCTCAAGTCCTCCAATACCCCTTATATAAAGGAATTAATCTTTGCACCTCTACTCTTTTTCCCCTGTTTAGTAACAAATATCGATCTGAATAGTCAAATGTTTGATCTGCATAACTTTCCATCTTCCTCGTCCTTCGTATTGTAATTATTTTACTAAGTTAGTGCTCCTGTCTCAATCTAGTAAGACACATCACCACCTCCACTATTCTAGGAAGGTTTTACGGTTCTCCAGATTTAATTTGTTCGCCCGTTTGAACCCACAATCAGTTGGAAAGTAAATAATGGGAGTTAGGTGCTTATTTGCTTCCTGTTCCTAGAACTCTCTAATGGTATCGTTTAGAGCAATGTTGACCTTACGGGAAACAATCTTCATTCGATTGACACTAACAATAACACTTACACTAACACTAACGCTAACACTAACGCTAACACTTACACTAACACTAACACTAACACTGACACTAACATAACACTAACACTAGCACTGACACTAACACTAACACTAACACCAATACTTTTCACTTACGGCGCGAACCGCGAAAAATGACAATGGGAAACCATTAACAAAATAACTATAGTGACCGTGAAAGTGAATTTCCATTGTGGTAAAAATCCGATTGAGATGGATCCCAACTTAGGGATTTCTGAGTTCAATTATTTTAAAGGGATGTATCTTGTTTGGCGTGATTAACTAATCAATTCGTAAGAAGATGTTGCTTATAAATTTCGAAGAATTTACCCCACAATAAAATAATGTTAAACTGAGCAGACTGCTGTCTCAAATATTAGTATAGTAACATATTTGGTAAAAAAAAACACCTTTAACGAAATGAGGAGAGCAAAGTTGGGACAACAGAACCACGACGAAACACTCGCACACTTCACTTCACTTCACTTCACTTTACTTCACTTCACTTCACTTCACAACCGATCGCGAACATCACCAACATTTAAATACAACTATTACTATTCGAACACATGACAAACTTGGAAGGATCTGAAATAAAAAGAAAAAAAAGCAGTAATATGATAATATGGTAATGTGATAATATTTTATAACTGGACAAGACTGCGTAGTCATTGCCCATTGTCAGTTGGGACTCTCCATCTTCCCCAAATTTCGTTTACTTTTTTCAAGTCCCCAGCATCACCATTTCTTCGTAACTCTGCACTAGCTTCTAAAACAAAACATTACAATTAGATACGATTGAAAACACGTACTCGATAAAGGTGTCAATGTTACCTCTTGTTCGACTTTTCCTATTTATCGAAATAATCTTATTATTTTCATAACTGGCTGAGACACTTCTGGGACGGTAATAATTTAGCAAAAGCACACCTGCGACTTGTCAATCAATAGTAATTGGTTTTCGAAGTCCTCGAATACCCTACCAATCCGATGCTGTTCCACGTTCTTGAACAATTTTTGATTAGTGTAAATTGGAACTCTGCAAAAATGCAATTAAAAACACAAATTGTAAACAGTAAAATATCTGATCATACATGCAGTTCAAATCCTACTCCTTGCTTGTTGAGACCCCTTCACCAACCCCCGCAAACTCGTCGGCTGTTTTGCGGTCCTCAACATCACTTCCATTTCTTCGCGGAATTCTACACTCCCTTCTAAAATAAAAAATTGCAATTAGATAGGGTTCGAAACACGTACTGGATAAGGAGGCCAATGTTACCTCTTCTTCGATATTTCCTCTTTATCGCATTAATCTCCTTATCTTCCGAACTAGCAGAGACACTTTCGGGACGGTAATAATTTGGCACAGGCACACCTGCGACTTGCCAGTCAAGGGATAACTGTTTCTGGAAGTCCTTAAGTCCTCCAATACGCCTTATATGAAGGAATTAATCTTTGCTCCTCTATTCTTTTTCTTCTCTTTATCGCATTAATCTCCTTATCTTCCGAACTGGCCGAGACACATCCGGGACGGTAATAATTTGTCATAGGCACACCTATGACTTGCCAATCATGGGGTAATTGTTTTTGGAAGTCCTCAAGTCCTCCAATACCCCTTATATAAAGGAATTAATCTTTGCACCTCTACTCTTTTTCCCCTCTTTATCGCATTAATCTCCTTATCTTCCGAACTGGCCGAGACACATCCGGGACGGTAATAATTTGGCATAGGCACACCTATGACTTGCCAATCATGGGGTAATTGTTTTTGGAAGTCCTCAAGTCCTCCAATACCCCTTATATAAAGGAATTAATCTTTGCACCTCTACTCTTTTTCCCCTGTTTAATAACAAATATCGATCTGAATAGTCAAATGTTTGATCTGCATAACTTTCCATCTTCCTCGTCCTTCGTATTGTAATTATTTTACCAAGTTAGTGCTCCTGTCTCAATCGAGTAAGACACATCACCTCCTCCATAATTCTATAAAGGTTTTACGGTTCTCCAGATTTAATTTGTTCGCCCGTTCGAACTCACAATCAGTTGGAAAGTAAGTAATGGGAATTAGGTACTTATTTGCTTCCTGTTCCTAAAACATTCTAATGGTATCATTTAGAACAATGTTGACCCTTCGAGAACCAATCTTCATTCCATTGACACTAACACTAACACTAACACCAATACTTTTCACTTACGGCGCGAACCGCGATAAACGACAATGGGAAAAAACCAACAAAATAATTATAGTGACTGTGAAAGTGAATTTCCATTGTAGTAAAAATCCGATTGAGATGGATCCCAACCCAGGGATTTCTGAGTCCAATTATTTTAAAGGGATGTATCTTGTTTGGCGTGATTAACTAATCAATTCGACAGAAGATATTGCTTATAGGTTTCGAAGAATTTTCCCCACAATAAAATAATGTTAAACTGAGCAGACTGCTGTCTCAAATATCAGTATAGTAACATATATGGTAAAAGAACCACCTTTAACGAAATGAGGAGAGCAAAGTTGGGACAACAGAACCACGACGAAACACTCGCACACTTCACTTCACTTCACTTCACATCACAACCGATCGCGAACAACACCAACACTTAAATAAAACTATTACTATTCGAACACATGACAAACTTGGATGGATCTGAAACAAAAAGGAAAAAAAGCAGTAATATGATAATATGGTAATGTGATAATGTTTTATAACTGGACAAGACTGCATAGTCATTGCCCATTGTCAGTTGGGACTCTCCATCTTCCCCAAATTTCGTTTACTTCTTTCGAGTCCGCAGCATCCCCATTCCATCGTAACTCTGCAACTAGCTTTTAAAACAAAAAATTACAATTAGATGCGCTTAAAAACACGTACTCGATAAAGGTAGCAATGTTACCTCTTGTTCGACTTTTCCTATTTGTCGAAATAATCTTCTTATCTTCTATCTATCTATCTGAGACACTTCTGGGACGGTAATAATTTAGCAAAAACCACACCTGCGACTTGTCAATCAATGGTAATTGTTTGTCGAAGTCGTCGACTACCCCACCAATGCGATACTGTTCCACGTTCTTGAACAATTATTGATTAGTGTAAATTGGAACCCTGCAAAAATGTAATTAAAAACACAAATTCTAAACAGTAAAATATCTGATCATACATGCATTTCAGATCCTACTCCTTGCCTGTTGAGACCCCTTCACCAACCCCCGCAAACTCGTCGGCTGTTTTGCGGTCCTCAACATCATCTCCATTTCTTCGCGTAATTCTGCACTCGCTTCTAAAACAAAAAATTGCAATTAGATAGGATTAAAAACACGTACTGGATAAGGAGGCTAATATTACCTCTTCTTTGAAATTTCCTGTTTATCGCATTAATCTCCTTATCATCCGAACTGGCCGAGACACTTTCGGAACGGTAATGATTTGGCATAGGGATACCTGCGACTTGTCAATCAAGGCCTAATTGTTTCTGAAAGTCCTCAAGTTCTCCACTACCCCTTATATGAAGGAATTAATCTTAACTCCTCTATTCTTTTACCCCTACTTAATGATAACTTTCCATCTTCCTCGTCCTTCGTATTGTAATTATTTTACCAAGTTAGTGTTCCTGTCTCAATCTAGTAAGACACATCATCACCTCCACAATTCTGTACAGGTTTTACGGTTCTCCAGATTTAATTTGTGCGCCCGTTCGAACTCACAATCAGTTCGAAAGTAAGTAATCGGAATTAGGTACTTATTTGCTTCCTGTTCCTAAAACATTCTAATGGTATCATTTAGAACAATGTCGACCCTTCGGGAACCAATCTTCATTCCATTGACACTAACACTAACACTAACACCAACACTTTTCACTTGATCCGAATACGCGAAAACGGCGCGAACCGCGAAAAATGACAATGGAAAACCACCAACAAAATAATTGTAGTGACTTTGAAAGTGAATTTCCACTGTGGTAAAAATCCGACTGCGATGGATCCCAACTCAGGAATTTCTGAGTACAATTATTGTAAAGGGATATATTTCGTTTGGCGTAATTAAGTAATAAATTCGAAAGAAGATATTGCTTATAAATTTCGAAGCGTTTTCCCCACAATAAAATTCTGTTAAATTGAGCAGACTGCTGTCCCAAAAATTAGTATAGTAACATCTTTGGTAAAAACCAACCTTTAACGAAACGAGGAGAGCAAAGTTGGGACAACAGAACCACGACGAACCTACGAGGAGGTATTTATTATTTTAAGAAGGATGGAGAATAAGTAACATATTTTGATCGAACAACAAACACATCAAACACGCAATAACGTGACGAAGTATGAAACAGAAAACTTTAACGATTTGTGTGGTCATGTTTAGTTGTGTCGACTGATTGATATTCTTTCTCTTCTGAAGAGAGAAGAGAAAGAAAAGAAGATAAGAGCCATCGCCCACGGGAACCTGAAAAAGAAAATAGATAACAAGTTTAGTACCGTCGTTTAAAAAAATATTTGGTTGGATGTAAAGCATTTTACTTACCGCTCATGCTGAAACAAATTCGGATGTAGATTAGTAAAAGGTAAAATGTATAAATAATTTATTGTCAACCCACCCCTTTGGGGTGGGAGATAAGTAGTACTGTACTTAGTTCATTACTTACGAAGTTGGGATAATTGTTAAGTGTTTAGATTGTGATAAATGTATGTCAACCACACGATTTTAAATTTAATCGTTTTTATGTACTATTAATGGACATTTGTCTGTGTGAATAGGTGTGTCTTTTAGAAGGGTGGAATTAGTGATAGTAATAGTATCTAATGCAAATTATAAAATTCAAAGGTTACTTTATAAATTCAACATGTTGTGGTAGAAATGAGATTTTGATAATTACAGAAAATAAAATGACATACTTAATGTAAATTGAGAATAAAATTTGAAATGAAGTGTTGTGTGTCATTAACAATAAGACATTGTAAATGCAGCAAGCAACAGTGGCGGGGTAATTCGGTAAACAATCGTGAGCACCCACTCGTACGCCCATTTAACAAACGCTTACGACCAAACCGCAACAGAAAATAGTAAACAGCAAATTTAAAAATCAACGAACGAACGAACAAATAAATAATCAGATAGCTAAATGTTAATTGTGGTATTCATACCGAATTTTTAAAAATTTACTATTTTGAATAAGTAACTAAATATTGTTGTATTACAATAGTCACGGCATAAGCCATTAATTATTAAATAAAAAGAAAATTTTAAATTCATGTTCGTCAAACTTTCTAAAAATAGTAATTTCAAGATTAAGAAAAACATTTTCCAACAAATTTACTTTTGTTATTTACTTAACTTGGCGCCAACTTTGAACCTATTCGCGTGCCGCCACTGTTAGTTATTCCAGAAGAAGGTACCTTAACACTGACGCGTAACACCCAACACTTAAGCAACACTGTCTTCCTCACTACACTGCCACTAATATCTATATACACTAGCTGAAAAAAATATCAAATAGACCCAGCGAGTGACAAGTAAATAAACATACAAAATACACATAAAATAAACATGTAAAAAATATGTGTGCATGGTGTATAACATATATATATGTATGTGGACCAAAACACCCAAATGACAGCGTGAACGAAACCCATGTATCGTAGATACTGTAATTGTAAGAACAATTTTAAATTCTTCTTTCTCCGTCCTTAAACAACAGCTCACCAAAAAACAACAACAACATAACATAAACATAATACGGTGTAAAGGACCTAAGTCAGCAACTAATAATCATCATAAAACCCAAATAAGAACAAATGTTTGACGTCACAGGCGCAGCACCTGCATACGTCGGTCCCTAACACATGGAGCGACTATATTGAATAATGGATCAACAGAGGAGCCCAATAATACGCTAAATTACCGTTTGTAATTTACCTTAGAGGGCCGAACCACCAAATTAACCCCAAAATAATAACAATCAACAATAGAAATAGAAATGGAAATGCAAAAACTTGCCACTCAGGTCTATTTGAAACAATATTCATTAGTCACTTACTTTGAGGCGTCGGCTAGACCTCAATAGGGTTCACCGAAACCTTGATCTATCCAGCGTCGGATGTCCATGATCCTCATCCTCTCCGTGTTGATTGGGGGTGGTGGGTGGATGTCGTATCAGACTGGGTGGTGGGTGGAGGTGGGAACAATTAACCAAACCATTCCATCACTATCCATAACACTCGCACACTTCACTTCACTTCACTTCACTTCACATCACATCACAACCGATCGCGAAAACACCAACATTTAAATAAAACTGTTACGATTCGAACACATGACAAACTTCGATGGATCTGAAACAAATAGAAAAAAAAGCAGTAAAATGATAATACGGTAATGTGATAATGTTTTATAACTGGACAAGACTGCGTAGTGATTGCTCATTGTCAGTTGGGACTCTCCATCTTCCCCAAATTTCGTTTACTGTTTTTCGAGTCCGCAGCATCTCCATTTCTTCGTGTAATTTTGCACTCGCTTCTAAAACAAAAAATTACAATTAGATGCGATTATAAACACGTACTCGATAAAGGTGGCAATGTTACCTCTTGTTCGACTTTTCCTATTTATCGAAATAATCTTCTTATCTTCTATCTATCTATCTGAGACACTTCTGGGACGGTAATAATTTAGCAAAAACTACACCTGCGACTTGTCAATCAATGGTAATTGTTTGTCGAAGTCCTCGACTACCCCACCAATGCGATGCTGTTCCACGTTCTTGAACAATTATTGATTAGTGTAAATTGGAACCCTGCAAAAATGTAATTAAAAACACAAATTCTAAACAGTAAAATATCTGATCATACATGCAGTTCAGATCCAACTCCTTGCCTGTTGAGACCCCTTCACCAACCCCCGCAAACTCGTCGGCTGTTTTGCGGTCCTCAACATCATCCCCATTTCATCGTAACTCTGCAACTAGCTTCTAAAACAAAAAATTACAATTAGATGCGCTTAAAAACACGTACTCGATAAAGGTAGCAATGTTACCTCTTGTTCGACTTTTCCTATTTGTCGAAATAATCTTCTTATCTTCCGAACTGGCCGAGACACTTTCGGAACGGTAATGATTTGGCATAGGGATACCTGCGACTTGTCAATCAAGGCGTAATTGTTTCTGGAAGTCCTCAAGTTCCCCACTACCCCTTATATGAAGGAATTAATCTTAACTCCTCTATTCTTTTACTTCTGTTTAATGATAACTTTCCATCTTTCTCGTCCTGCGTATTGTAATTATTTTACCAAGTTAGTGTTCCTGTCTCAATCTAGTAAGACACATCATCACCTCCACAATTCTATAAAGGTTTTACGGTTCTTCAGATTTAATTTGTTCGCCCGTTCGAACTCACAATCAGTTGGAAAGTAAGTAATGGGAATTAGGTACTTATTTGCATCCTGTTCGTAAATTTTCTAATGGTATCGTTTAGAGAAATGTTGACCTTACGGGAAACAATCTTCAATCTATTGACAATAACACTAATAACAACAATAACACCAACACTAGCACTAACACTAACATTAACGCTAACACTAGCACTAACACTAACGCTAACACTAACACTAACACTAACACTAACACCAACATAACACTAACAATAACACTGACACTAACACTAACACTAACACCAATACTTTTCACTTACGGCGCGAACCGCGATAAACGACAATGGGAAAAAACCAACAAAATAATTATAGTGACTGTGAAAGTGAATTTCCATTGTAGTAAAAATCCGATTGAGATGGATCCCAACCCAGGGATTTCTGAGTCCAATTATTTTAAAGGGATGTATCTTGTTTGGCGTGATTAACTAATCAATTCGACAGAAGATATTGCTTATAGGTTTCGAAGAATTTTCCCCACAATAAAATAATGTTAAACTGAGCAGACTGCTGTCTCAAATATCAGTATAGTAACATCTTTGGTAAAAACCAACCTTTAACGAAATGAGGAGAGCAAAGTTGGGACAACAGAACCACGACGAAACACTCGCACACTTCACTTCACTTCACTTCACTTCACTTCACTTCACTTCACTTCACATCACAACCGATCGCGAACAACACCAACACTTAAATAAAACTATTACTATTCGAACACATGACAAACTTGGATGGATCTGAAACAAAAAGGAAAAAAAGCAGTAATATGATAATATGGTAATGTGATAATGTTTTATAACTGGACAAGACTGCATAGTCATTGCCCATTGTCAGTTGGGACTCTCCATCTTCCCCAAATTTCGTTTACTTCTTTCGAGTCCGCAGCATCCCCATTTCATCGTAACTCTGCAACTAGCTTCTAAAACAAAAAATTACAATTAGATGCGCTTAAAAACACGTACTCGATAAAGGTAGCAATGTTACCTCTTGTTCGACTTTTCCTATTTGTCGAAATAATCTTCTTATCTTCTATCTATCTATCTGAGACACTTCTGGGACGGTAATAATTTAGCAAAAGCCACACCTGCGACTTGTCAATCAATGGTAATTGTTTGTCGAAGTCCTCGACTACCCCACCAATGCGATGCTGTTCCACGTTCTTGAACAATTATTGATTAGTGTAAATTGGAACCCTGCAAAAATGTAATTAAAAACACAAATTCTAAACAGTAAAATATCTGATCATACATGCAGTTCAGATCCTACTCCTTGCTTGTTGAGACCCCTTCACCAACCCCCGCAAACTCGTCGGCTGTTTTGCGGTCCTCAACATCATCTCCATTTCTTCGCGTAATTCTGCACTCGCTTCTAAAACAAAAAATTGCAATTAGATAGGATTAAAAGCACGTACTGGATAAGGAGGCCAATGTTACCTCTTCTTTGAAATTTCCTGTTTATCGCATTAATCTCCTTATCATCCGAACTGGCCGAGACACTTTCGGGACGGTAATGATTTGGCATAGGGATACCTGCGACTTGTCAATCATGGGGTAATTGTTTCTGAAAGTCCTCGAGTCCTCCACTACCTCTTATATGAAGCAATTAATATTTGCTCCTCTATTCTTATTCCCCTGTTTAATAACAAATGTCGGTCTGAATGGTCAACTGTTTGATCTGCATAACTTCCCATCTTCCTCCTCCTTCGTATTGTAACTATTTTACCAAGTTAGTGCTCCTGTCTCAATCTAGTAAGACACATCACCTCCTCCATAATTCTATAAAGGTTTTACGGTTCTCCAGATTTAATTTGTTCGCCCGTTCGAACTCACAATCAGTTGGAAAGTAAGTAATGGGAATTAGGTACTTATTTGCTTCCTGTTCCTAAATTTTCTAATGGTATCGTTTAGAGCAATGTTGAACTTACGGGAAACAATCTTCATTCTATTGACACTAACACTAATAATAACAATAACACTAACACTAGCACTAACACTAACATTAACGCTAACACTAACACTAACATTAACGCTAACACTGACACTAACACTAACAATAACACCAATACTTTTCACTTATGGCGCGAACCGCGAAAAATGACAATGGGAAACCACCAAGAAAATAATTATAGTGACTGTGAAAGTGAATTTCCGTTGTAGTAAAAATCCGATTGAGATGGATCCCAACCCAGGGATTTCTGAGTCCAATTATTTTAAAGGGATGTATCTTGTTTGGCGTGATTAACTAATCAATTCGACAGAAGATATTGCTTATAGGTTTCGAAGAATTTTCCCCACAATAAAATAATGTTAAACTGAGCAGACTGCTGTCTCAAATATCAGTATAGTAACATATATGGTAAAAGAACCACCTTTAACGAAATGAGGAGAGCAAAGTTGGGACAACAGAACCACGACGAAACACTCGCCCACTTCACTTCACTTCACTTCACTTCACATCACTTCACATCACAACCGATCGCGAACAACACCAACACTTAAATAAAACTATTACTATTCGAACACATGACAAACTTGGATGGATCTGAAACAAAAAGGAAAAAAAGCAGTAATATGATAATATGGTAATGTGATAATGTTTTATAACTGGACAAGACTGCATAGTCATTGCCCATTGTCAGTTGGGACTCTCCATCTTCCCCAAATTTCGTTTACTTCTTTCGAGTCCGCAGCATCCCCATTCCATCGTAACTCTGCAACTAGCTTTTAAAACAAAAAATTACAATTAGATGCGCTTAAAAACACGTACTCGATAAAGGTAGCAATGTTACCTCTTGTTCGACTTTTCCTATTTGTCGAAATAATCTTCTTATCTTCTATCTATCTATCTGAGACACTTCTGGGACGGTAATAATTTAGCAAAAACCACACCTGCGACTTGTCAATCAATGGTAATTGTTTGTCGAAGTCGTCGACTACCCCACCAATGCGATGCTGTTCCACGTTCTTGAACAATTATTGATTAGTGTAAATTGGAACCCTGCAAAAATGTAATTAAAAACACAAATTCTAAACAGTAAAATATCTGATCATACATGCAGTTCAGATCCTACTCCTTGCTTGTTGAGACCCCTTCACCAACCCCCGCAAACTCGTCGGCTGTTTTGCGGTCCTCAACATCATCTCCATTTCTTCGCGTAATTCTGCACTCGCTTCTAAAACAAAAAATTGCAATTAGATAGGATTAAAAGCACGTACTGGATAAGGAGGCCAATGTTACCTCTTCTTTGAAATTTCCTGTTTATCGCATTAATCTCCTTATCATCCGAACTGGCCGAGACACTTTCGGGACGGTAATGATTTGGCATAGGGATACCTGCGACTTGTCAATCATGGGGTAATTGTTTCTGAAAGTCCTCGAGTCCTCCACTACCTCTTATATGAAGCAATTAATATTTGCTCCTCTATTCTTATTCCCCTGTTTAATAACAAATGTCGGTCTGAATGGTCAACTGTTTGATCTGCATAACTTCCCATCTTCCTCCTCCTTCGTATTGTAACTATTTTACCAAGTTAGTGCTCCTGTCTCAATCTAGTAAGACACATCACCTCCTCCATAATTCTATAAAGGTTTTACGGTTCTCCAGATTTAATTTGTTCGCCCGTTCGAACTCACAATCAGTTGGAAAGTAAGTAATGGGAATTAGGTACTTATTTGCTTCCTGTTCCTAAATTTTCTAATGGTATCGTTTAGAGCAATGTTGAACTTACGGGAAACAATCTTCATTCTATTGACACTAACACTAATAATAACAATAACACTAACACTAGCACTAACACTAACATTAACGCTAACACTAACACTAACATTAACGCTAACACTGACACTAACACTAACAATAACACCAATACTTTTCACTTATGGCGCGAACCGCGAAAAATGACAATGGGAAACCACCAAGAAAATAATTATAGTGACTGTGAAAGTGAATTTCCGTTGTAGTAAAAATCCGATTGAGATGGATCCCAACCCAGGGATTTCTGAGTCCAATTATTTTAAAGGGATGTATCTTGTTTGGCGTGATTAACTAATCAATTCGACAGAAGATATTGCTTATAGGTTTCGAAGAATTTTCCCCACAATAAAATAATGTTAAACTGAGCAGACTGCTGTCTCAAATATCAGTATAGTAACATATATGGTAAAAGAACCACCTTTAACGAAATGAGGAGAGCAAAGTTGGGACAACAGAACCACGACGAAACACTCGCCCACTTCACTTCACTTCACTTCACTTCACATCACTTCACTTCACATCACAACCGATCGCGAACAACACCAACACTTAAATAAAACTATTACTATTCGAACACATGACAAACTTGGATGGATCTGAAACAAAAAGGAAAAAAAGCAGTAATATGATAATATGGTAATGTGATAATGTTTTATAACTGGACAAGACTGCATAGTCATTGCCCATTGTCAGTTGGGACTCTCCATCTTCCCCAAATTTCGTTTACTTCTTTCGAGTCCGCAGCATCCCCATTCCATCGTAACTCTGCAACTAGCTTTTAAAACAAAAAATTACAATTAGATGCGCTTAAAAACACGTACTCGATAAAGGTAGCAATGTTACCTCTTGTTCGACTTTTCCTATTTGTCGAAATAATCTTCTTATCTTCTATCTATCTATCTGAGACACTTCTGGGACGGTAATAATTTAGCAAAAACCACACCTGCGACTTGTCAATCAATGGTAATTGTTTGTCGAAGTCGTCGACTACCCCACCAATGCGATGCTGTTCCACGTTCTTGAACAATTATTGATTAGTGTAAATTGGAACCCTGCAAAAATGTAATTAAAAACACAAATTCTAAACAGTAAAATATCTGATCATACATGCATTTCAGATCCTACTCCTTGCCTGTTGAGACCCCTTCACCAACCCCCGCAAACTCGTCGGCTGTTTTGCGGTCCTCAACATCATCTCCATTTCTTCGCGTAATTCTGCACTCGCTTCTAAAACAAAAAATTGCAATTAGATAGGATTAAAAACACGTACTGGATAAGGAGGCTAATATTACCTCTTCTTTGAAATTTCCTGTTTATCGCATTAATCTCCTTATCATCCGAACTGGCCGAGACACTTTCGGAACGATAATGATTTGTCATAGGGATACCTGCGGTTTGTCAATCAAGGCCTAATTGTTTCTGAAAGTCCTCAAGTTCTCCACTACCCCTTATATGAAGGAATTAATCTTAACTCCTCTATTCTTTTACCCCTACTTAATGATAACTTTCCATCTTCCTCGTCCTTCGTATTGTAATTATTTTACCAAGTTAGTGTTCCTGTCTCAATCTAGTAAGACACATCATCACCTCCACAATTCTGTACAGGTTTTACGGTTCTCCAGATTTAATTTGTGCGCCCGTTCGAACTCACAATCAGTTCGAAAGTAAGTAATCGGAATTAGGTACTTATTTGCTTCCTGTTCCTAAAACATTCTAATGGTATCATTTAGAACAATGTCGACCCTTCGGGAACCAATCTTCATTCCATTGACACTAACACTAACACTAACACCAACACTTTTCACTTGATCCGAATACGCGAAAACGGCGCGAACCGCGAAAAATGACAATGGAAAACCACCAACAAAATAATTGTAGTGACTTTGAAAGTGAATTTCCACTGTGGTAAAAATCCGACTGCGATGGATCCCAACTCAGGAATTTCTGAGTACAATTATTGTAAAGGGATATATTTCGTTTGGCGTAATTAAGTAATAAATTCGAAAGAAGATATTGCTTATAAATTTCGAAGCGTTTTCCCCACAATAAAATTCTGTTAAATTGAGCAGACTGCTGTCCCAAAAATTAGTATAGTAACATCTTTGGTAAAAACCAACCTTTAACGAAACGAGGAGAGCAAAGTTGGGACAACAGAACCACGACGAACCTACGAGGAGGTATTTATTATTTTAAGAAGGATGGAGAATAAGTAACATATTTTGATCGAACAACAAACACATCAAACACGCAATACCGTGACGAAGTATGAAACAGAAAACTTTAACGATTTGTGTGGTCATGTTTAGTTGTGTCGACTGATTGATATTCTTTCTCTTCTGAAGAGAGAAGAGAAAGAAAAGAAGATAAGAGCCATCGCCCACGGGAACCTGAAAAAGAAAATAGATAACAAGTTTAGTACCGTCGTTTAAAAAAATATTTGGTTGGATGTAAAGCATTTTACTTACCGCTCATGCTGAAACAAATTCGGATGTAGATTAGTAAAAGGTAAAATGTATAAATAATTTATTGTCAACCCACCCCTTTGGGGTGGGAGATAAGTAGTACTGTACTTAGTTCATTACTTACGAAGTTGGGATAATTGTTAAGTGTTTAGATTGTGATAAATGTATGTCAACCACACGATTTTAAATTTAATCGCTTTTATGTACTATTAATGGACATTTGTCTGTGTGAATAGGTGTGTCTTTTAGAAGGGTGGAATTAGTGATAGTAATAGTATCTAATGCAAATTATAAAATTCAAATGTTACTTTATAAATTCAACATGTTGTGGTAGAAATGAGATTTTGATAATTACAGAAAATAAAATGACATACTTAATGTAAATTGAGAATAAAATTTGAAATGAAGTGTTGTGTGTCATTAACAATAAGACATTGTAAATGCAGCAAGCAACAGTGGCGGGGTAATTCGGTAAACAATCGTGAGCACCCACTCGTACGCCCATTTAACAAACGCTTACGACCAAACCGCAACAGAAAATAGTAAACAGCAAATTTAAAAATCAACGAACGAACGAACAAATAAATAATCAGATAGCTAAATGTTAATTGTGGTATTCATACCGAATTTTTAAAAATTTACTATTTTGAATAAGTAACTAAATATTGTTGTATTACAATAGTCACGGCATAAGCCATTAATTATTAAATAAAAAGAAAATTTTAAATTCATGTTCGTCAAACTTTCTAAAAATAGTAATTTCAAGATTAAGAAAAACATTTTCCAACAAATTTACTTTTGTTATTTACTTAACTTGGCGCCAACTTTGAACCTATTCGCGTGCCGCCACTGTTAGTTATTCCAGAAGAAGGTACCTTAACACTGACGCGTAACACCCAACACTTAAGCAACACTGTCTTCCTCACTACACTGCCACTAATATCTATATACACTAGCTGAAAAAAATATCAAATAGACCCAGCGAGTGACAAGTAAATAAACATACAAAATACACATAAAATAAACATGTAAAAAATATGTGTGCATGGTGTATAACATATATATATGTATGTGGACCAAAACACCCAAATGACAGCGTGAACGAAACCCATGTATCGTAGATACTGTAATTGTAAGAACAATTTTAAATTCTTCTTTCTCCGTCCTTAAACAACAGCTCACCAAAAAACAACAACTACATAACATAAACATAATACGGTGTAAAGGACCTAAGTCAGCAACTAATAATCATCATAAAACCCAAATAAGAACAAATGTTTGACGTCACAGGCGCAGCACCTGCATACGTCGGTCCCTAACACATGGAGCGACTATATTGAATAATGGATCAACAGAGGAGCCCAATAATACGCTAAATTACCGTTTGTAATTTACCTTAGAGGGCCGAACCACCAAATTAACCCCAAAATAATAACAATCAACAATAGAAATAGAAATGGAAATGCAAAAACTTGCCACTCAGGTCTATTTGAAACAATATTCATTAGTCACTTACTTTGAGGCGTCGGCTAGACCTCAATAGGGTTCACCGAAACCTTGATCTATCCAGCGTCGGATGTCCATGATCCTCATCCTCTCCGTGTTGATTGGGGGTGGTGGGTGGATGTCGTATCAGACTGGGTGGTGGGTGGAGGTGGGAACAATTAACCAAACCATTCCATCACTATCCATAACACTCGCACACTTCACTTCACTTCACTTCACTTCACATCACATCACAACCGATCGCGAAAACACCAACATTTAAATAAAACTGTTACGATTCGAACACATGACAAACTTCGATGGATCTGAAACAAATAGAAAAAAAAGCAGTAAAATGATAATACGGTAATGTGATAATGTTTTATAACTGGACAAGACTGCGTAGTGATTGCCCATTGTCAGTTGGGACTCTCCATCTTCCCCAAATTTCGTTTACTGTTTTTCGAGTCCGCAGCATCTCCATTTCTTCGTGTAATTTTGCACTCGCTTCTAAAACAAAAAATTACAATTAGATGCGATTATAAACACGTACTCGATAAAGGTGGCAATGTTACCTCTTGTTCGACTTTTCCTATTTATCGAAATAATCTTCTTATCTTCTATCTATCTATCTGAGACACTTCTGGGACGGTAATAATTTAGCAAAAACTACACCTGCGACTTGTCAATCAATGGTAATTGTTTGTCGAAGTCCTCGACTACCCCACCAATGCGATGCTGTTCCACGTTCTTGAACAATTATTGATTAGTGTAAATTGGAACCCTGCAAAAATGTAATTAAAAACACAAATTCTAAACAGTAAAATATCTGATCATACATGCAGTTCAGATCCAACTCCTTGCCTGTTGAGACCCCTTCACCAACCCCCGCAAACTCGTCGGCTGTTTTGCGGTCCTCAACATCATCCCCATTTCATCGTAACTCTGCAACTAGCTTCTAAAACAAAAAATTACAATTAGATGCGCTTAAAAACACGTACTCGATAAAGGTAGCAATGTTACCTCTTGTTCGACTTTTCCTATTTGTCGAAATAATCTTCTTATCTTCCGAACTGGCCGAGACACTTTCGGAACGGTAATGATTTGGCATAGGGATACCTGCGACTTGTCAATCAAGGCGTAATTGTTTCTGGAAGTCCTCAAGTTCCCCACTACCCCTTATATGAAGGAATTAATCTTAACTCCTCTATTCTTTTACTTCTGTTTAATGATAACTTTCCATCTTTCTCGTCCTGCGTATTGTAATTATTTTACCAAGTTAGTGTTCCTGTCTCAATCTAGTAAGACACATCATCACCTCCACAATTCTATAAAGGTTTTACGGTTCTTCAGATTTAATTTGTTCGCCCGTTCGAACTCACAATCAGTTGGAAAGTAAGTAATGGGAATTAGGTACTTATTTGCATCCTGTTCGTAAATTTTCTAATGGTATCGTTTAGAGAAATGTTGACCTTACGGGAAACAATCTTCAATCTATTGACAATAACACTAATAACAACAATAACACCAACACTAGCACTAACACTAATATTAACGCTAACACTAGCACTAACACTAACGCTAACACTAACACTAACACTAACACTAACACCAACATAACACTAACAATAACACTGACACTAACACTAACACTAACACCAATACTTTTCACTTACGGCGCGAACCGCGATAAACGACAATGGGAAAAAACCAACAAAATAATTATAGTGACTGTGAAAGTGAATTTCCATTGTAGTAAAAATCCGATTGAGATGGATCCCAACCAAGGGATTTCTGAGTCCAATTATTTTAAAGGGATGTATCTTGTTTGGCGTGATTAACTAATCAATTCGACAGAAGATATTGCTTATAGGTTTCGAAGAATTTTCCCCACAATAAAATAATGTTAAACTGAGCAGACTGCTGTCTCAAATATCAGTATAGTAACATCTTTGGTAAAAACCAACCTTTAACGAAATGAGGAGAGCAAAGTTGGGACAACAGAACCACGACGAAACACTCGCACACTTCACTTCACTTCACTTCACTTCACTTCACTTCACTTCACTTCACATCACAACCGATCGCGAACAACACCAACACTTAAATAAAACTATTACTATTCGAACACATGACAAACTTGGATGGATCTGAAACAAAAAGGAAAAAAAGCAGTAATATGATAATATGGTAATGTGATAATGTTTTATAACTGGACAAGACTGCATAGTCATTGCCCATTGTCAGTTGGGACTCTCCATCTTCCCCAAATTTCGTTTACTTCTTTCGAGTCCGCAGCATCCCCATTTCATCGTAACTCTGCAACTAGCTTCTAAAACAAAAAATTACAATTAGATGCGCTTAAAAACACGTACTCGATAAAGGTAGCAATGTTACCTCTTGTTCGACTTTTCCTATTTGTCGAAATAATCTTCTTATCTTCTATCTATCTATCTGAGACACTTCTGGGACGGTAATAATTTAGCAAAAGCCACACCTGCGACTTGTCAATCAATGGTAATTGTTTGTCGAAGTCCTCGACTACCCCACCAATGCGATGCTGTTCCACGTTCTTGAACAATTATTGATTAGTGTAAATTGGAACCCTGCAAAAATGTAATTAAAAACACAAATTCTAAACAGTAAAATATCTGATCATACATGCAGTTCAGATCCTACTCCTTGCTTGTTGAGACCCCTTCACCAACCCCCGCAAACTCGTCGGCTGTTTTGCGGTCCTCAACATCATCTCCATTTCTTCGCGTAATTCTGCACTCGCTTCTAAAACAAAAAATTGCAATTAGATAGGATTAAAAGCACGTACTGGATAAGGAGGCCAATGTTACCTCTTCTTTGAAATTTCCTGTTTATCGCATTAATCTCCTTATCATCCGAACTGGCCGAGACACTTTCGGGACGGTAATGATTTGGCATAGGGATACCTGCGACTTGTCAATCATGGGGTAATTGTTTCTGAAAGTCCTCGAGTCCTCCACTACCTCTTATATGAAGCAATTAATATTTGCTCCTCTATTCTTATTCCCCTGTTTAATAACAAATGTCGGTCTGAATGGTCAACTGTTTGATCTGCATAACTTCCCATCTTCCTCCTCCTTCGTATTGTAACTATTTTACCAAGTTAGTGCTCCTGTCTCAATCTAGTAAGACACATCACCTCCTCCATAATTCTATAAAGGTTTTACGGTTCTCCAGATTTAATTTGTTCGCCCGTTCGAACTCACAATCAGTTGGAAAGTAAGTAATGGGAATTAGGTACTTATTTGCTTCCTGTTCCTAAATTTTCTAATGGTATCGTTTAGAGCAATGTTGAACTTACGGGAAACAATCTTCATTCTATTGACACTAACACTAATAATAACAATAACACTAACACTAGCACTAACACTAACATTAACGCTAACACTAACACTAACATTAACGCTAACACTGACACTAACACTAACAATAACACCAATACTTTTCACTTATGGCGCGAACCGCGAAAAATGACAATGGGAAACCACCAAGAAAATAATTATAGTGACTGTGAAAGTGAATTTCCGTTGTAGTAAAAATCCGATTGAGATGGATCCCAACCCAGGGATTTCTGAGTCCAATTATTTTAAAGGGATGTATCTTGTTTGGCGTGATTAACTAATCAATTCGACAGAAGATATTGCTTATAGGTTTCGAAGAATTTTCCCCACAATAAAATAATGTTAAACTGAGCAGACTGCTGTCTCAAATATCAGTATAGTAACATATATGGTAAAAGAACCACCTTTAACGAAATGAGGAGAGCAAAGTTGGGACAACAGAACCACGACGAAACACTCGCCCACTTCACTTCACTTCACTTCACTTCACATCACTTCACATCACAACCGATCGCGAACAACACCAACACTTAAATAAAACTATTACTATTCGAACACATGACAAACTTGGATGGATCTGAAACAAAAAGGAAAAAAAGCAGTAATATGATAATATGGTAATGTGATAATGTTTTATAACTGGACAAGACTGCATAGTCATTGCCCATTGTCAGTTGGGACTCTCCATCTTCCCCAAATTTCGTTTACTTCTTTCGAGTCCGCAGCATCCCCATTCCATCGTAACTCTGCAACTAGCTTTTAAAACAAAAAATTACAATTAGATGCGCTTAAAAACACGTACTCGATAAAGGTAGCAATGTTACCTCTTGTTCGACTTTTCCTATTTGTCGAAATAATCTTCTTATCTTCTATCTATCTATCTGAGACACTTCTGGGACGGTAATAATTTAGCAAAAACCACACCTGCGACTTGTCAATCAATGGTAATTGTTTGTCGAAGTCGTCGACTACCCCACCAATGCGATGCTGTTCCACGTTCTTGAACAATTATTGATTAGTGTAAATTGGAACCCTGCAAAAATGTAATTAAAAACACAAATTCTAAACAGTAAAATATCTGATCATACATGCAGTTCAGATCCTACTCCTTGCTTGTTGAGACCCCTTCACCAACCCCCGCAAACTCGTCGGCTGTTTTGCGGTCCTCAACATCATCTCCATTTCTTCGCGTAATTCTGCACTCGCTTCTAAAACAAAAAATTGCAATTAGATAGGATTAAAAGCACGTACTGGATAAGGAGGCCAATGTTACCTCTTCTTTGAAATTTCCTGTTTATCGCATTAATCTCCTTATCATCCGAACTGGCCGAGACACTTTCGGGACGGTAATGATTTGGCATAGGGATACCTGCGACTTGTCAATCATGGGGTAATTGTTTCTGAAAGTCCTCGAGTCCTCCACTACCTCTTATATGAAGCAATTAATATTTGCTCCTCTATTCTTATTCCCCTGTTTAATAACAAATGTCGGTCTGAATGGTCAACTGTTTGATCTGCATAACTTCCCATCTTCCTCCTCCTTCGTATTGTAACTATTTTACCAAGTTAGTGCTCCTGTCTCAATCTAGTAAGACACATCACCTCCTCCATAATTCTATAAAGGTTTTACGGTTCTCCAGATTTAATTTGTTCGCCCGTTCGAACTCACAATCAGTTGGAAAGTAAGTAATGGGAATTAGGTACTTATTTGCTTCCTGTTCCTAAATTTTCTAATGGTATCGTTTAGAGCAATGTTGAACTTACGGGAAACAATCTTCATTCTATTGACACTAACACTAATAATAACAATAACACTAACACTAACATTAACGCTAACACTAACACTAACATTAACGCTAACACTGACACTAACACTAACAATAACACCAATACTTTTCACTTATGGCGCGAACCGCGAAAAATGACAATGGGAAACCACCAAGAAAATAATTATAGTGACTGTGAAAGTGAATTTCCGTTGTAGTAAAAATCCGATTGAGATGGATCCCAACCCAGGGATTTCTGAGTCCAATTATTTTAAAGGGATGTATCTTGTTTGGCGTGATTAACTAATCAATTCGACAGAAGATATTGCTTATAGGTTTCGAAGAATTTTCCCCACAATAAAATAATGTTAAACTGAGCAGACTGCTGTCTCAAATATCAGTATAGTAACATATATGGTAAAAGAACCACCTTTAACGAAATGAGGAGAGCAAAGTTGGGACAACAGAACCACGACGAAACACTCGCCCACTTCACTTCACTTCACTTCACTTCACATCACTTCACTTCACATCACAACCGATCGCGAACAACACCAACACTTAAATAAAACTATTACTATTCGAACACATGACAAACTTGGATGGATCTGAAACAAAAAGGAAAAAAAGCAGTAATATGATAATATGGTAATGTGATAATGTTTTATAACTGGACAAGACTGCATAGTCATTGCCCATTGTCAGTTGGGACTCTCCATCTTCCCCAAATTTCGTTTACTTCTTTCGAGTCCGCAGCATCCCCATTCCATCGTAACTCTGCAACTAGCTTTTAAAACAAAAAATTACAATTAGATGCGCTTAAAAACACGTACTCGATAAAGGTAGCAATGTTACCTCTTGTTCGACTTTTCCTATTTGTCGAAATAATCTTCTTATCTTCTATCTATCTATCTGAGACACTTCTGGGACGGTAATAATTTAGCAAAAACCACACCTGCGACTTGTCAATCAATGGTAATTGTTTGTCGAAGTCGTCGACTACCCCACCAATGCGATGCTGTTCCACGTTCTTGAACAATTATTGATTAGTGTAAATTGGAACCCTGCAAAAATGTAATTAAAAACACAAATTCTAAACAGTAAAATATCTGATCATACATGCATTTCAGATCCTACTCCTTGCCTGTTGAGACCCCTTCACCAACCCCCGCAAACTCGTCGGCTGTTTTGCGGTCCTCAACATCATCTCCATTTCTTCGCGTAATTCTGCACTCGCTTCTAAAACAAAAAATTGCAATTAGATAGGATTAAAAACACGTACTGGATAAGGAGGCTAATATTACCTCTTCTTTGAAATTTCCTGTTTATCGCATTAATCTCCTTATCATCCGAACTGGCCGAGACACTTTCGGAACGGTAATGATTTGTCATAGGGATACCTGCGGTTTGTCAATCAAGGCCTAATTGTTTCTGAAAGTCCTCAAGTTCTCCACTACCCCTTATATGAAGGAATTAATCTTAACTCCTCTATTCTTTTACCCCTACTTAATGATAACTTTCCATCTTCCTCGTCCTTCGTATTGTAATTATTTTACCAAGTTAGTGTTCCTGTCTCAATCTAGTAAGACACATCATCACCTCCACAATTCTGTACAGGTTTTACGGTTCTCCAGATTTAATTTGTGCGCCCGTTCGAACTCACAATCAGTTCGAAAGTAAGTAATCGGAATTAGGTACTTATTTGCTTCCTGTTCCTAAAACATTCTAATGGTATCATTTAGAACAATGTCGACCCTTCGGGAACCAATCTTCATTCCATTGACACTAACACTAACACTAACACCAACACTTTTCACTTGATCCGAATACGCGAAAACGGCGCGAACCGCGAAAAATGACAATGGAAAACCACCAACAAAATAATTGTAGTGACTTTGAAAGTGAATTTCCACTGTGGTAAAAATCCGACTGCGATGGATCCCAACTCAGGAATTTCTGAGTACAATTATTGTAAAGGGATATATTTCGTTTGGCGTAATTAAGTAATAAATTCGAAAGAAGATATTGCTTATAAATTTCGAAGCGTTTTCCCCACAATAAAATTCTGTTAAATTGAGCAGACTGCTGTCCCAAAAATTAGTATAGTAACATCTTTGGTAAAAACCAACCTTTAACGAAACGAGGAGAGCAAAGTTGGGACAACAGAACCACGACGAACCTACGAGGAGGTATTTATTATTTTAAGAAGGATGGAGAATAAGTAACATATTTTGATCGAACAACAAACACATCAAACACGCAATAACGTGACGAAGTATGAAACAGAAAACTTTAACGATTTGTGTGGTCATGTTTAGTTGTGTCGACTGATTGATATTCTTTCTCTTCTGAAGAGAGAAGAGAAAGAAAAGAAGATAAGAGCCATCGCCCACGGGAACCTGAAAAAGAAAATAGATAACAAGTTTAGTACCGTCGTTTAAAAAAATATTTGGTTGGATGTAAAGCATTTTACTTACCGCTCATGCTGAAACAAATTCGGATGTAGATTAGTAAAAGGTAAAATGTATAAATAATTTATTGTCAACCCACCCCTTTGGGGTGGGAGATAAGTAGTACTGTACTTAGTTCATTACTTACGAAGTTGGGATAATTGTTAAGTGTTTAGATTGTGATAAATGTATGTCAACCACACGATTTTAAATTTAATCGCTTTTATGTACTATTAATGGACATTTGTCTGTGTGAATAGGTGTGTCTTTTAGAAGGGTGGAATTAGTGATAGTAATAGTATCTAATGCAAATTATAAAATTCAAATGTTACTTTATAAATTCAACATGTTGTGGTAGAAATGAGATTTTGATAATTACAGAAAATAAAATGACATACTTAATGTAAATTGAGAATAAAATTTGAAATGAAGTGTTGTGTGTCATTAACAATAAGACATTGTAAATGCAGCAAGCAACAGTGGCGGGGTAATTCGGTAAACAATCGTGAGCACCCACTCGTACGCCCATTTAACAAACGCTTACGACCAAACCGCAACAGAAAATAGTAAACAGCAAATTTAAAAATCAACGAACGAACGAACAAATAAATAATCAGATAGCTAAATGTTAATTGTGGTATTCATACCGAATTTTTAAAAATTTACTATTTTGAATAAGTAACTAAATATTGTTGTATTACAATAGTCACGGCATAAGCCATTAATTATTAAATAAAAAGAAAATTTTAAATTCATGTTCGTCAAACTTTCTAAAAATAGTAATTTCAAGATTAAGAAAAACATTTTCCAACAAATTTACTTTTGTTATTTACTTAACTTGGCGCCAACTTTGAACCTATTCGCGTGCCGCCACTGTTAGTTATTCCAGAAGAAGGTACCTTAACACTGACGCGTAACACCCAACACTTAAGCAACACTGTCTTCCTCACTACACTGCCACTAATATCTATATACACTAGCTGAAAAAAATATCAAATAGACCCAGCGAGTGACAAGTAAATAAACATACAAAATACACATAAAATAAACATGTAAAAAATATGTGTGCATGGTGTATAACATATATATATGTATGTGGACCAAAACACCCAAATGACAGCGTGAACGAAACCCATGTATCGTAGATACCGTAATTGTAAGAACAATTTTAAATTCTTCTTTCTCCGTCCTTAAACAACAGCTCACCAAAAAACAACAACAACATAACATAAACATAATACGGTGTAAAGGACCTAAGTCAGCAACTAATAATCATCATAAAACCCAAATAAGAACAAATGTTTGACGTCACAGGCGCAGCACCTGCATACGTCGGTCCCTAACACATGGAGCGACTATATTGAATAATGGATCAACAGAGGAGCCCAATAATACGCTAAATTACCGTTTGTAATTTACCTTAGAGGGCCGAACCACCAAATTAACCCCAAAATAATAACAATCAACAATAGAAATAGAAATGGAAATGCAAAAACTTGCCACTCAGGTCTATTTGAAACAATATTCATTAGTCACTTACTTTGAGGCGTCGGCTAGACCTCAATAGGGTTCACCGAAACCTTGATCTATCCAGCGTCGGATGTCCATGATCCTCATCCTCTCCGTGTTGATTGGGGGTGGTGGGTGGATGTCGTATCAGACTGGGTGGTGGGTGGAGGTGGGAACAATTAACCAAACCATTCCATCACTATCCATAACACTCGCACACTTCACTTCACTTCACTTCACTTCACATCACATCACAACCGATCGCGAAAACACCAACATTTAAATAAAACTGTTACGATTCGAACACATGACAAACTTCGATGGATCTGAAACAAATAGAAAAAAAAGCAGTAAAATGATAATACGGTAATGTGATAATGTTTTATAACTGGACAAGACTGCGTAGTGATTGCCCATTGTCAGTTGGGACTCTCCATCTTCCCCAAATTTCGTTTACTGTTTTTCGAGTCCGCAGCATCTCCATTTCTTCGTGTAATTTTGCACTCGCTTCTAAAACAAAAAATTACAATTAGATGCGATTATAAACACGTACTCGATAAAGGTGGCAATGTTACCTCTTGTTCGACTTTTCCTATTTATCGAAATAATCTTCTTATCTTCTATCTATCTATCTGAGACACTTCTGGGACGGTAATAATTTAGCAAAAACTACACCTGCGACTTGTCAATCAATGGTAATTGTTTGTCGAAGTCCTCGACTACCCCACCAATGCGATGCTGTTCCACGTTCTTGAACAATTATTGATTAGTGTAAATTGGAACCCTGCAAAAATGTAATTAAAAACACAAATTCTAAACAGTAAAATATCTGATCATACATGCAGTTCAGATCCAACTCCTTGCCTGTTGAGACCCCTTCACCAACCCCCGCAAACTCGTCGGCTGTTTTGCGGTCCTCAACATCATCCCCATTTCATCGTAACTCTGCAACTAGCTTCTAAAACAAAAAATTACAATTAGATGCGCTTAAAAACACGTACTCGATAAAGGTAGCAATGTTACCTCTTGTTCGACTTTTCCTATTTGTCGAAATAATCTTCTTATCTTCCGAACTGGCCGAGACACTTTCGGAACGGTAATGATTTGGCATAGGGATACCTGCGACTTGTCAATCAAGGCGTAATTGTTTCTGGAAGTCCTCAAGTTCCCCACTACCCCTTATATGAAGGAATTAATCTTAACTCCTCTATTCTTTTACTTCTGTTTAATGATAACTTTCCATCTTTCTCGTCCTGCGTATTGTAATTATTTTACCAAGTTAGTGTTCCTGTCTCAATCTAGTAAGACACATCATCACCTCCACAATTCTATAAAGGTTTTACGGTTCTTCAGATTTAATTTGTTCGCCCGTTCGAACTCACAATCAGTTGGAAAGTAAGTAATGGGAATTAGGTACTTATTTGCATCCTGTTCGTAAATTTTCTAATGGTATCGTTTAGAGAAATGTTGACCTTACGGGAAACAATCTTCAATCTATTGACAATAACACTAATAACAACAATAACACCAACACTAGCACTAACACTAATATTAACGCTAACACTAGCACTAACACTAACGCTAACACTAACACTAACACTAACACTAACACTAACACCAACATAACACTAACAATAACACTGACACTAACACTAACACTAACACCAATACTTTTCACTTACGGCGCGAACCGCGATAAACGACAATGGGAAAAAACCAACAAAATAATTATAGTGACTGTGAAAGTGAATTTCCATTGTAGTAAAAATCCGATTGAGATGGATCCCAACCCAGGGATTTCTGAGTCCAATTATTTTAAAGGGATGTATCTTGTTTGGCGTGATTAACTAATCAATTCGACAGAAGATATTGCTTATAGGTTTCGAAGAATTTTCCCCACAATAAAATAATGTTAAACTGAGCAGACTGCTGTCTCAAATATCAGTATAGTAACATCTTTGGTAAAAACCAACCTTTAACGAAATGAGGAGAGCAAAGTTGGGACAACAGAACCACGACGAAACACTCGCACACTTCACTTCACTTCACTTCACTTCACTTCACTTCACTTCACTTCACTTCACTTCACTTCACATCACAACCGATCGCGAACAACACCAACACTTAAATAAAACTATTACTATTCGAACACATGACAAACTTGGATGGATCTGAAACAAAAAGGAAAAAAAGCAGTAATATGATAATATGGTAATGTGATAATGTTTTATAACTGGACAAGACTGCATAGTCATTGCCCATTGTCAGTTGGGACTCTCCATCTTCCCCAAATTTCGTTTACTTCTTTCGAGTCCGCAGCATCCCCATTTCATCGTAACTCTGCAACTAGCTTCTAAAACAAAAAATTACAATTAGATGCGCTTAAAAACACGTACTCGATAAAGGTAGCAATGTTACCTCTTGTTCGACTTTTCCTATTTGTCGAAATAATCTTCTTATCTTCTATCTATCTATCTGAGACACTTCTGGGACGGTAATAATTTAGCAAAAGCCACACCTGCGACTTGTCAATCAATGGTAATTGTTTGTCGAAGTCCTCGACTACCCCACCAATGCGATGCTGTTCCACGTTCTTGAACAATTATTGATTAGTGTAAATTGGAACCCTGCAAAAATGTAATTAAAAACACAAATTCTAAACAGTAAAATATCTGATCATACATGCAGTTCAGATCCTACTCCTTGCTTGTTGAGACCCCTTCACCAACCCCCGCAAACTCGTCGGCTGTTTTGCGGTCCTCAACATCATCTCCATTTCTTCGCGTAATTCTGCACTCGCTTCTAAAACAAAAAATTGCAATTAGATAGGATTAAAAGCACGTACTGGATAAGGAGGCCAATGTTACCTCTTCTTTGAAATTTCCTGTTTATCGCATTAATCTCCTTATCATCCGAACTGGCCGAGACACTTTCGGGACGGTAATGATTTGGCATAGGGATACCTGCGACTTGTCAATCATGGGGTAATTGTTTCTGAAAGTCCTCGAGTCCTCCACTACCTCTTATATGAAGCAATTAATATTTGCTCCTCTATTCTTATTCCCCTGTTTAATAACAAATGTCGGTCTGAATGGTCAACTGTTTGATCTGCATAACTTCCCATCTTCCTCCTCCTTCGTATTGTAACTATTTTACCAAGTTAGTGCTCCTGTCTCAATCTAGTAAGACACATCACCTCCTCCATAATTCTATAAAGGTTTTACGGTTCTCCAGATTTAATTTGTTCGCCCGTTCGAACTCACAATCAGTTGGAAAGTAAGTAATGGGAATTAGGTACTTATTTGCTTCCTGTTCCTAAATTTTCTAATGGTATCGTTTAGAGCAATGTTGAACTTACGGGAAACAATCTTCATTCTATTGACACTAACACTAATAATAACAATAACACTAACACTAGCACTAACACTAACATTAACGCTAACACTAACACTAACATTAACGCTAACACTGACACTAACACTAACAATAACACCAATACTTTTCACTTATGGCGCGAACCGCGAAAAATGACAATGGGAAACCACCAAGAAAATAATTATAGTGACTGTGAAAGTGAATTTCCGTTGTAGTAAAAATCCGATTGAGATGGATCCCAACCCAGGGATTTCTGAGTCCAATTATTTTAAAGGGATGTATCTTGTTTGGCGTGATTAACTAATCAATTCGACAGAAGATATTGCTTATAGGTTTCGAAGAATTTTCCCCACAATAAAATAATGTTAAACTGAGCAGACTGCTGTCTCAAATATCAGTATAGTAACATATATGGTAAAAGAACCACCTTTAACGAAATGAGGAGAGCAAAGTTGGGACAACAGAACCACGACGAAACACTCGCACACTTCACTTCACTTCACTTCACTTCACTTCACTTCACTTCACTTCACTTCACTTCACTTCACATCACAACCGATCGCGAACAACACCAACACTTAAATAAAACTATTACTATTCGAACACATGACAAACTTGGATGGATCTGAAACAAAAAGGAAAAAAAGCAGTAATATGATAATATGGTAATGTGATAATGTTTTATAACTGGACAAGACTGCATAGTCATTGCCCATTGTCAGTTGGGACTCTCCATCTTCCCCAAATTTCGTTTACTTCTTTCGAGTCCGCAGCATCCCCATTCCATCGTAACTCTGCAACTAGCTTTTAAAACAAAAAATTACAATTAGATGCGCTTAAAAACACGTACTCGATAAAGGTAGCAATGTTACCTCTTGTTCGACTTTTCCTATTTGTCGAAATAATCTTCTTATCTTCTATCTATCTATCTGAGACACTTCTGGGACGGTAATAATTTAGCAAAAACCACACCTGCGACTTGTCAATCAATGGTAATTGTTTGTCGAAGTCGTCGACTACCCCACCAATGCGATGCTGTTCCACGTTCTTGAACAATTATTGATTAGTGTAAATTGGAACCCTGCAAAAATGTAATTAAAAACACAAATTCTAAACAGTAAAATATCTGATCATACATGCATTTCAGATCCTACTCCTTGCCTGTTGAGACCCCTTCACCAACCCCCGCAAACTCGTCGGCTGTTTTGCGGTCCTCAACATCATCTCCATTTCTTCGCGTAATTCTGCACTCGCTTCTAAAACAAAAAATTGCAATTAGATAGGATTAAAAACACGTACTGGATAAGGAGGCTAATATTACCTCTTCTTTGAAATTTCCTGTTTATCGCATTAATCTCCTTATCATCCGAACTGGCCGAGACACTTTCGGAACGGTAATGATTTGTCATAGGGATACCTGCGGTTTGTCAATCAAGGCCTAATTGTTTCTGAAAGTCCTCAAGTTCTCCACTACCCCTTATATGAAGGAATTAATCTTAACTCCTCTATTCTTTTACCCCTACTTAATGATAACTTTCCATCTTCCTCGTCCTTCGTATTGTAATTATTTTACCAAGTTAGTGTTCCTGTCTCAATCTAGTAAGACACATCATCACCTCCACAATTCTGTACAGGTTTTACGGTTCTCCAGATTTAATTTGTGCGCCCGTTCGAACTCACAATCAGTTCGAAAGTAAGTAATCGGAATTAGGTACTTATTTGCTTCCTGTTCCTAAAACATTCTAATGGTATCATTTAGAACAATGTCGACCCTTCGGGAACCAATCTTCATTCCATTGACACTAACACTAACACTAACACCAACACTTTTCACTTGATCCGAATACGCGAAAACGGCGCGAACCGCGAAAAATGACAATGGAAAACCACCAACAAAATAATTGTAGTGACTTTGAAAGTGAATTTCCACTGTGGTAAAAATCCGACTGCGATGGATCCCAACTCAGGAATTTCTGAGTACAATTATTGTAAAGGGATATATTTCGTTTGGCGTAATTAAGTAATAAATTCGAAAGAAGATATTGCTTATAAATTTCGAAGCGTTTTCCCCACAATAAAATTCTGTTAAATTGAGCAGACTGCTGTCCCAAAAATTAGTATAGTAACATCTTTGGTAAAAACCAACCTTTAACGAAACGAGGAGAGCAAAGTTGGGACAACAGAACCACGACGAACCTACGAGGAGGTATTTATTATTTTAAGAAGGATGGAGAATAAGTAACATATTTTGATCGAACAACAAACACATCAAACACGCAATAACGTGACGAAGTATGAAACAGAAAACTTTAACGATTTGTGTGGTCATGTTTAGTTGTGTCGACTGATTGATATTCTTTCTCTTCTGAAGAGAGAAGAGAAAGAAAAGAAGATAAGAGCCATCGCCCACGGGAACCTGAAAAAGAAAATAGATAACAAGTTTAGTACCGTCGTTTAAAAAAATATTTGGTTGGATGTAAAGCATTTTACTTACCGCTCATGCTGAAACAAATTCGGATGTAGATTAGTAAAAGGTAAAATGTATAAATAATTTATTGTCAACCCACCCCTTTGGGGTGGGAGATAAGTAGTACTGTACTTAGTTCATTACTTACGAAGTTGGGATAATTGTTAAGTGTTTAGATTGTGATAAATGTATGTCAACCACACGATTTTAAATTTAATCGCTTTTATGTACTATTAATGGACATTTGTCTGTGTGAATAGGTGTGTCTTTTAGAAGGGTGGAATTAGTGATAGTAATAGTATCTAATGCAAATTATAAAATTCAAATGTTACTTTATAAATTCAACATGTTGTGGTAGAAATGAGATTTTGATAATTACAGAAAATAAAATGACATACTTAATGTAAATTGAGAATAAAATTTGAAATGAAGTGTTGTGTGTCATTAACAATAAGACATTGTAAATGCAGCAAGCAACAGTGGCGGGGTAATTCGGTAAACAATCGTGAGCACCCACTCGTACGCCCATTTAACAAACGCTTACGACCAAACCGCAACAGAAAATAGTAAACAGCAAATTTAAAAATCAACGAACGAACGAACAAATAAATAATCAGATAGCTAAATGTTAATTGTGGTATTCATACCGAATTTTTAAAAATTTACTATTTTGAATAAGTAACTAAATATTGTTGTATTACAATAGTCACGGCATAAGCCATTAATTATTAAATAAAAAGAAAATTTTAAATTCATGTTCGTCAAACTTTCTAAAAATAGTAATTTCAAGATTAAGAAAAACATTTTCCAACAAATTTACTTTTGTTATTTACTTAACTTGGCGCCAACTTTGAACCTATTCGCGTGCCGCCACTGTTAGTTATTCCAGAAGAAGGTACCTTAACACTGACGCGTAACACCCAACACTTAAGCAACACTGTCTTCCTCACTACACTGCCACTAATATCTATATACACTAGCTGAAAAAAATATCAAATAGACCCAGCGAGTGACAAGTAAATAAACATACAAAATACACATAAAATAAACATGTAAAAAATATGTGTGCATGGTGTATAACATATATATATGTATGTGGACCAAAACACCCAAATGACAGCGTGAACGAAACCCATGTATCGTAGATACCGTAATTGTAAGAACAATTTTAAATTCTTCTTTCTCCGTCCTTAAACAACAGCTCACCAAAAAACAACAACAACATAACATAAACATAATACGGTGTAAAGGACCTAAGTCAGCAACTAATAATCATCATAAAACCCAAATAAGAACAAATGTTTGACGTCACAGGCGCAGCACCTGCATACGTCGGTCCCTAACACATGGAGCGACTATATTGAATAATGGATCAACAGAGGAGCCCAATAATACGCTAAATTACCGTTTGTAATTTACCTTAGAGGGCCGAACCACCAAATTAACCCCAAAATAATAACAATCAACAATAGAAATAGAAATGGAAATGCAAAAACTTGCCACTCAGGTCTATTTGAAACAATATTCATTAGTCACTTACTTTGAGGCGTCGGCTAGACCTCAATAGGGTTCACCGAAACCTTGATCTATCCAGCGTCGGATGTCCATGATCCTCATCCTCTCCGTGTTGATTGGGGGTGGTGGGTGGATGTCGTATCAGACTGGGTGGTGGGTGGAGGTGGGAACAATTAACCAAACCATTCCATCACTATCCATAACACTCGCACACTTCACTTCACTTCACTTCACTTCACATCACATCACAACCGATCGCGAAAACACCAACATTTAAATAAAACTGTTACGATTCGAACACATGACAAACTTCGATGGATCTGAAACAAATAGAAAAAAAAGCAGTAAAATGATAATACGGTAATGTGATAATGTTTTATAACTGGACAAGACTGCGTAGTGATTGCCCATTGTCAGTTGGGACTCTCCATCTTCCCCAAATTTCGTTTACTGTTTTTCGAGTCCGCAGCATCTCCATTTCTTCGTGTAATTTTGCACTCGCTTCTAAAACAAAAAATTACAATTAGATGCGATTATAAACACGTACTCGATAAAGGTGGCAATGTTACCTCTTGTTCGACTTTTCCTATTTATCGAAATAATCTTCTTATCTTCTATCTATCTATCTGAGACACTTCTGGGACGGTAATAATTTAGCAAAAACCACACCTGCGACTTGTCAATCAATGGTAATTGTTTGTCGAAGTCGTCGACTACCCCACCAATGCGATGCTGTTCCACGTTCTTGAACAATTATTGATTAGTGTAAATTGGAACCCTGCAAAAATGTAATTAAAAACACAAATTCTAAACAGTAAAATATCTGATCATACATGCATTTCAGATCCTACTCCTTGCCTGTTGAGACCCCTTCACCAACCCCCGCAAACTCGTCGGCTGTTTTGCGGTCCTCAACATCATCTCCATTTCTTCGCGTAATTCTGCACTCGCTTCTAAAACAAAAAATTGCAATTAGATAGGATTAAAAACACGTACTGGATAAGGAGGCTAATATTACCTCTTCTTTGAAATTTCCTGTTTATCGCATTAATCTCCTTATCATCCGAACTGGCCGAGACACTTTCGGAACGGTAATGATTTGTCATAGGGATACCTGCGGTTTGTCAATCAAGGCCTAATTGTTTCTGAAAGTCCTCAAGTTCTCCACTACCCCTTATATGAAGGAATTAATCTTAACTCCTCTATTCTTTTACCCCTACTTAATGATAACTTTCCATCTTCCTCGTCCTTCGTATTGTAATTATTTTACCAAGTTAGTGTTCCTGTCTCAATCTAGTAAGACACATCATCACCTCCACAATTCTGTACAGGTTTTACGGTTCTCCAGATTTAATTTGTGCGCCCGTTCGAACTCACAATCAGTTCGAAAGTAAGTAATCGGAATTAGGTACTTATTTGCTTCCTGTTCCTAAAACATTCTAATGGTATCATTTAGAACAATGTCGACCCTTCGGGAACCAATCTTCATTCCATTGACACTAACACTAACACTAACACCAACACTTTTCACTTGATCCGAATACGCGAAAACGGCGCGAACCGCGAAAAATGACAATGGAAAACCACCAACAAAATAATTGTAGTGACTTTGAAAGTGAATTTCCACTGTGGTAAAAATCCGACTGCGATGGATCCCAACTCAGGAATTTCTGAGTACAATTATTGTAAAGGGATATATTTCGTTTGGCGTAATTAAGTAATAAATTCGAAAGAAGATATTGCTTATAAATTTCGAAGCGTTTTCCCCACAATAAAATTCTGTTAAATTGAGCAGACTGCTGTCCCAAAAATTAGTATAGTAACATCTTTGGTAAAAACCAACCTTTAACGAAACGAGGAGAGCAAAGTTGGGACAACAGAACCACGACGAACCTACGAGGAGGTATTTATTATTTTAAGAAGGATGGAGAATAAGTAACATATTTTGATCGAACAACAAACACATCAAACACGCAATAACGTGACGAAGTATGAAACAGAAAACTTTAACGATTTGTGTGGTCATGTTTAGTTGTGTCGACTGATTGATATTCTTTCTCTTCTGAAGAGAGAAGAGAAAGAAAAGAAGATAAGAGCCATCGCCCACGGGAACCTGAAAAAGAAAATAGATAACAAGTTTAGTACCGTCGTTTAAAAAAATATTTGGTTGGATGTAAAGCATTTTACTTACCGCTCATGCTGAAACAAATTCGGATGTAGATTAGTAAAAGGTAAAATGTATAAATAATTTATTGTCAACCCACCCCTTTGGGGTGGGAGATAAGTAGTACTGTACTTAGTTCATTACTTACGAAGTTGGGATAATTGTTAAGTGTTTAGATTGTGATAAATGTATGTCAACCACACGATTTTAAATTTAATCGCTTTTATGTACTATTAATGGACATTTGTCTGTGTGAATAGGTGTGTCTTTTAGAAGGGTGGAATTAGTGATAGTAATAGTATCTAATGCAAATTATAAAATTCAAATGTTACTTTATAAATTCAACATGTTGTGGTAGAAATGAGATTTTGATAATTACAGAAAATAAAATGACATACTTAATGTAAATTGAGAATAAAATTTGAAATGAAGTGTTGTGTGTCATTAACAATAAGACATTGTAAATGCAGCAAGCAACAGTGGCGGGGTAATTCGGTAAACAATCGTGAGCACCCACTCGTACGCCCATTTAACAAACGCTTACGACCAAACCGCAACAGAAAATAGTAAACAGCAAATTTAAAAATCAACGAACGAACGAACAAATAAATAATCAGATAGCTAAATGTTAATTGTGGTATTCATACCGAATTTTTAAAAATTTACTATTTTGAATAAGTAACTAAATATTGTTGTATTACAATAGTCACGGCATAAGCCATTAATTATTAAATAAAAAGAAAATTTTAAATTCATGTTCGTCAAACTTTCTAAAAATAGTAATTTCAAGATTAAGAAAAACATTTTCCAACAAATTTACTTTTGTTATTTACTTAACTTGGCGCCAACTTTGAACCTATTCGCGTGCCGCCACTGTTAGTTATTCCAGAAGAAGGTACCTTAACACTGACGCGTAACACCCAACACTTAAGCAACACTGTCTTCCTCACTACACTGCCACTAATATCTATATACACTAGCTGAAAAAAATATCAAATAGACCCAGCGAGTGACAAGTAAATAAACATACAAAATACACATAAAATAAACATGTAAAAAATATGTGTGCATGGTGTATAACATATATATATGTATGTGGACCAAAACACCCAAATGACAGCGTGAACGAAACCCATGTATCGTAGATACTGTAATTGTAAGAACAATTTTAAATTCTTCTTTCTCCGTCCTTAAACAACAGCTCACCAAAAAACAACAACAACATAACATAAACATAATACGGTGTAAAGGACCTAAGTCAGCAACTAATAATCATCATAAAACCCAAATAAGAACAAATGTTTGACGTCACAGGCGCAGCACCTGCATACGTCGGTCCCTAACACATGGAGCGACTATATTGAATAATGGATCAACAGAGGAGCCCAATAATACGCTAAATTACCGTTTGTAATTTACCTTAGAGGGCCGAACCACCAAATTAACCCCAAAATAATAACAATCAACAATAGAAATAGAAATGGAAATGCAAAAACTTGCCACTCAGGTCTATTTGAAACAATATTCATTAGTCACTTACTTTGAGGCGTCGGCTAGACCTCAATAGGGTTCACCGAAACCTTGATCTATCCAGCGTCGGATGTCCATGATCCTCATCCTCTCCGTGTTGATTGGGGGTGGTGGGTGGATGTCGTATCAGACTGGGTGGTGGGTGGAGGTGGGAACAATTAACCAAACCATTCCATCACTATCCATAACACTCGCACACTTCACTTCACTTCACTTCACTTCACATCACATCACAACCGATCGCGAAAACACCAACATTTAAATAAAACTGTTACGATTCGAACACATGACAAACTTCGATGGATCTGAAACAAATAGAAAAAAAAGCAGTAAAATGATAATACGGTAATGTGATAATGTTTTATAACTGGACAAGACTGCGTAGTGATTGCTCATTGTCAGTTGGGACTCTCCATCTTCCCCAAATTTCGTTTACTGTTTTTCGAGTCCGCAGCATCTCCATTTCTTCGTGTAATTTTGCACTCGCTTCTAAAACAAAAAATTACAATTAGATGCGATTATAAACACGTACTCGATAAAGGTGGCAATGTTACCTCTTGTTCGACTTTTCCTATTTATCGAAATAATCTTCTTATCTTCTATCTATCTATCTGAGACACTTCTGGGACGGTAATAATTTAGCAAAAACTACACCTGCGACTTGTCAATCAATGGTAATTGTTTGTCGAAGTCCTCGACTACCCCACCAATGCGATGCTGTTCCACGTTCTTGAACAATTATTGATTAGTGTAAATTGGAACCCTGCAAAAATGTAATTAAAAACACAAATTCTAAACAGTAAAATATCTGATCATACATGCAGTTCAGATCCAACTCCTTGCCTGTTGAGACCCCTTCACCAACCCCCGCAAACTCGTCGGCTGTTTTGCGGTCCTCAACATCATCCCCATTTCATCGTAACTCTGCAACTAGCTTCTAAAACAAAAAATTACAATTAGATGCGCTTAAAAACACGTACTCGATAAAGGTAGCAATGTTACCTCTTGTTCGACTTTTCCTATTTGTCGAAATAATCTTCTTATCTTCCGAACTGGCCGAGACACTTTCGGAACGGTAATGATTTGGCATAGGGATACCTGCGACTTGTCAATCAAGGCGTAATTGTTTCTGGAAGTCCTCAAGTTCCCCACTACCCCTTATATGAAGGAATTAATCTTAACTCCTCTATTCTTTTACTTCTGTTTAATGATAACTTTCCATCTTTCTCGTCCTGCGTATTGTAATTATTTTACCAAGTTAGTGTTCCTGTCTCAATCTAGTAAGACACATCATCACCTCCACAATTCTATAAAGGTTTTACGGTTCTTCAGATTTAATTTGTTCGCCCGTTCGAACTCACAATCAGTTGGAAAGTAAGTAATGGGAATTAGGTACTTATTTGCATCCTGTTCGTAAATTTTCTAATGGTATCGTTTAGAGAAATGTTGACCTTACGGGAAACAATCTTCAATCTACTGACAATAACACTAATAACAACAATAACACCAACACTAGCACTAACACTAATATTAACGCTAACACTAGCACTAACACTAACGCTAACACTAACACTAACACTAACACTAACACCAACATAACACTAACAATAACACTGACACTAACACTAACACTAACACCAATACTTTTCACTTACGGCGCGAACCGCGATAAACGACAATGGGAAAAAACCAACAAAATAATTATAGTGACTGTGAAAGTGAATTTCCATTGTAGTAAAAATCCGATTGAGATGGATCCCAACCCAGGGATTTCTGAGTCCAATTATTTTAAAGGGATGTATCTTGTTTGGCGTGATTAACTAATCAATTCGACAGAAGATATTGCTTATAGGTTTCGAAGAATTTTCCCCACAATAAAATAATGTTAAACTGAGCAGACTGCTGTCTCAAATATCAGTATAGTAACATCTTTGGTAAAAACCAACCTTTAACGAAATGAGGAGAGCAAAGTTGGGACAACAGAACCACGACGAAACACTCGCACACTTCACTTCACTTCACTTCACTTCACTTCACTTCACTTCACATCACAACCGATCGCGAACAACACCAACACTTAAATAAAACTATTACTATTCGAACACATGACAAACTTGGATGGATCTGAAACAAAAAGGAAAAAAAGCAGTAATATGATAATATGGTAATGTGATAATGTTTTATAACTGGACAAGACTGCATAGTCATTGCCCATTGTCAGTTGGGACTCTCCATCTTCCCCAAATTTCGTTTACTTCTTTCGAGTCCGCAGCATCCCCATTTCATCGTAACTCTGCAACTAGCTTCTAAAACAAAAAATTACAATTAGATGCGCTTAAAAACACGTACTCGATAAAGGTAGCAATGTTACCTCTTGTTCGACTTTTCCTATTTGTCGAAATAATCTTCTTATCTTCTATCTATCTATCTGAGACACTTCTGGGACGGTAATAATTTAGCAAAAGCCACACCTGCGACTTGTCAATCAATGGTAATTGTTTGTCGAAGTCCTCGACTACCCCACCAATGCGATGCTGTTCCACGTTCTTGAACAATTATTGATTAGTGTAAATTGGAACCCTGCAAAAATGTAATTAAAAACACAAATTCTAAACAGTAAAATATCTGATCATACATGCAGTTCAGATCCTACTCCTTGCTTGTTGAGACCCCTTCACCAACCCCCGCAAACTCGTCGGCTGTTTTGCGGTCCTCAACATCATCTCCATTTCTTCGCGTAATTCTGCACTCGCTTCTAAAACAAAAAATTGCAATTAGATAGGATTAAAAGCACGTACTGGATAAGGAGGCCAATGTTACCTCTTCTTTGAAATTTCCTGTTTATCGCATTAATCTCCTTATCATCCGAACTGGCCGAGACACTTTCGGGACGGTAATGATTTGGCATAGGGATACCTGCGACTTGTCAATCATGGGGTAATTGTTTCTGAAAGTCCTCGAGTCCTCCACTACCTCTTATATGAAGCAATTAATATTTGCTCCTCTATTCTTATTCCCCTGTTTAATAACAAATGTCGGTCTGAATGGTCAACTGTTTGATCTGCATAACTTCCCATCTTCCTCCTCCTTCGTATTGTAACTATTTTACCAAGTTAGTGCTCCTGTCTCAATCTAGTAAGACACATCACCTCCTCCATAATTCTATAAAGGTTTTACGGTTCTCCAGATTTAATTTGTTCGCCCGTTCGAACTCACAATCAGTTGGAAAGTAAGTAATGGGAATTAGGTACTTATTTGCTTCCTGTTCCTAAATTTTCTAATGGTATCGTTTAGAGCAATGTTGAACTTACGGGAAACAATCTTCATTCTATTGACACTAACACTAATAATAACAATAACACTAACACTAGCACTAACACTAACATTAACGCTAACACTAACACTAACATTAACGCTAACACTGACACTAACACTAACAATAACACCAATACTTTTCACTTATGGCGCGAACCGCGAAAAATGACAATGGGAAACCACCAAGAAAATAATTATAGTGACTGTGAAAGTGAATTTCCGTTGTAGTAAAAATCCGATTGAGATGGATCCCAACCCAGGGATTTCTGAGTCCAATTATTTTAAAGGGATGTATCTTGTTTGGCGTGATTAACTAATCAATTCGACAGAAGATATTGCTTATAGGTTTCGAAGAATTTTCCCCACAATAAAATAATGTTAAACTGAGCAGACTGCTGTCTCAAATATCAGTATAGTAACATATATGGTAAAAGAACCACCTTTAACGAAATGAGGAGAGCAAAGTTGGGACAACAGAACCACGACGAAACACTCGCACACTTCACTTCACTTCACTTCACTTCACTTCACTTCACTTCACTTCACATCACAACCGATCGCGAACAACACCAACACTTAAATAAAACTATTACTATTCGAACACATGACAAACTTGGATGGATCTGAAACAAAAAGGAAAAAAAGCAGTAATATGATAATATGGTAATGTGATAATGTTTTATAACTGGACAAGACTGCATAGTCATTGCCCATTGTCAGTTGGGACTCTCCATCTTCCCCAAATTTCGTTTACTTCTTTCGAGTCCGCAGCATCCCCATTCCATCGTAACTCTGCAACTAGCTTCTAAAACAAAAAATTACAATTAGATGCGCTTAAAAACACGTACTCGATAAAGGTAGCAATGTTACCTCTTGTTCGACTTTTCCTATTTGTCGAAATAATCTTCTTATCTTCTATCTATCTATCTGAGACACTTCTGGGACGGTAATAATTTAGCAAAAACCACACCTGCGACTTGTCAATCAATGGTAATTGTTTGTCGAAGTCGTCGACTACCCCACCAATGCGATACTGTTCCACGTTCTTGAACAATTATTGATTAGTGTAAATTGGAACCCTGCAAAAATGTAATTAAAAACACAAATTCTAAACAGTAAAATATCTGATCATACATGCATTTCAGATCCTACTCCTTGCCTGTTGAGACCCCTTCACCAACCCCCGCAAACTCGTCGGCTGTTTTGCGGTCCTCAACATCATCTCCATTTCTTCGCGTAATTCTGCACTCGCTTCTAAAACAAAAAATTGCAATTAGATAGGATTAAAAACACGTACTGGATAAGGAGGCTAATATTACCTCTTCTTTGAAATTTCCTGTTTATCGCATTAATCTCCTTATCATCCGAACTGGCCGAGACACTTTCGGAACGGTAATGATTTGGCATAGGGATACCTGCGACTTGTCAATCAAGGCCTAATTGTTTCTGAAAGTCCTCAAGTTCTCCACTACCCCTTATATGAAGGAATTAATCTTAACTCCTCTATTCTTTTACCCCTACTTAATGATAACTTTCCATCTTCCTCGTCCTTCGTATTGTAATTATTTTACCAAGTTAGTGTTCCTGTCTCAATCTAGTAAGACACATCATCACCTCCACAATTCTGTACAGGTTTTACGGTTCTCCAGATTTAATTTGTGCGCCCGTTCGAACTCACAATCAGTTCGAAAGTAAGTAATCGGAATTAGGTACTTATTTGCTTCCTGTTCCTAAAACATTCTAATGGTATCATTTAGAACAATGTCGACCCTTCGGGAACCAATCTTCATTCCATTGACACTAACACTAACACTAACACCAACACTTTTCACTTGATCCGAATACGCGAAAACGGCGCGAACCGCGAAAAATGACAATGGAAAACCACCAACAAAATAATTGTAGTGACTTTGAAAGTGAATTTCCACTGTGGTAAAAATCCGACTGCGATGGATCCCAACTCAGGAATTTCTGAGTACAATTATTGTAAAGGGATATATTTCGTTTGGCGTAATTAAGTAATAAATTCGAAAGAAGATATTGCTTATAAATTTCGAAGCGTTTTCCCCACAATAAAATTCTGTTAAATTGAGCAGACTGCTGTCCCAAAAATTAGTATAGTAACATCTTTGGTAAAAACCAACCTTTAACGAAACGAGGAGAGCAAAGTTGGGACAACAGAACCACGACGAACCTACGAGGAGGTATTTATTATTTTAAGAAGGATGGAGAATAAGTAACATATTTTGATCGAACAACAAACACATCAAACACGCAATAACGTGACGAAGTATGAAACAGAAAACTTTAACGATTTGTGTGGTCATGTTTAGTTGTGTCGACTGATTGATATTCTTTCTCTTCTGAAGAGAGAAGAGAAAGAAAAGAAGATAAGAGCCATCGCCCACGGGAACCTGAAAAAGAAAATAGATAACAAGTTTAGTACCGTCGTTTAAAAAAATATTTGGTTGGATGTAAAGCATTTTACTTACCGCTCATGCTGAAACAAATTCGGATGTAGATTAGTAAAAGGTAAAATGTATAAATAATTTATTGTCAACCCACCCCTTTGGGGTGGGAGATAAGTAGTACTGTACTTAGTTCATTACTTACGAAGTTGGGATAATTGTTAAGTGTTTAGATTGTGATAAATGTATGTCAACCACACGATTTTAAATTTAATCGTTTTTATGTACTATTAATGGACATTTGTCTGTGTGAATAGGTGTGTCTTTTAGAAGGGTGGAATTAGTGATAGTAATAGTATCTAATGCAAATTATAAAATTCAAAGGTTACTTTATAAATTCAACATGTTGTGGTAGAAATGAGATTTTGATAATTACAGAAAATAAAATGACATACTTAATGTAAATTGAGAATAAAATTTGAAATGAAGTGTTGTGTGTCATTAACAATAAGACATTGTAAATGCAGCAAGCAACAGTGGCGGGGTAATTCGGTAAACAATCGTGAGCACCCACTCGTACGCCCATTTAACAAACGCTTACGACCAAACCGCAACAGAAAATAGTAAACAGCAAATTTAAAAATCAACGAACGAACGAACAAATAAATAATCAGATAGCTAAATGTTAATTGTGGTATTCATACCGAATTTTTAAAAATTTACTATTTTGAATAAGTAACTAAATATTGTTGTATTACAATAGTCACGGCATAAGCCATTAATTATTAAATAAAAAGAAAATTTTAAATTCATGTTCGTCAAACTTTCTAAAAATAGTAATTTCAAGATTAAGAAAAACATTTTCCAACAAATTTACTTTTGTTATTTACTTAACTTGGCGCCAACTTTGAACCTATTCGCGTGCCGCCACTGTTAGTTATTTCAGAAGAAGGTACCTTAACACTGACGCGTAACACCCAACACTTAAGCAACACTGTCTTCCTCACTACACTGCCACTAATATCTATATACACTAGCTGAAAAAAATATCAAATAGACCCAGCGAGTGACAAGTAAATAAACATACAAAATACACATAAAATAAACATGTAAAAAATATGTGTGCATGGTGTATAACATATATATATGTATGTGGACCAAAACACCCAAATGACAGCGTGAACGAAACCCATGTATCGTAGATACCGTAATTGTAAGAACAATTTTAAATTCTTCTTTCTCCGTCCTTAAACAACAGCTCACCAAAAAACAACAACAACATAACATAAACATAATACGGTGTAAAGGACCTAAGTCAGCAACTAATAATCATCATAAAACCCAAATAAGAACAAATGTTTGACGTCACAGGCGCAGCACCTGCATACGTCGGTCCCTAACACATGGAGCGACTATATTGAATAATGGATCAACAGAGGAGCCCAATAATACGCTAAATTACCGTTTGTAATTTACCTTAGAGGGCCGAACCACCAAATTAACCCCAAAATAATAACAATCAACAATAGAAATAGAAATGGAAATGCAAAAACTTGCCACTCAGGTCTATTTGAAACAATATTCATTAGTCACTTACTTTGAGGCGTCGGCTAGACCTCAATAGGGTTCACCGAAACCTTGATCTATCCAGCGTCGGATGTCCATGATCCTCATCCTCTCCGTGTTGATTGGGGGTGGTGGGTGGATGTCGTATCAGACTGGGTGGTGGGTGGAGGTGGGAACAATTAACCAAACCATTCCATCACTATCCATAACACTCGCACACTTCACTTCACTTCACTTCACTTCACATCACATCACAACCGATCGCGAAAACACCAACATTTAAATAAAACTGTTACGATTCGAACACATGACAAACTTCGATGGATCTGAAACAAATAGAAAAAAAAGCAGTAAAATGATAATACGGTAATGTGATAATGTTTTATAACTGGACAAGACTGCGTAGTGATTGCCCATTGTCAGTTGGGACTCTCCATCTTCCCCAAATTTCGTTTACTGTTTTTCGAGTCCGCAGCATCTCCATTTCTTCGTGTAATTTTGCACTCGCTTCTAAAACAAAAAATTACAATTAGATGCGATTATAAACACGTACTCGATAAAGGTGGCAATGTTACCTCTTGTTCGACTTTTCCTATTTATCGAAATAATCTTCTTATCTTCTATCTATCTATCTGAGACACTTCTGGGACGGTAATAATTTAGCAAAAACCACACCTGCGACTTGTCAATCAATGGTAATTGTTTGTCGAAGTCGTCGACTACCCCACCAATGCGATGCTGTTCCACGTTCTTGAACAATTATTGATTAGTGTAAATTGGAACCCTGCAAAAATGTAATTAAAAACACAAATTCTAAACAGTAAAATATCTGATCATACATGCAGTTCAGATCCTACTCCTTGCTTGTTGAGACCCCTTCACCAACCCCCGCAAACTCGTCGGCTGTTTTGCGGTCCTCAACATCATCCCCATTTCATCGTAACTCTGCAACTAGCTTCTAAAACAAAAAATTACAATTAGATGCGCTTAAAAACACGTACTCGATAAAGGTAGCAATGTTACCTCTTGTTCGACTTTTCCTATTTGTCAAAATAATCTTCTTATCTTCCGAACTGGCCGAGACACTTTCGGAACGGTAATGATTTGGCATAGGGATACCTGCGACTTGTCAATCAAGGCGTAATTGTTTCTGGAAGTCCTCAAGTTCCCCACTACCCCTTATATGAAGGAATTAATCTTAACTCCTCTATTCTTTTACTTCTGTTTAATGATAACTTTCCATCTTTCTCGTCCTGCGTATTGTAATTATTTTACCAAGTTAGTGTTCCTGTCTCAATCTAGTAAGACACATCATCACCTCCACAATTCTATAAAGGTTTTACGGTTCTTCAGATTTAATTTGTTCGCCCGTTCGAACTCACAATCAGTTGGAAAGTAAGTAATGGGAATTAGGTACTTATTTGCATCCTGTTCGTAAATTTTCTAATGGTATCGTTTAGAGAAATGTGGACCTTACGGGAAACAATCTTCAATCTATTGACAATAACACTAATAACAACAATAACACCAACACTAGCACTAACACTAACATTAACGCTAACACTAGCACTAACACTAACGCTAACACTAACGCTAACACTAACACTAACACTAACGCTAACACTAACACCAACATAACACTAACAATAACACTGACACTAACACTAACACTAACACCAATACTTTTCACTTACGGCGCGAACCGCGATAAACGACAATGGGAAAAAACCAACAGAATAATTATAGTGACTGTGAAAGTGAATTTCCATTGTAGTAAAAATCCGATTGAGATGGATCCCAACCCAGGGATTTCTGAGTCCAATTATTTTAAAGGGATGTATCTTGTTTGGCGTGATTAACTAATCAATTCGACAGAAGATATTGCTTATAGGTTTCGAAGAATTTTCCCCACAATAAAATAATGTTAAACTGAGCAGACTGCTGTCTCAAATATCAGTATAGTAACATATATGGTAAAAGAACCACCTTTAACGAAATGAGGAGAGCAAAGTTGGGACAACAGAACCACGACGAAACACTCGCACACTTCACTTCACTTCACTTCACTTCACTTCACTTCACATCACAACCGATCGCGAACAACACCAACACTTAAATAAAACTATTACTATTCGAACACATGACAAACTTGGATGGATCTGAAACAAAAAGGAAAAAAAGCAGTAATATGATAATATGGTAATGTGATAATGTTTTATAACTGGACAAGACTGCATAGTCATTGCCCATTGTCAGTTGGGACTCTCCATCTTCCCCAAATTTCGTTTACTTCTTTCGAGTCCGCAGCATCCCCATTCCATCGTAACTCTGCAACTAGCTTTTAAAACAAAAAATTACAATTAGATGCGCTTAAAAACACGTACTCGATAAAGGTAGCAATGTTACCTCTTGTTCGACTTTTCCTATTTGTCGAAATAATCTTCTTATCTTCTATCTATCTATCTGAGACACTTCTGGGACGGTAATAATTTAGCAAAAACCACACCTGCGACTTGTCAATCAATGGTAATTGTTTGTCGAAGTCGTCGACTACCCCACCAATGCGATACTGTTCCACGTTCTTGAACAATTATTGATTAGTGTAAATTGGAACCCTGCAAAAATGTAATTAAAAGCACAAATTCTAAACAGTAAAATATCTGATCATACATGCATTTCAGATCCTACTCCTTGCCTGTTGAGACCCCTTCACCAACCCCCGCAAACTCGTCGGCTGTTTTGCGGTCCTCAACATCATCTCCATTTCTTCGCGTAATTCTGCACTCGCTTCTAAAACAAAAAATTGCAATTAGATAGGATTAAAAACACGTACTGGATAAGGAGGCTAATATTACCTCTTCTTTGAAATTTCCTGTTTATCGCATTAATCTCCTTATCATCCGAACTGGCCGAGACACTTTCGGAACGGTAATGATTTGGCATAGGGATACCTGCGACTTGTCAATCAAGGCCTAATTGTTTCTGAAAGTCCTCAAGTTCTCCACTACCCCTTATATGAAGGAATTAATCTTAACTCCTCTATTCTTTTACCCCTACTTAATGATAACTTTCCATCTTCCTCGTCCTTCGTATTGTAATTATTTTACCAAGTTAGTGTTCCTGTCTCAATCTAGTAAGACACATCATCACCTCCACAATTCTGTACAGGTTTTACGGTTCTCCAGATTTAATTTGTGCGCCCGTTCGAACTCACAATCAGTTGGAAAGTAAGTAATGGGAATTAGGTACTTATTTGCATCCTGTTCGTAAATTTTCTAATGGTATCGTTTAGAGAAATGTTGACCTTACGGGAAACAATCTTCAATCTATTGACAATAACACTAATAACAACAATAACACCAACACTAGCACTAACACTAACATTAACGCTAACACTAGCACTAACACTAACGCTAACACTAACGCTAACACTAACACTAACACTAACGCTAACACTAACACCAACATAACACTAACAATAACACTGACACTAACACTAACACTAACACCAATACTTTTCACTTACGGCGCGAACCGCGATAAATGACAATGGGAAAAAACCAACAAAATAATTATAGTGACTGTGAAAGTGAATTTCCATTGTAGTAAAAATCCGATTGAGATGGATCCCAACCCAGGGATTTCTGAGTCCAATTATTTTAAAGGGATGTATCTTGTTTGGCGTGATTAACTAATCAATTCGACAGAAGATATTGCTTATAGGTTTCGAAGAATTTTCCCCACAATAAAATAATGTTAAACTGAGCAGACTGCTGTCTCAAATATCAGTATAGTAACATATATGGTAAAAGAACCACCTTTAACGAAATGAGGAGAGCAAAGTTGGGACAACAGAACCACGACGAAACACTCGCACACTTCACTTCACTTCACTTCACTTCACTTCACTTCACTTCACTTCACTTCACATCACAACCGATCGCGAACAACACCAACACTTAAATAAAACTATTACTATTCGAACACATGACAAACTTGGATGGATCTGAAACAAAAAGGAAAAAAAGCAGTAATATGATAATATGGTAATGTGATAATGTTTTATAACTGTACAAGACTGCATAGTCATTGCCCATTGTCAGTTGGGACTCTCCATCTTCCCCAAATTTCGTTTACTTCTTTCGAGTCCGCAGCATCCCCATTTCATCGTAACTCTGCAACTAGCTTCTAAAACAAAAAATTACAATTAGATGCGCTTAAAAACACGTACTCGATAAAGGTGGCAATGTTACCTCTTGTTCGACTTTTCCTATTTGTCGAAATAATCTTCTTATCTTCTATCTATCTATCTGAGACACTTCTGGGACGGTAATAATTTAGCAAAAGCCACACCTGCGACTTGTCAATCAATGGTAATTGTTTGTCGAAGTCCTCGACTACCCCACCAATGCGATGCTGTTCCACGTTCTTGAACAATTATTGATTAGTGTAAATTGGAACCCTGCAAAAATGTAATTAAAAACACAAATTCTAAACAGTAAAATATCTGATCATACATGCAGTTCAGATCCTACTCCTTGCTTGTTGAGACCCCTTCACCAACCCCCGCAAACTCGTCGGCTGTTTTGCGGTCCTCAACATCATCTCCATTTCTTCGCGTAATTCTGCACTCGCTTCTAAAACAAAAAATTGCAATTAGATAGGATTAAAAGCACGTACTGGATAAGGAGGCCAATGTTACCTCTTCTTTGAAATTTCCTGTTTATCGCATTAATCTCCTTATCATCCGAACTGGCCGAGACACTTTCGGGACGGTAATGATTTGGCATAGGGATACCTGCGACTTGTCAATCATGGGGTAATTGTTTCTGAAAGTCCTCGAGTCCTCCACTACCTCTTATATGAAGCAATTAATATTTGCTCCTCTATTCTTATTCCCCTGTTTAATAACAAATGTCGGTCTGAATGGTCAACTGTTTGATCTGCATAACTTCCCATCTTCCTCCTCCTTCGTATTGTAACTATTTTACCAAGTTAGTGCTCCTGTCTCAATCTAGTAAGACACATCACCTCCTCCATAATTCTATAAAGGTTTTACGGTTCTCCAGATTTAATTTGTTCGCCCGTTCGAACTCACAATCAGTTGGAAAGTAAGTAATGGGAATTAGGTACTTATTTGCTTCCTGTTCCTAAATTTTCTAATGGTATCGTTTAGAGCAATGTTGAACTTACGGGAAACAATCTTCATTCTATTGACACTAACACTAATAATAACAATAACACTAACACTAGCACTAACACTAACATTAACGCTAACACTAACACTAACATTAACGCTAACACTGACACTAACACTAACAATAACACCAATACTTTTCACTTATGGCGCGAACCGCGAAAAATGACAATGGGAAACCACCAAGAAAATAATTATAGTGACTGTGAAAGTGAATTTCCGTTGTAGTAAAAATCCGATTGAGATGGATCCCAACCCAGGGATTTCTGAGTCCAATTATTTTAAAGGGATGTATCTTGTTTGGCGTGATTAACTAATCAATTCGACAGAAGATATTGCTTATAGGTTTCGAAGAATTTTCCCCACAATAAAATAATGTTAAACTGAGCAGACTGCTGTCTCAAATATCAGTATAGTAACATATATGGTAAAAGAACCACCTTTAACGAAATGAGGAGAGCAAAGTTGGGACAACAGAACCACGACGAAACACTCGCACACTTCACTTCACTTCACTTCACTTCACTTCACTTCACTTCACTTCACATCACAACCGATCGCGAACAACACCAACACTTAAATAAAACTATTACTATTCGAACACATGACAAACTTGGATGGATCTGAAACAAAAAGGAAAAAAAGCAGTAATATGATAATATGGTAATGTGATAATGTTTTATAACTGGACAAGACTGCATAGTCATTGCCCATTGTCAGTTGGGACTCTCCATCTTCCCCAAATTTCGTTTACTTCTTTCGAGTCCGCAGCATCCCCATTTCATCGTAACTCTGCAACTAGCTTCTAAAACAAAAAATTACAATTAGATGCGCTTAAAAACACGTACTCGATAAAGGTAGCAATGTTACCTCTTGTTCGACTTTTCCTATTTGTCGAAATAATCTTCTTATCTTCTATCTATCTATCTGAGACACTTCTGGGACGGTAATAATTTAGCAAAAACCGCACCTGCGACTTGTCAATCAATGGTAATTGTTTGTCGAAGTCGTCGACTACCCCACCAATGCGATGCTGTTCCACGTTCTTGAACAATTATTGATTAGTGTAAATTGGAACCCTGCAAAAATGTAATTAAAAACACAAATTCTAAACAGTAAAATATCTGATCATACATGCATTTCAGATCCTACTCCTTGCCTGTTGAGACCCCTTCACCAACCCCCGCAAACTCGTCGGCTGTTTTGCGGTCCTCAACATCATCTCCATTTCTTCGCGTAATTCTGCACTCGCTTCTGAAACAAAAAATTGCAATTAGATAGGATTAAAAACACGTACTGGATAAGGAGGCTAATATTACCTCTTCTTTGAAATTTCCTGTTTATCGCATTAATCTCCTTATCATCCGAACTGGCCGAGACACTTTCGGAACGGTAATGATTTGGCATAGGGATACCTGCGACTTGTCAATCAAGGCCTAATTGTTTCTGAAAGTCCTCAAGTTCTCCACTACCCCTTATATGAAGGAATTAATCTTAACTCCTCTATTCTTTTACCCCTACTTAATGATAACTTTCCATCTTCCTCGTCCTTCGTATTGTAATTATTTTACCAAGTTAGTGTTCCTGTCTCAATCTAGTAAGACACATCATCACCTCCACAATTCTGTACAGGTTTTACGGTTCTCCAGATTTAATTTGTGCGCCCGTTCGAACTCACAATCAGTTCGAAAGTAAGTAATCGGAATTAGGTACTTATTTGCTTCCTGTTCCTAAAACATTCTAATGGTATCATTTAGAACAATGTCGACCCTTCGGGAACCAATCTTCATTCCATTGACACTAACACTAACACTAACACCAACACTTTTCACTTGATCCGAATACGCGAAAACGGCGCGAACCGCGAAAAATGACAATGGAAAACCACCAACAAAATAATTGTAGTGACTTTGAAAGTGAATTTCCACTGTGGTAAAAATCCGACTGCGATGGATCCCAACTCAGGAATTTCTGAGTACAATTATTGTAAAGGGATATATTTCGTTTGGCGTAATTAAGTAATAAATTCGAAAGAAGATATTGCTTATAAATTTCGAAGCGTTTTCCCCACAATAAAATTCTGTTAAATTGAGCAGACTGCTGTCCCAAAAATTAGTATAGTAACATCTTTGGTAAAAACCAACCTTTAACGAAACGAGGAGAGCAAAGTTGGGACAACAGAACCACGACGAACCTACGAGGAGGTATTTATTATTTTAAGAAGGATGGAGAATAAGTAACATATTTTGATCGAACAACAAACACATCAAACACGCAATAACGTGACGAAGTATGAAACAGAAAACTTTAACGATTTGTGTGGTCATGTTTAGTTGTGTCGACTGATTGATATTCTTTCTCTTCTGAAGAGAGAAGAGAAAGAAAAGAAGATAAGAGCCATCGCCCACGGGAACCTGAAAAAGAAAATAGATAACAAGTTTAGTACCGTCGTTTAAAAAAATATTTGGTTGGATGTAAAGCATTTTACTTACCGCTCATGCTGAAACAAATTCGGATGTAGATTAGTAAAAGGTAAAATGTATAAATAATTTATTGTCAACCCACCCCTTTGGGGTGGGAGATAAGTAGTACTGTACTTAGTTCATTACTTACGAAGTTGGGATAATTGTTAAGTGTTTAGATTGTGATAAATGTATGTCAACCACACGATTTTAAATTTAATCGTTTTTATGTACTATTAATGGACATTTGTCTGTGTGAATAGGTGTGTCTTTTAGAAGGGTGGAATTAGTGATAGTAATAGTATCTAATGCAAATTATAAAATTCAAAGGTTACTTTATAAATTCAACATGTTGTGGTAGAAATGAGATTTTGATAATTACAGAAAATAAAATGACATACTTAATGTAAATTGAGAATAAAATTTGAAATGAAGTGTTGTGTGTCATTAACAATAAGACATTGTAAATGCAGCAAGCAACAGTGGCGGGGTAATTCGGTAAACAATCGTGAGCACCCACTCGTACGCCCATTTAACAAACGCTTACGACCAAACCGCAACAGAAAATAGTAAACAGCAAATTTAAAAATCAACGAACGAACGAACAAATAAATAATCAGGTAGCTAAATGTTAATTGTGGTATTCATACCGAATTTTTAAAAAATTACTATTTTGAATAAGTAACTAAATATTGTTGTATTACAATAGTCACGGCATAAGCCATTAATTATTAAATAAAAAGAAAATTTTAAATTCATGTTCGTCAAACTTTCTAAAAATAGTAATTTCAAGATTAAGAAAAACATTTTCCAACAAATTTACTTTTGTTATTTACTTAACTTGGCGCCAACTTTGAACCTATTCGCGTACCGCCACTGTTAGTTATTCCAGAAGAAGGTACCCTAACACTGACGCGTAACACCCAACACTTAAGCAACACTGTCTTCCTCACTACACTGCCACTAATATCTATATACACTAGCTGAAAAAAATATCAAATAGACCCAGCGAGTGACAAGTAAATAAACATACAAAATACACATAAAATAAACATGTAAAAAATATGTGTGCATGGTGTATAACATATGTATATGTATGTGGACCAAAACACCCAAATGACAGCGTGAACGAAACCCATGTATCGTAGATACTGTAATTGTAAGAACAATTTTAAATTCTTCTTTCTCCGTCCTTAAACAACAGCTCACCAAAAAACAACAACAACATAACATAAACATAATACGGTGTAAAGGACCTAAGTCAGCAACTAATAATCATCATAAAACCCAAATAAGAACAAATGTTTGACGTCACAGGCGCAGCACCTGCATACGTCGGTCCCTAACACATGGAGCGACTATATTGAATAATGGATCAACAGAGGAGCCCAATAATACGCTAAATTACCGTTTGTAATTTACCTTAGAGGGCCGAACCACCAAATTAACCCCAAAATAATAACAATCAACAATAGAAATAGAAATGGAAATGCAAAAACTTGCCACTCAGGTCTATTTGAAACAATATTCATTAGCCACTTACTTTGAGGCGTCGGCTAGACCTCAATAGGGTTCACCGAAACCTTCATCTATCCAGCGTCGGATGTCCAGGATCCTCATCCTCTCCGTGTTGATTGGGGGTGGTGGGTGGATGTCGTATCAGACTGGGTGGTGGGTGGAGGCGGGAACAATTAACCAAACCATTCCATCACTATCCATAACACTCGCACACTTCACTTCACTTCACATCACATCACAACCGATCGCGAAAACACCAACATTTAAATAAAACTGTTACGATTCGAACACATGACAAACTTCGATGGATCTGAAACAAAAAGAAAAAAAAGCAGTAAAATGATAATACGGTAATGTGATAATGTTTTATAACTGGACAAGACTGCGTAGTGATTGCCCATTGTCAGTTGGGACTCTCCATCTTCCCCAAATTTCGTTTACTGTTTTTCGAGTCCGCAGCATCTCCATTTCTTCGTGTAATTTTGCACTCGCTTCTAAAACAAAAAATTACAATTAGATGCGATTATAAACACGTACTCGATAAAGGTGGCAATATTACCTCTTGTTCGACTTTTCCTATTTATCGAAATAATCTTCTTATCTTCTATCTATCTATCTGAGACACTTCTGGGACGGTAATAATTTAGCAAAAACTACACCTGCGACTTGTCAATCAATGGTAATTGTTTGTCGAAGTCCTCGACTACCCCACCAATGCGATGCTGTTCCACGTTCTTGAACAATTATTGATTAGTGTAAATTGGAACCCTGCAAAAATGTAATTAAAAACACAAATTCTAAACAGTAAAATATCTGATCATACATGCAGTTCAGATCCTACTCCTTGCTTGTTGAGACCCCTTCACCAACCCCCGCAAACTCGTCGGCTGTTTTGCGGTCCTCAACATCATCCCCATTTCATCGTAACTCTGCAACTAGCTTCTAAAACAAAAAATTACAATTAGATGCGCTTAAAAACACGTACTCGATAAAGGTAGCAATGTTACCTCTTGTTCGACTTTTCCTATTTGTCGAAATAATCTTCTTATCGTCCGAACTGGCCGAGACACTTTCGGAACGGTAATGATTTGGCATAGGGATACCTGCGACTTGTCAATCAAGGCGTAATTGTTTCTGGAAGTCCTCAAGTTCCCCACTACCCCTTATATGAAGGAATTAATCTTAACTCCTCTATTCTTTTACTTCTGTTTAATGATAACTTTCCATCTTTCTCGTCCTGCGTATTGTAATTATTTTACCAAGTTAGTGTTCCTGTCTCAATCTAGTAAGACACATCATCACCTCCACAATTCTATAAAGGTTTTACGGTTCTTCAGATTTAATTTGTTCGCCCGTTCGAACTCACAATCAGTTGGAAAGTAAGTAATGGGAATTAGGTACTTATTTGCATCCTGTTCGTAAATTTTCTAATGGTATCGTTTAGAGAAATGTTGACCTTACGGGAAACAATCTTCAATCTATTGACAATAACACTAATAACAACAATAACACCAACACTAGCACTAACACTAACATTAACGCTAACACTAGCACTAACACTAACGCTAACACTAACGCTAACACTAACACTAACACTAACGCTAACACTAACACCAACATAACACTAACAATAACACTGACACTAACACTAACACTAACACTAACACCAATACTTTTCACTTACGGCGCGAACCGCGATAAACGACAATGGGAAAAAACCAACAAAATAATTATAGTGACTGTGAAAGTGAATTTCCATTGTAGTAAAAATCCGATTGAGATGGATCCCAACCCAGGGATTTCTGAGTCCAATTATTTTAAAGGGATGTATCTTGTTTGGCGTGATTAACTAATCAATTCGACAGAAGATATTGCTTATAGGTTTCGAAGAATTTTCCCCACAATAAAATAATGTTAAACTGAGCAGACTGCTGTCTCAAATATCAGTATAGTAACATATATGGTAAAAGAACCACCTTTAACGAAATGAGGAGAGCAAAGTTGGGACAACAGAACCACGACGAAACACTCGCACACTTCACTTCACTTCACTTCACTTCACTTCACTTCACTTCACTTCACATCACAACCGATCGCGAACAACACCAACATTTAAATAAAACTATTACTATTCGAACACATGACAAACTTGGATGGATCTGAAACAAAAAGGAAAAAAAGCAGTAATATGATAATATGGTAATGTGATAATGTTTCATAACTGGACAAGACTGCGTAGTCATTGCCCATTGTCAGTTGGGACTCTCCATCTTCCCCAAATTTCGTTTACTTTTTTCAAGTCCGCAGCATCACCATTTCTTCGTGTAATTTTGCACTCGCTTCTAAAACAAAAAATTACAATTAGATGCGATTATAAACACGTACTCGATAAAGGTGGCAATGTTACCTCTTGTTCGACTTTTCCTATTTATCGAAATAATCTTCTTATCTTCTATCTATCTATCTGAGACACTTCTGGGACGGTAATAATTTAGCAAAAACTACACCTGCGACTTGTCAATCAATGGTAATTGTTTGTCGAAGTCCTCGAATACCCTACCAATCCGATGCTGTTCCACGTTCTTGAACAAATCTTGATTAGTGTAAATTGGAGCCCTGGAAAAATGCAATTAAAAACACACATTCTAAACACTAAAATATCTGATCATACGTGCAATTCAAATCCTACTCCTTGCTTGTTGAGACCCCTCCACCAACCCCCGCAAACTCGTCGGCTATTTTGCGGTCCTCAACATCATCTCCATTTCTTCGCGTAATTCTGCACTCGCTTCTAAAACCAAAAATTGCAATTAGATGGGATTAAAAACACGTACTGGATAAGGAGGCCAATGTTACCTCTTCTTTGAAATTTCCTGTTTATCGCATTAATCTCCTTATCTTCCGAACTAGCCGAGACACTTTCGGGACGGTAATCATTTGGCATAGGGATACCTGCGACTTGTCAATCAAGGGGTAATTGATTCTGAATGTCCTCAAGTCCTCAACTACCCCTTATATGAAGGAATTAATCTTAACTCCTCTATTCTTTTCCCCCTCTTTAATACTAACTTTCCATCTTCCTCGTCCTTCGTATTGTAATTATTTTACCAAGTTAATGTTCCATCACCTCCACAATTCTATAAATGTTTTACGGTTCTTTTAATTTAATTTGTTCGCCCGTTCGAACTCACAATCAGTTGGAAAGTAAGTAATGGGAATTAGGTACTTATTTGCTTCCTGTTCCTAAAACATTCTAATGGTAACATTTAGAACAATATTGACCCTTCGAGAACCAATCTTCATTCCATTGACACTAACACTGACACTAACACCAACACTTTTCACTTGTTCCGAATACGCGAAAACGGCGCGAACCGCGAAAAATGACAATGGAAAACCACCAACAAAATAATTGTAGTGACTTTGAAAGTGAATTTCCACTGTGGTAAAAATCCGACTGCGATGGATCCCAACTCAGGAATTTCTGAGTACGATTATTGTAAAGGGATATATTTTGTTTGGCGTAATTAAGTAATAAATTCGAAAGAAGATATTGCTTATAAATTTCGAAGCATTTTCCACGCAATAAAATTCTTTTTAAACTGAGCAGACTGCTGTCCCAAAAATTAGTATAGTAACATCTTTTGTAAAAACCAACCTTTAGCGAAACGAGGAGAGCAAAGTTGGGACAACAGAACCACGACGAAACTACGAGGAGGTATTTATGAATTTTAAGAAGGATGGAGAATAAGTAACATATTTTGATCGAACAACAAACACATCAAACACGCAATAACGTGACGAAGTATGAAACAGAAAACTTTAACGATTTGTGTGGTCATGTTTAGTTGTGTCGACTGATTGATATTCTTTCTCTTCTGAAGAGAGAAGAGAAAGAAAAGAAGACAAGAACCATGGTCCACGGGAACCTGAAAAAGAAAATAGGTAACAAGTTTAGTACCGTCGTTTAAAAAAATATTTGGTAGGATGTAAAGCATTTTACTTACCGCTCATGCTGAAACAAATTCGGATGTAGATTAGTAAAAGGTAAAATGTATAAATAATTTATTGTCAACCCACCCCTTTGGGGTGGGGGATAAGTAGTACTCTACTTACTTCATTACTTACGAAGTTGGGATAATTGTTAAGTGTTTAGATTGTGATAAATGTATGTCAACCACTTGATTTTAAATTTAATCGTTTTTATGTACTATGAATGGATGTTTGTCTGTGTGTATAGGTGTGTCTTTTAGAAGGGTGGAATTAGTGATAGTGATTAGTGATAGTAATAGTAATAGTATCTAATGCAAATTATAAAATTCAAATGTTACTTTATAAATTCAACATGTTCAACAGAAAATAAAATGACATACTTAATGTAAATTGAGAATAAAATTTGAAATGAAGTGTTGTGTGTCATTAACAATAAGACATTGTAAATTCAGCAAGCAACAGTGGCGGGGTAATTCAGTAAACAATCGTGAGCACCCACTCGTACGCCCATTTAACGAACGCTTACGACCAAACCGCAACAGAAAATAGTAAACAGCAAATTTAAAAATCAACGAACGAACAAATAAATAATAATTTTAATTGTGGTAATCATACCGAATTTTTAAAAATTTACTCTTTTGAATAAGTAACTAAATATCGTTGTATTACAATAGTCACGGCATAAGCCATTAATTATTAAATAAAAAGAAAATTTTAAATTCATGTTCGTCAAACTTAATAAAATAGTAATTTCAAGATTAAGAAAAACATTTTCCAACAAATTTACTTTTGTTATTTACTTAACTTGGCGCCAACTTTGAACCTATTCGCGGGCCGCCACTGTTAGTTATTCCAGAAGAAGGTACCTTAATACTGACGCGTAACACTCAACACTTAAGCAACACTGTCTTCCTCACTACACTGCCACTGATATCTATATACACTAGCTGAAAAAAATATCAAATAGACCCAGCGAGTGACAAGTAAATAAACATACAAAATACACATAAAATAAACATGTAAAAAATATGTGTGCATGGTGTATAACATATGTATATGTATGTGGAACAAAACACCCAAATGACAGCGTGAACGAAACCCATGTATCGTAGATACTGTAATTGTAAGAACAATTTTAAATTCTTCTTTCTCCGTCCTTAAGCAACAGCTCACCAAAAAACAACAACAACATAACGTAAACATAATCCGGTGTAAAGGACCTAAGTCAGCAACTAATAATCATCATAAAACCCAAATAAGAACAAATGTTTGACGTCACAGGCGCAGCACCTGCATACGTCGGTCCCTAACACATGGAGCGACTATATTGAATAATGGATCAACAGAGGAGCCCAATAATACGCTAAATTACCGTTTGTAATTTACCTTAGAGGGCGGAACCACCAAATTAACCCCAAAATAATAACAATCAACAATAGAAATAGAAATGGAAATGCAAAAACTTGCCACTCAGGTCTATTTGAAACAATATTCATTAGTCACTTACTTTGAGGCGTCGGCTAGACCTTAATAGGGTTCACCGAAACCTTGATCTATCCAGCGTCGGATGTCCATGATCCTCATCCTCTCCGTGTTGATTGGGGGTGGTAGGTGGATGTCTTCTCAGACTGGGTGGTGGGTGGAGGCGGGAACAATTAACCAAACCATTCCATCACTATCCATAACACTCGCACATTTCACTTCACTTCACTACCGATCGCGAACAACACCAACATTTAAATAAAACTATTACTATTCGAACACATGACAAACTTGGATGGATCTGAAACAAAAAGAAAAAAAAGCAGTAATATGATAATATGGTAATGTGATAAAGTTTTATAACTGGACAAGACTGCGTCGCTATTGCCCATTGTCAGTTGGGACTCTCCATCTTCCCCAAATTTCGTTTACTTTTTTCAAGTCCGCAGCATCACCATTTCTTCGTAACTCTGGACTAGCTTCTAAAACAAAAAATTACAATTAGATGCGATTAAGAACACGTACTCGATAAAGGTGTCAATGTTACCTCTTGTTCGACTTTTCCTATTTGTCGAAATAATCTTCTTATCTTCTAAACTGGCTGAGACACTTCTGGGACGGTAATAATTTAGCAAAAACCATACCTGCGACTTGTCAATCAATGGTAATTGGTTTTCGAAGTCCTCGAATACCCTACCAATCCGATGCTGTTCCACGTTCTTGAACAATTCTTGATTAGTGTAAATTGGAACTCTGCAAAAATGCAATTAAAAACACAAATTCTAAACAGTAAAATATCTGATCATACATGCAGTTCAGATACTACTCCTTCCTGTTTGAGACCCCTTCACCAACCCCCGTAAAGTCGTCACTTTTTTGCGGTCCTCAACATCACCTCCATTTCTTCGCGTAATTCTACACTCCCTTCTAAAAGAAAAAATTGCAGTTACCTCTTCTTTGATATTTCCTCTTTATCGCATTAATCTCCTTATCTTCCGAACTGGCCGAGACACATCCGGGACGGTAATAATTTGGCATAGGCACACCTATGACTTGCCAATCATGGGGTAATTGTTTTTGGAAGTCCTCAAGTCCTCCAATACCCCTTATATAAAGGAATTAATCTTTGCACCTCTACTCTTTTTCCCCTGTTTAATAACAAATATCGATCTGAATAGTCAAATGTTTGATCTGCATAACTTTCCATCTTCCTCGTCCTTCGTATTGTAATTATTTTACCAAGTTAATGTTCCATCACCTCCACAATTCTATAAATGTTTTACGGTTCTTTTAATTTAATTTGTTCGCCCGTTCGAACTCACAATCAGTTGGAAAGTAAGTAATGGGAATTAGGTACTTATTTGCTTCCTGTTCCTAAAACATTCTAATGGTATCATTTAGAACAATGTTGACCCTTCGAGAACCAATCTTCATTCCATTGACACTAACACTGACACTAACACCAGCACTTTTCACTTGATCCGAATACGCGAAAACGGCGCGAACCGCGAAAAATGACAAAGGAAAACCACCAACAAAATAATTGTAGTGACTTTGAAAGTGAATTTCCACTGTGGTAAAAATCCGACTGCGATAGATCCCAACTCAGGAATTTCTGAGTACAATTATTGTAAAGGGATATATTTTGTTTGGCGTAATTAAGTAATAAATTCGAAAGAAGATATGGCTTATAAATTTCGAAGCATTTTCCCCACAATAAAATTCTTTTTAAACTGAGCAGACTGCTGTCCCAAAAATTAGTATAGTAACATCTTTTGTAAAAACCAACCTTTAGCGAAACGAGGAGAGCAAAGTTGGGACAACAGAACCACGACGAAACTACGAGGAGGTATTTATGAATTTTAAGAAGGATGGAGAATAAGTAACATATTTTGATCGAACAACAAACACATCAAACACGCAATAACGTGACGAAGTATGAAACAGAAAACTTTAACGATTTGTGTGGTCATGTTTAGTTGTGTCGACTGATTGATATTCTTTCTCTTCTGAAGAGAGAAGAGAAAGAAAAGAAGACAAGAACCATGGTCCACGGGAACCTGAAAAAGAAAATAGGTAACAAGTTTAGTACCGTCGTTTAAAAAAATATTTGGTTGGATGTAAAGCATTTTACTTACCGCTGATGCTGAAACAAATTCGGATGTAGATTAATAAAAGGTAAAATGTATAAATAATTTATTGTCAACCCACCCCTTTGGGGTGGGGGATAAGTAGTACTCTACTTACTTCATTACTTACGAAGTTGGGATAATTGTTAAGTGTTTAGATTGTGATAAATGTATGTCAACCACACGATTTTAAATTTAATCGTTTTTATGTACTATTAATGGACATTTGTCTGTGTGAATAGGTGTGTCTTTTAGAAGGGTGGAATTAGTGATAGTAATAGTATCTAATGCAAATTATAAAATTCAAAGGTTACTTTATAAATTCAACATGTTGTGGTAGAAATGAGATTTTGATAATTACAGAAAATAAAATGACATACTTAATGTAAATTGAGAATAAAATTTGAAATGAAGTGTTGTGTGTCATTAACAATAAGACATTGTAAATGCAGCAAGCAACAGTGGCGGGGTAATTCGGTAAACAATCGTGAGCACCCACTCGTACGCCCATTTAACAAACGCTTACGACCAAACCGCAACAGAAAATAGTAAACAGCAAATTTAAAAATCAACGAACGAACGAACAAATAAATAATCAGGTAGCTAAATGTTAATTGTGGTATTCATACCGAATTTTTAAAAAATTACTATTTTGAATAAGTAACTAAATATTGTTGTATTACAATAGTCACGGCATAAGCCATTAATTATTAAATAAAAAGAAAATTTTAAATTCATGTTCGTCAAACTTTCTAAAAATAGTAATTTCAAGATTAAGAAAAACATTTTCCAACAAATTTACTTTTGTTATTTACTTAACTTGGCGCCAACTTTGAACCTATTCGCGTACCGCCACTGTTAGTTATTCCAGAAGAAGGTACCTTAACACTGACGCGTAACACCCAACACTTAAGCAACACTGTCTTCCTCACTACACTGCCACTAATATCTATATACACTAGCTGAAAAAAATATCAAATAGACCCAGCGAGTGACAAGTAAATAAACATACAAAATACACATAAAATAAACATGTAAAAAATATGTGTGCATGGTGTATAACATATGTATATGTATGTGGACCAAAACACCCAAATGACAGCGTGAACGAAACCCATGTATCGTAGATACTGTAATTGTAAGAACAATTTTAAATTCTTCTTTCTCCGTCCTTAAACAACAGCTCACCAAAAAACAACAACAACATAACATAAACATAATACGGTGTAAAGGACCTAAGTCAGCAACTAATAATCATCATAAAACCCAAATAAGAACAAATGTTTGACGTCACAGGCGCAGCACCTGCATACGTCGGTCCCTAACACATGGAGCGACTATATTGAATAATGGATCAACAGAGGAGCCCAATAATACGCTAAATTACCGTTTGTAATTTACCTTAGAGGGCCGAACCACCAAATTAACCCCAAAATAATAACAATCAACAATAGAAATAGAAATGGAAATGCAAAAACTTGCCACTCAGGTCTATTTGAAACAATATTCATTAGTCACTTACTTTGAGGCGTCGGCTAGACCTCAATAGGGTTCACCGAAACCTTCATCTATCCAGCGTCGGATGTCCAGGATCCTCATCCTCTCCGTGTTGATTGGGGGTGGTGGGTGGATGTCGTATCAGACTGGGTGGTGGGTGGAGGCGGGAAAAATTAAGTAAACTATTCCATCTTCATTAGCGAGCTTTTCACCAGCGTTTTTTAATAATCTCCTTTCCAGTTTTCAAAAATTGTTCCAAGTGTAGCTCTAAAATAAATAAAGAACCTTTGAAAAGAAAAACAAACAACCCCTTAAATGGTGCGTATATTGGATACATGTATGTAGATCTTTTCAACTGTCTTTAGTAAATCATCAATTACAACGTATGAAAAATTAATGTAATTGATATCAAATTGGAGTCACCCTGTATTTAAATTCAAAATGGTGAAGTTGTCAGTGACCCCTTCGTATTATTAGCGTTACTTAATTTAAAATACAGCATGGAAACTGTAAATATTTTTCAATATGTAAGCGGGTACTCTGAGATGGCGCTGGTATGGCTGCCCATGTTGAGCAGACCAACATCATCGACCACGTCATGCATCAGTTAGTTCAATGGCTGTGAGTAGTCGATGTAGTCGTCGGTATGTGTTTTTTCGCGAAAGATGTTTTTAAAAGTCCAATGATTCCAAAATCAATTTTTAGAGTCTATGTGAGTATATTCAATAAAATTATTTTATTTTAATTTTAATTTCCAATTACAAAAACGTAGTTAGGCATGTGGGCGTTGTTTTCCTTTGTTTGCAGCCACCATTATGAATGTGTGTTCCCATAAAATTAAGTAACACCATTTAATACTAATCCATTTTATTCAACAACGGAATTATTTTTTCTGTACACTATGGCTAAAATCGCCCTAGAATGTAGCCGTGGATGCTATGGATAAATTTTAAGGGACGAGTTAATATAATTTACAGTAGGGAGTTTATTTATTTTTTATGGATAGTAAAGTAGTTATTTAAATGAATCAAGAGAGAGGGGTGTGGGAATGTTGCAATTTTTTTTTTAATACAAAGCCAATATTTCAAACATTAACAATAAACGAATATTAATTATGAAATGTTATTGATATATCTATTTTTAATTACCTAGTGATGTTAAATTCGATTAAATGTAGAATAAAGAATAGTCTATTCTATTTAGTTATTTTTATTGTTTTTGTTTGCATGTAAATTATTGCTTACATTGATATTTAAGCAATGGAATGCAAGGATTACCTAATTTGTTTATTTTCTTTGTTAAAGTATTAACCGTTTTGTTTTTAAATTAAAAAACAAACAAATGAAGAAAACTGATTGTGTGATTAAATTTGAAGGTGATTTCTTTAAATGTGAATCAATGATAATAAATAATTTTAAATTAAGAAGATAATTGGCCAAAAATTCTTGGTGAAACATTTTATAAATATAGATAGAAAGTCAATTACAAAAGGAAAAGTTTTACTTATTTATTAAAGATCACTCCATGTACGTTTCGCCTCTTTAGGACATTGTCAGGAGTATGGTTAATAAGTTAAACTTCTCCATGTGTAATTAATTTTCTAACTATATTTATATAATTTTTTTTTAAAGGTAAGTAAATGTAGTTTTCAGTTACTGTAGATAAAGACCAATCTTTATTGCGTACTTGTTATTAATTAATGTTGAAATTGCCTATTATCAATAAATATATATTGTTTTACTTTTGGCATTGGATTAAAATTTAAATTGATTGTGTAATTTAGATAGTCTGAGATTTATTGCAAATTAATGTGACCTGCATTAGGTAGAAAATATGTCCTTAAAATTATTTTATAAAAATCAAGTATTAAGTTCTTTTGAAAACAATCAATTGTAATTATAATAAAAATCAACTAAAATTAGAAGTCACTTGTTTTATTATAAATAGAACGCTTTTGTTTAATCAAAAACCAAACGTCTTAAAATAAACATCTAGTCGAAGTTTGTTTATTCAATTTAAAAGTTAAGTTAAATTCAAATTCAGAGTTACAGCTGTTTATGTTTCATTACCTTTACCCTCATTAATAACCAGCTGATCAATTAGATGCAACCAGTAGATTTAATTTTTATCATCTTATTAATGTAGAAACAAAAACTAATCGTAACTGTAAACTACTTGCCTTCATTTGTTTAAATCACAATTTTAAGTTAATCAAATGATGTAGGGAAAAAAATGTACAAATCAGGAAAAATATTTTATTAAATAGAAAAAAAGAGTCATTTATTTATGTTTCTGTTTTTCTGGCTCTTGGTATACTTCATCGCCTCTTTTCTTGTAGTTCTTCTTTTCCTTCGCTGTTGTACCATTACAAAATTTTCAACACAATAAAAACAATCACCCTATTTATATATAAATTGCACAGTTATATTAATTCACTAACAGTATGAATTCGATTAACTTTACAAACTATATGAAACACAATTTGTAATATTATCATTGTTTGTGACTTCAAGAGAAAATAAATAATAATTAGGTGTAAGAAGACATTCACTGATAAGTTAACACTAAAAGAATAATGTGCATTATAAGGACACTTGAAATTGTCTTCCCTTTTTTCTTTCAGACCCCACACATCTACGCAGCATTGCATGCTATAAGTGCCCCCAAACATCCCCAACAAAGATGATTGCAAAGATCAACACATCCAAGTTAATGATGATAACACCAACTGGTTAAAATCAATAACTTAGCGGTGGCGAAGAGATGTGATGCGTGCATATTTAGAATACCTCTATGTATGTTAAATACACTGTTAATTAAGCACTACATATTAAGAAACTAAAGGCAATTATCATGCAAAAGACACTAAAGCTTATTTTTCTATACCAGGTTACAAGAACTTCACAACACTGCATGCCCTAAATGGCCCAAACAACCCCAACAACTGAGATGATTGCGAAGAAGATTAACACTTAAGAGTAATGGTAAATAAAACCAATCAATTAAATTCAATTTAGAAAAGCAAGAAGCCTTCTAAATCGATAATAACCGACTAAATTTCGTTTGTTTAAAGCTTGGCTTCTTTACAGTTCTTTTAACGTACTTGTTATTATTCATTTGTTTCAAGGCAAAAAAATTAAAAACAAATGACACCATCATAAAACAAGTGACTACCACCAACTTTTGAATAAGCAATTCAATTATTTAATTGCAAAAACAATCCATAAACTAACTTCAAACAATCCTACCTTTCGATCCAATCCGTTCCTGTTCATGTTGGTCGATGAACCTTCTTTTCATCATAAAATCACTGATATCTTCTATGTTCCCTCCAATATTGTTAAAATGATTAAAACAATGCGGTATAACGACTTAATAAGAATAAAGTTGAGATCCCAAATCAACATCAACTTTTTGATATCTCATATCAACCATTTACTGCAAAAAAATGAAATTGTTTTAATTCTTGTTGAACTAAGGCGAAATGTTTTTTGTTTTTGATAAAATAGGCCAAATCTTACGGAATCATCAACGTGGTTTTTTAGGAATAATTTAAAGTTGGCTTGATACTAACTTTCGAGGTTATATCAAAATATCACGAAAAACAATTAATTGCCGAAGAAACCAATGCGCACATCGTAATCTGCGATATTTAATTATAACATTTCAACAATTGCATCAATTCCAGCAATAATTTTTACCCAACTTTTTTTTAATTTTTTACCAAATTATTAAGACGCTTCGCTTGACGCTGTTGTAAAATTGCAATGGCGCAGGCATTGATAGTGCCAACCTGTAAATTGCTTCCTAGTCCCGCACCAATTTCAAGGCACACTTACGGTTATTTTCTGATGTTATTGTATGAAATAAATGATGAACGCGATCTTCTGTTTGAGCGTTCTATTTTTTCAGAATCAAACAAAATGAAAAATAGAATTGATTCAAATATAACTCATACTAAAATTGTTCGATTTATTATATCTTTTTTAAACAACTTTGTAAAAATTTCGAAAATATTAATTAAACGTGATAACAAACAAGGGCTATGGCAACAATGTCTATTAATAGTTCAGGATAATTTAGTTATTCAATTTTTATGAAAATTACAATGGATTTTTATTTTTGTGAAAATGCATTTAAAAATGTTTTGAAACCAAAAAATTTGGACAGTTCGTACAAAAACTTAAACTTTTTCCAAGTTAACCACATAATTTACAAATATCTACTCGAGCCGTGATCTTGAGGTAGTACTATCAAAATTACCGAGAAAAAAATGAATTACCGAAAAAACTAATATGCACATCATAATCTGCGATATTTAATGATGAGATTTCGTCAATTGCATGAGTTCTAGCAAAAATTTTTACCCAAAAAAATCAATTTCTTACCGAGGAAATGCAGCAGGTACTTACACGGTCATTGTTGGTTGGAAATTGCTGCTGCCAACTATCGCAAAAGCCGTGAACTATTTCTAAGCCGCCTTAGTTGTGTTTCGTTGTTTTTTAAGTAAAACAATCGAAGAACGCACATTTTGTTTTACAGTTATTGTATTTTACGATTTAAATTGAAGTGAATTAGAATTAAGTAATTTATTTATTACTTAAATGTTTTTCAAGGGCCGCTTGATTCGTTTTAAATTAAAGACGAAATCAATTAATCTAAATAGTTACTAATTATTTTAAAAAAAATTGTTAAAATTTTATACAAAACTAATCAAACGCCCTTAGTACAAACTATTAAAAAATAAATTAATTGATTAATGCCAATTCAATTTATAAAAAGCAAAGAATTAGTTTTATACGTTTTAACGAAAATTGTTTTATTGAACTTGGTTTTTTTATTATTTTCTTAAATTATTTCATATGAATTCAATGCTTTCTGTGCTTTTGAAATAAATGAATACAAATGTTAGAATTAGGACTAATCAAGTAAGTCAAAATCAATTAAGAAAAACAAGCGGCTTTCGTAATTGATTATTATTATGCAATTTTCGTTAGCAGTTATCTTTATTAAAAGAAAACAAATTGGAAAGTTTCTCCAATTCGTTTTCTTTTAATTATTCGCATTATGTTTCACAAGAAATGCATCCTCGATAGTTATCTTTATTATTTACAAAATAAAAGAGTAACCGGCATTAGAAGTCACTTGTTTTATCAATAATATAAAAAAACAAACGCAGCAATTATTTGGTGCAATGTTTCGCAAAATAAATAAAACACAGTCAATACATTGTTTCATATATGTAATACCTATAATAGTTTGTGCACTTGTTGCTTTAAAAATTACCTCAAAGATCATCATCTCATCGACTAATTAAGTACCAGGCTTTATAAAACACATACAATAGACTAAACCAAAAGTAGTAATTTTAATAGTTCATTTACCTTTACTTAAACTGCTCAACTTTTGTAATTTCGAAAAACCATATCAGTTATTTTCATACAAACAAATTTTTTGTTTGATGAACTTTTGGCAGAGCATGTATTGTATAATATACAAAAAATAACTAAACAAATTATTTTTATTGAAAAAGAAAAAACAGAAATATCTCATTACAGTACTATTTTATAAATAACACATTTCTTCTCTTCCACCCTCCATTTGGAATTGTCCCCCCATGGTTCATTAATTTCTTCGTTTCTTCAGGACCTCTTTTTGACTTTTTACATCCCTTTGTAACTAAATAAATGTCTACACTAGCAATAACAATATGGTAAATATTGCAAACAAAACCACACTACACTATTATATGATAAAAAAAGTAAAAACTAAGAACAATGCACATACAAAAGACACTAAAACTTGGTTGTTTTTTTCATTCCAGGTCATGTAAACTTCACAGCAATGCATGCACTAAATGCCCCAAACAACAACCCCAACCGAGATGATTGCAAACCAATTGCGAAGAAGATTAACACTTAAGAGTAATGGTAAATAAAACCAAACAATTAATACCAATTCAGAAAAGCAAGATGCTTTCTAAATCGATATTAACTGACTGAGTTTCATTTGTCGAAAGCTTGGCTTCTTTTACAATTCTTTTAACATACATGTTGTTATTCATTCGTTTCAAGACAAAAAACAAAACCAAATGATACCGCCATAAAACAAGTGACTACTAGAAACTATCAAATAAGCCATTCAATTATTTAACTGCAAAAACAATCCATAAACTAACTTCAAATAATCCTACCTTTCGATCCAATCCGTTACTGTTCATGTTGATCGATGAACCTTCTTTTCACCATAAAATCACTGCTATCTTCAATGTTCACTCCAATATTGTTAAAATGATTCAAACAATGCGGTATAACGACTTAATAAGAATAAAGTTGAGATCCCAAACCAACTTCAACTTTTTGATATCTCGTATCAACCATTTTCTGTAAAAAAACACGAAATTGTTTTCATTTCTGTTGAATTATCATAAAATGTTTTTTGTTTATGATAAAATAGGCCAAATCATACGAAATCAACGTGTTTTTTATGAATAATTTAAAATTGGCTTGATACTAACTTTCGAGGAGGTACTATCAAAATATCACGAAAAACAATTAATTGCCGAAGAAACCAATACGCACATCGTAATCTGCGATATTTAATTGTAACATTTCAACAATTGCATCAATTCCAGCAATAATTTTTACCCAACTTTTTTTAAATTTTTTACCAAATTATTAAGACGCTTCACATGACGCTGTTGTAAAATTGCAATGGCGCAGGCATTGATAGTGCCAACCTGTAAATTGCTTCCTAGTCCCGCACCAATTTCAAGGCACACTTATGGTTATTTTCTGATGTTATTGTATGAAATAAATGATGAACGCGATCTTTTGTTTGAGCGTTCTATTTTTTCAGAATCAAACAAAATGAAAAATAGAATTGATTCAAATATAACTCATACTAAAATTGTTCGATTTATTATATCTTTTTTAAACAACTTTGTAAAAATTTCGAAAATATTAATTAAACGTGATAACAAACAAGGGCTATGGCAACAATGTCTATTAATAGTTCAGGATAATTTAGTTATTCAATTTTTATGAAAATTACAATGGATTTTTATTTTTGTGAAAATGCAGTTAAAAATGTTTTGAAACCAAAAAATTTGGACAGTTCGTACAAAAACTTAAACTTTTTCCAAGTTAACCACATAATTTACAAATATCTACTCGAGCCGTGATCTTGAGGTAGTACTATCAAAATTACCGAGAAAAAAATGAATTACCGAAAAAACTAATTTGCACATCATAATCTGCGATATTTAATGATGAGATTTCGTCAATTGCATGAGTTCTAGCAAAAATTTTTACCCAAAAAAAATCAATTTCTTACCCAGGAAATGCAGCAGGTACTTACACGGTCATTGTTGGTTGGAAATTGCTGCTGCCAACTATCGCAAAAGCCGTGAACTATTTCTAAGCCGCCTTAGTTGTGTTTCGTTGTTTTTTAAGTAAAACAATCGAAGAACGCACATTTTGTTTTACAGTTATTGTATTTTACGATTTAAATTGAAGTGAATTAGAATTAAGTAATTTATTTATTACTTAAATGTTTTTCAAGGGCCGCTTGATTCGTTTTAAATTAAAGACGAAATCAATTAATCTAAATAGTTACTAATTATTTTAAAAAAAATTGTTAAAATTTTATACAAAACTAATCAAACGCCCTTAGTACAAACTATTAAAAAATAAATTAATTGATTAATGCCAATTCAATTTATAAAAAGCAAAGAATTAGTTTTATACGTTTTAACGAAAATTGTTTTATTGAACTTGGTTTTTTTATTATTTTCTTAAATTATTTCATATGAATTCAATGCTTTCTGTGCTTTTGAAATAAATGAATACAAATGTTAGAATTAGGACTAATCAAGTAAGTCAAAATCAATTAAGAAGAACAAGCGGCTTTCGTAATTGATTATTATTATGCAATTTTCGTTAGCAGTTATCTTTATTAAAAGAAAACAAATTGGAAAGTTTCTCCAATTCGTTTTCTTTTAATTATTCGCATTATGTTTCACAAGAAATGCATCCTCGATAGTTATCTTTATTATTTACAAAATAAAAGAGTAACCGGCATTAGAAGTCACTTGTTTTATCAATAATATAAAAAAACAAACGCAGCAATTATTTGGTGCAATGTTTCGCAAAATAAATAAAACACAGTCAATACATTGTTTCATATATGTAATACCTATAATAGTTTGTGCACTTGTTGCTTTAAAAATTACCTCAAAGATCATCATCTCATCGACTAATTAAGTACCAGGCTTTATAAAACACATACAATAGACTAAACCAAAACTAGTAATTTTAACAGTTCATTTACCTTTACTTAAACTGCTCAACTTTTGTAATTTCGAAAAACCATATCAGTTATTTTCATACAAACAAATTTTTTGTTTGATGAACTTTTGGCAGAGCATGTATTGTATAATATACAAAAATTAACTAAACAAATTATTTTTATTGAAAAAGAAAAAACAGAAATATCTCATTACAGTACTATTTTATAAATAACACATTTCTTCTCTTCCACCCTCCATTTGGAATTGTCCCCCCATGGTTCATTAATTTCTTCGTTTCTTCAGGACCTCTTTTTGACTTTTTACATCCCTTTGTAACTAAATAAATGTCTACACTAGCAATAACAATATGGTAAATATTGCAAACAAAACCACACTACACTATTATATGATAAAAAAGTAAAAACTAAGAACAATGCACATACAAAAGACACTAAAACTTGGTTGTTTTTTTCATTCCAGGTCATGTAAACTTCACAGCAATGCATGCACTAAATGCCCCAAACAACAACCCCAACCGAGATGATTGCAAACCAATTGCGAAGAAGATTAACACTTAAGAGTAATGGTAAATAAAACCAAACAATTAATACCAATTCAGAAAAGCAAGATGCTTTCTAAATCGATATTAACTGACTGAGTTTCATTTGTCGAAAGCTTGGCTTCTTTTACAGTTCTTTTAACATACATGTTGTTATTCATTTGTTTCAAGACAAAAAACAAAACCAAATGATACCGCCATAAAACAAGTGACTACTAGAAACTATCAAATAAACCATTCAATTATTTAACTGCAAAAACAATCCATAAACTAACTTCAAACAATCCTACCTTTTGATCCAATCCGTTCCTGTTCATGTTGGTTGATGAACCTTCTTTTCACCATAAAATCACTGCTGTCTTCAATGTTCACTCCAATATTGTTAAAATGATTCAAACAATGCGGTATAACGACTTAATAAGAATAAAGTTGAAATCCCAAACCAACATCAACTTTTTGATATCTCGTATCAACCATTTTCTGTAAAAAACACGAAATTGTTTTCATTTCTGTTGAATTATCGTAAAATGTTTTTTGTTTTTGATAAAATAGGCCAAATCATACGAAATCAACGTGTTTTTTATGAATAATTTAAAATTGGCTTGATACTAACTTTCGAGGAGGTACTATCAAAATATCACTAAAAACAATTAATTGCCGAAGAAACCAATACGCACATCGTAATCTGCGATATTTAATTATAATATTTCAACAATTGCATCAATTCCAGCAATAATTTTTACCCGACTTTTTTTTAATTTTTTACCAAATTATTAAGACGCTTCACTTGACGCTGTTGTAAAATTGCAATGGCGCAGGCATTGATAGTGCCAACCTGTAAACTGCTTCCTAATCCCGCACCAATTTCAAGGCACACTTACGATTATTTTCTGATGTTATTGTATGAAATAAATGATGAACGAGATCTTTTGTTTGAGAGTTCTATTTTTTCAGAATCAAACAAAATGAAAAATAGAATTGATTCAAATATAACCCATACTAAAATTGTTCGATTTATTGTATCTTTTTTAAACAACTTTGTAAAAATTTCGAAAATAATAATTAAACGTGATAACAAACAAGGGCTATGGCAACAATGTCTATTAATAGTTCAGGATAATTTAGTTATTCAATTTTTATGAAAATTACAATGGATTTTTATTTTTGTGAAAATGCATTTAAAAATGTTTTGAAACCAAAAAATTTGGACAGTTCGTACAAAAACTTAAACTTTTTCCAAGTTAACCACATAATTTACAAATATCTACTCGAGCCGTGATCTTGAGGTAGTACTATCAAAATTACCGAGAAAAAAATGAATTACCGAAAAAACTAATATGCACATCATAATCTGCGATATTTAATGATGAGATTTCGTCAATTGCATGAGTTCTAGCAAAAATTTTTACCCAAAAAAATCAATTTCTTACCGAGGAAATGCAGCAGGTACTTACACGGTCATTGTTGGTTGGAAATTGCTGCTGCCAACTATCGCAAAAGCCGTGAACTATTTCTAAGCCGCCTTAGTTGTGTTTCGTTGTTTTTTAAGTAAAACAATCGAAGAACGCACATTTTGTTTTACAGTTATTGTATTTTACGATTTAAATTGAAGTGAATTAGAATTAAGTAATTTATTTATTACTTAAATGTTTTTCAAGGGCCGCTTGATTCCTTTTAAGTTAAAAACAAAATCAAATAATCTAAATACCTAGTAATTATTAAAAAAAACTTTAATATAAATTAAAATGTTTATCAATAAATTGTATACTTTCAAACATAAAGAGCTATTCAAAGACGACCATATTGCGCGTTTTCTGTACTTTTTTCAATCGACTACCATGTAATACTGTAGACATCTTTGTATTACATAACATTTGAACCCATTAATAAATGTTTAAAATAACCGAATGATAAAAAAGAACAACTTTTATTTACAAATTGTACCGTCTAAGCTTTTATACAATAAGAAAACTAATAAAAAAAACGTTTTATTTTTTATTAGTATATTACATTGCGTTACGTGACACACAGTTCTACCCTCTCCCTTTAACACCACATAACATAAGATCACTCTCCTGCCATTCCTAAAAAAAGTTACGAAATTTATTGATAGTCCTTAATAGATAAATTTTGTATGGAAGATTTGATACACAAAAGTACAATGTTTATTCAAGGCTCAATGTGCTTTTGACAAACTAAATAATAATAAATTAATACAAATGTCAGAAATAAGAGACTATTCAAGTAAGTCAAAATCAATTAAGAGGAGCAAGAGGCTTTCTTAATTGATTATCATACAATTGTCTTGAGTAGTTATTTTTGTTGTTAAAAAAGATTAACCGGCATTGGAAGTCACTTGTTTTATAGATGATGTAGAATAACAATCGCATCTATTGTTTAGTACAATGTTTCGCAGAAGAAATAAGACACAGTCAACGCTCATTACAGTGCAGTTTTGTAAATAACACGTTTCTTCTCTTCTACCCTCGGTTAAATATCAAAACGTGCAAAAACAATACGGTAAATTTTGCAAACGAAACTTGACACACCACTATTATATACCAAGAAACAAAAAACTAGGAACAATGCACATTTAAAAGACACTGAAACTTTTTTCCAGGTCACGCAAACTTCGCAGAACTGCATGCACTAAATGCCCCCAAACAACCTCAACCGAGATGATTGCACACCGATTGCAAAAAAGACCAACACTTAAACTTAATGGTAAATAAAACCAATTATTCAAAATCAATTTAGAAAAACAAGAAGCTTTCTAAATCGGTAGTAACTGACTAAATTACATTTGTCAAAAGCTTGGCTTCTTTCACAGTTCTTTTAACATACTTGTTATTATTCATTTGTTTCAAGACAAATAAATCAAAAACATACTAAATAAGTTATCTTTGGTGCAAACTGATAAAACATAGTTAAAAGTAATAAAATTCAACTAAAAGTTTCAACAAAATATATTAAAGAAAATGTCTTACAATTGTTTCGACGAAACCGTCATTCTTAAAGAGTAAACAAGAATTACTTGTAATTTTTAATTATTTTTTGAGATTTTCTTTAATATATTTTGCTGAAACTTTTCATTGAATTTTATTACTATTAAATCAAAAACAAATGAAACCATCATAAAAAAGTGATTACCTAAAACTTTTGAATAAGGAGATTAATTATTTAACTGCAAATACAATCCATAAACTATGTTCAACACTTGATAAAATAATAAAATAAATAAATCCATAAAGTAACGGCAGAAACAATCAATTTTTTAACTAAGTTCAAGCAACCCTACCTTTCGATCCAATCCCTCCCTGTTCATATTGGCTGATGAACTTTCTTTTCACCCTAATTTATCTTCTATCTTCAATGTTCACTCCAATAATGTTGAGGTCACAACACCAATTTTTTGACATTTCCTAACAATCATTTTCTGCAAAAAAGAAAAACAAAAATGTCTTAATTCTCGTCAAAAAATCGTTTGTCGTTTATAAATAGACCTAATCTTAGGAAATCAACGTTTTTTTGTTTTTAAAGAATAATTATTTGGGTAACATATTCAAGTTTTGTCATAACACGTTAAATCAAGTTAATACAGAAATGACACAAACCATTCGAATAGTAATTTAAACTAAACAAAACGCTCAAGACACTGATATAAAATACATCAATAATGTAATTATGTATGCACATACACTACAAGGGCTCTGTAAATTGTCTTATTTTTCTGCCTGCTTGTACTTCACATTACCATATTTCATCCTAACCCCCGGAATATCAAGTTCATTACAAACTCATCGAACAAGACCCAAGAAACAAAAATGGTAAAGGAAATCAATTAGTGTTTGAGCGAATGGCGTTTTTCAATTGATAATAATAGGGTGTTTCATAATTGTTTTGTATACCAACTCTTAAAAAAATATTAATTATCAAAATTATAGGGAACAGACAAATGACAATTTCCATTAAATTATGTAATAGTACTTAAAATTTAAACTGATCTCTATTGTAATAATTTTTATTATATATTACAATTATTTATTCACCTACTATAATTTGTTTTAGGAAAGGTGGTCTAAACAAATCAAAGAAAACAAATGATAAGCAATCATATAAAAGTTGAGCAGCAAAGAAAAAAAGAATAGGATCATGGTGGCATTTGTTTTCAATTAACATCGTATTTTATTATTTGCCAAAGAGTGATTAGTATTTTAATCATTGCTTGTACCTATTTGTTACACCAATTTTTATAAAATTTATTAAAATATTTAAAACAAATACCGTTCTGTGGCAGAATATTATTTGTTCAGGAGTATTATCTTCTTTTGTTGTGATATAATGGAAAAAAATAAAACAATAGAAACAAAATATACTATTTTTTTTAATTTGAATACTCTTACCTTTCGATCCATACCGATTCACTTAAAATGGAGGTAAGGACGCCTTCCACTACCATACAAAGACCGGATTGTCCAATCCACCCCCAAAAGTTCTCGCAGTTGAAGACGTATCATGATAAAAAGTTATGTCCAGGAAACCCTTAGCACCGCACCACTATCGATTAGCAGCTTGCAGCCATTATTTACTGCACAAAAAAATTTAAATGTTTAAATTCGCTTGGAAATATGTTAAGAATTAGTTCTAAGCGCAAATTAGGTGGATTCTTTAAAAGTTAATAGGATTTTTATTGTTAATTGTACCTCACCATGACCCTGAAGTAGTTGACAAAAATTTTGGGATAAAATAATTAATTTCCAATAAAAGCTATTTGCACATCGTAATCAGCAATATTTATTGATAAAATTTCTATAATTACATGACCTAATAAATATTTTGGCCAAAAGAAACTATTTCTTACCTTCCAAATGTGAGGATTTCGTAGGCGACCATTTTTGTCTTCAGTAAGGCTTTCGCATTCGGGCCAATACGAAATGGACATCGTTTCTAAGCACTCTTTACCAAAGTAAATGCTGATTTTTTTTTAATTGACCGAGAAGATAAAATGTTTGAATAAACAGAATCTTATTTTGTAAGTTGAGTGTACAAAAAGAAGGTAAAAACAAACTATGTTATTATCAAAAATAATAAGAAATCCAATGATAAAAATCCTCTTTCAATTCAATTTAACTTACGGATTCATCTCAAAATTAGGATTACGATGTACAATTGATGAAATAGTTTAAATTAAAAATTGAGCATAATTTGAATTTAAAAAAAATTGTAAATGTAGTTTTGAAATTATAAAAATCATAAATATTATTAAAACCGAAAGTGTTCTTTTATGAAATAATTGCTTTTTGGTATACATTGAGAGGTGCATAAAGAACAAAGTATATAAATACCACATATAATGTTAATCTTACTTCTTTGTTTTAGTAATCAATATAAAAACAAATGAGTTCTAATACTTTTATTTTTGTGTTTGCTGGTTACTTTCACAATATGTTTAGCAAGTTGTCGACCAGTAAGTAACTGGTGCTGCTATCTATAATAGAAAGCGTACACCACACCAAAAATAATCATACAAATGTCTACTCCACAAAGAAAACTGTTAGGTTGTTTAGACAGTTGTTTGTCGGAGCCCCACCTATTCCTTGAATTGCTAAAATCCGTTAATGTTATCGCTTCATGTTACGTTTGTTTGGTGCTCGTTAGCATTTGGGTGTATGTGTGTGTTTGTGCTTCATCACTAAAAATAGTTTGGTTCTACCTAAAGACCTCGACCGCGTTTTGTTAAAGCGTCGCCGCGTTTGTTCATTCTTGTTTGCGACTCTGTTGGAGTTAAGTGTTTGTGGACTAGAAAAGTCTCGAGAGCAATAGTGACGTGCAGTAATCTTATAACAGTTCAAATCTTAAATCAAAATGACATCGAGAACGAAAAAGGGCTCAACACCTGTGTCACAAACGACGCCTTCCAGTGGTCGTCCTTCTAGCCCATTGAGCCCTACAAGAGTTTCCCGTTTACAAGAAAAAGCAGAATTACAAAACTTAAACGATCGATTGGCCACCTACATTGACAAGGTACGTTATTTAGAAGCGGAAAATAGCCGGCTATCACGGGAGGTACAAAGCACGCAAGAAACCGTTACGCGGGAAATTCAAAATATTAAGTCCATGTACGATCATGAATTATCTGATGCACGAAAACTATTAGATGAAACTCACCGTGAAAAGGCTCGCTTAGAAATCGACACCAAACGTCTGTGGGACGAAAACGAAGAATTAAAAGAAGCTCTTGCTAAAAAAAGTAAAGATCTTGCTCTAGCGGATAATTCCGTTCGTGTTTTAGAAACTCGTAACAACGATTTATCGCTAAAATATAATCAAGCCCAAAATGATGCTAAAAAAGCAATGAGTGAACTGCGTGATCTTGAGAAAGAACGCGATAAGCTTAAAAAACAAATCGAGGAACTTCGTAAGCAATTGGAAGAGGAATCTCTTGCCAGAGTGGATGTAGAAAATAATAATCAAAGTTTACGTGAAGAGTTGTCCTTCAAAGACCAAATTTACCAGCAACAGCTGACGGAGACTCGCACCAAACGTCAAATAGAAATCAGCGAAATCGATGGCAGATTAGCTGAACAGTACGAAGCTAAATTACAACAAGCATTGCAAGAATTACGGGATCAATATGAAACCCAAATGGCCAATAATAGACAAGAAATTGAATTGTTGTACGAAAGCAAGATTAAAAATTTGCAAAGTGCAGCTAACCGCAACACTGGTGCTGCTTCTGCCGCTCTAGATGAACTCCGCCAAACACGTACACGTATCGATTCTCTTAACAATCGAATAACCGAATTAGAAAATCAAAATTCGGCTCTTGCATGTCGCGCTCGAGATTTAGAGAAACAACTAGAGAATGAGCGTATTCGCCACGCTGAAGATCTTGCCCTTTTGGAGGATGAATTAGCACGTTTACGAGACGAAATGGCTCAGCAATTGCAAGAGTACCAAGATCTAATGGATATCAAGGTGTCTTTAGACCTGGAAATAGCTGCATATCGTAAACTGTTGGAATCAGAAGAAGCGCGACTCAATATCAGTGGAAATGCTGCAGCTGAACTACAGCGAACAGTTCGTGGCAGTTCAACATCCTCTCAAAAACGTTCGACACCCTTAAGATCATCAGTGGGTGTTGGTTCAAAACGCAAACGTACTCTCATGGAGGAAAGCCAAGAAAAGAGTATGTCTGACTACAGCGTATCAAACTCTTCTAAGGGCGATGTTGAAATATCTGAAGCTGACCCAGAAGGCAAATTTGTCAGAATTCACAATAAATCCAACAAAGAAATATCATTAAGTGGCTGGCAGGTTGTTAGGAAAGCAGGAGAACTGGAAACCATACACAAATTCAATCGAGGTGCAAAAATCGAACCTAAAGGCGAAATTACTATTTGGTCATCGGATATCGGCAAGGATCACGAACCCCCATATAACGTGGTGCTCAAGGGACAAAAATGGTTTATTGGGGATAACATGACAACGAAAATAATTAATAGTAATGGAGAAGAAGTGGCTGTATCAGAAAGGTGGGTTAGCAGTACTTCAAATAGTTTGACCCGTTGGAGGTGGTAAAAAACTGACAATGGGGTTGGATGATGAAGTTCTGCCTTCACTATTTTAAACTGTGCTATTTTGTTTAGTAGTTAATGTTATGTTTCACCTTATGTTATTTTAGTAGGATTTTATGTGGGGCCAAAGGGGTTGATTTACTCATTTAAAAGTTTCCTTTTCTCATGCATTTGATAAAATTACAAATTTTTGTTGTGTTACAAAATAAACGAAACAAAACGAACTTTACAAAATTTAAATTGTAAATATGTACCTTTTTACGTTTACAAAAATTAAACCTAATTTATGTAGGCTTTTTTGTTTCCAAAGTGCATTTATATTATTAAAAGCAGGGTATGTTCCTGCTTGTTTGTTTTTTATGAAAATATAGGTACTTATAAAAGCACATTTTAGAAGACAGCTTTTTTTTAAAATATTAACAGATAATGTTACATATTTTCTTTATAATACATCCTTAAAGCTCATTCCATGGTCGTAGTGTTACGTCATTGTTCTTTTTTGGAAACATAAATGTATGACATCATCACTGAAATATATAATAGAAAACTGGCTTTCAATTCAGTAAGCCTATTTTTATGATATAAACATCCCACTTTTTTAGGCGCATTTTTGTGCCTATTTGTTTAATTATTTTTCTTTTATAAGGCACTAAGTGCACATGTAGTTAACAACTATTATTATTAAGTATATAATACCAAGTTATCAAGTTGGCAAATTGAAGAAATAAAATTAAATAGTAGTATGAATTTATAGTATGCTTACGTTTGAAACGAAATAAATCGGTAAACCGTGCTGTTATATACAATGAAATGTGTATATATATATATATGTTTTAGTTAAATGTGTACGTACAGTTATATGCAGAAATAACGAAACAGTTTGCGACACATTGGTTGAATTATTGAAATTTTTAACTCACTGTTTCAATATTTTTGTTAGAATGTATGTATACATACATACATTAGTATGAGAATTTGTTATTTGGCGTTGGCACCGAAATTTTTCATTCGTGCATAAAGTAAAATTTATTTTAATTATTTTATACTTTTTTGCCTATTTTCGATTAATAAAATATATGTATTACTTATATTTTTCATGGAGTATATGCACATGTAGTAGCTATTGTGTTGTATACTCGCTTATTTGTACGACTGTCGTATTACTTTAATATAAAAACATTTATTGGATAATAAATATTAACTAATATAGATTTAAAAATTGATTATAACATACATATACGTATAATGTAAATGTACCCTACTTCTTATTATAGCATTTATGGTATTTATTAAAATAGCATATTTAAGTTGACGCTAATCTAAAAATTGTATTTTGTATTGCCCTTTCAGTTATTAAAAAGCCTTATCAAACATCTATTTTATTAATTACTTCTGTATTCTGCTAAAAACAAAATTTCAATTTTCTCATATATATATATATATATATATATATATATATATATATATATATCTGTAATTTATATGGTTTGGTTGAAGGATTATCTTTATATCCGTGTTCATATCGATTAACACTGAAAACCAGTAATTGATTAAAAATTTGATACCTCCATTATCTCATACTTATTTTTAGAATTTTATTTGCTGGTGCTGACCTTTATTTATTTTTTTATTTCATCTGCAGAACTGTATTTGAAGCGAAATTTTCAATTTTTAAATAAATTATTAATAAACGTACGAAATAAGAAATGTCGTTGGTCAACGGAAGGTCTAGTGATCTCATCGGTATGTACTTAACATTGATTTGCATAATGTGGACTTATGTTTTCGAAATTATGTTACTAAAGTACATTTATTTGTGTGACAATAATGACCTTCTTCACATTCGTATATCATAATTTTTATAAAAAAAGGAATTTTTAATCAGTAATTTTTTTGTAACGAAAAATGTTCAGATAAATTATTTTGATTAAAAAAAATTGAAAAACCTCATTTATAAAAATAAAAATGAATAATCGACCTTGACATGAAATTGCGCTAACGGTCGTCTATAAATATAAAGATGTACAGTACATTTCAAACAATTAACTGTACGACATTTCTTAAAAATGTATAATCACTTGAGAGAATGTTGTAGACGATCATAATTTTCACAAGTGGCTGTACATACATAGTTTACCTGTCCCATTTTTGAACGTTTGTACAATGTTTCATAAATTTCTATCAACGCTGTAGAATGGATGACACCATCACTAACTTTAGGTGATACTACATATTTTCTGAAAATATACAGTAACAAACGTATAATAATAAATGAAGTAAATTTTTAAAATACTAGCTATTTAAACGAGTACCATATATTTATTAATCACAATGAATAATAATGTTAAAAACAAATATGCAAGTGAATATAAAATAAACAGAAAAAAAGTAGAATACTAAAAATGTGAACCTTAGTTTGCTTGATAAAAATGTGAGAAATTAATTCCGATGCTAAAATAACTTATTTTTTGTAGGATACGCAGACAAATGTCGACTTCGTTAACTCACCATCGACAAGTCAGGGGTGGGTTTTTAAGTTCAGAAGAACTTTATCATCAACAAGGAGATCCCCAAGGTGAAGAAAAATGTTTGATAATGTGAAATTAGAATTAATTTAGATGTTTTTTTCTCTACTTATTAGACATTGACAAACTGCCTATTTCATGATAAGGTTGCTATCTCGCATATTGTAAATTTATAATAAATAAAAAAGCCGAAATGTTGGAAAAACTAAAATCTAATGTACGTAGAAGGAAAGCAGAGAGATAAATGGACAATTATTATACTTGACATACTTCATATTCAACTGAAAGTACCTATAAGATTTATTTTAAATTGTATACTATGTTCTCAGGAAAGTCAAGTATTTTTTTTTTTTTTAAAGAAAGATATTTTTAAATTACGAAATTAAAAAAGAAAACAAATAATAAATAACAATTAAAACGTTTTTGTTCATTATTTTCATTCATTATAATCTCTACACCAAATGTGCATTTACAAGTGGACAATTAATATAGATAAATTGTTTAGTTCAGGCAATGGAGGCTTTTTGCTTATTATTTCTTTGTTGTTTTCATTTTCAATGCCTGACAGTTTCTTAATGTAGAAACCACAAAAGAATATTTTAGATATATGTATGTGTAAAAAAACAATTCCTTATCATTAGAATAACAATATTATTTCCATTATGTTTTATATTATTAATATTAAAGCATTTTTCATTTACATTCTATTTGAATAATTACGCTTATTTATAAGATTTTGTAGTGTGTTTCTAAAAAATAAACGTTCAGTAGATTTTTTTTATATTTTATCCCCAACTGTACTTATATAAAAATGCAGATGGTTAAAATCAAAAGATAAACCTACACATTTTACAGATTTTTAATTTTAAAACGTAAGAAAAATCTACACAAAAAAAGACAATCTTTTTTAATATTTATATCTATCTATATACTAATAAGAAAATAATTATCAGATATTCGTTTACTGACAATTACTCTGCAAAAATTAATTATAATAACAAAATCCTTAAATCTACTTTATAAAAGCATATCATATTAATTTCTGGGGCAAAAATTATTTTAAATCGTTTTTTTCTTCTTCTGCACTAGGTGAGTGCCATGTTAAACGTTCTTCGTAAAATTTTATAACAATTTGCGGACATTTAACATTGGCCTGCTTGGCTGGAACGAGGTCTGCTTCATCTGTTCCAGCCCACTTCATCAAAAACATGAGTTGTCCTGAACTATCTGTTGCGCCGATTATTTTTTCAGGTTCAAGACCACGATCAAATCCATGGAGTTTCTTTTCTTCTTTCTTCTTTGGAATTTTGGTTCCAGAAGTAGGTGTTGGAGTGCCTAAACAAATCCAGAGGATATTCATCCGTTATACTTCTATCCACACACTATAGTTTATAAAAATGTTTACTCACCTGACCCTTTTCTCTTACGGCTCTTCTCTTTCTCCTGTCGGGCTCTTTCTGCTTCAAACTCTTTAATTAAACCTGGGCAATTTAAATTTTCTTTTGGTTCCCATGTATTATCTTTATCTTCAAAACCAACCCATCTTAAATAATATTCTACTACCCCATTTGCATTTATTCGTTTATCTAAAATATTTTGCACGGTATATACTTCTGATTCTTGATCCTCCGTAGAAGGCGTTGAACCACGCTTTTTACTTGTTTGGGTACTCATTTTACCGACAAACCTAACCTATAAAATAAAAATCCTTACAATTTTCAACAGTTGTGTATTAAAAATGTTTAGTTAGATAATTAAAACTTTACTTTATATAACAATTAATTATTAAACGATGATTTTACACCTCTAATTAGCCCCAACATGTCTTGATAAGAAGCAATGTGAAATCCATAAAAGCCTTTTGTCATTACAATATAATTTCGTTTAATTTATTTATACAAATTGGCACCGAATATTAAACAAAAAAAGGATTTAAAAATTGTACTTACAGCAGTCTATATTCATATAACAATATCTATAATTTAACAACCAATACGGCCAAAATGGCTGGATTTTGTGTTGCTTGTTGATGTTAGCAATAAATGTGTCAAAAGTGCGGGGTAAATTGGCGGGAACATCAATTAAATTAATTGTTGACTTTTTACACTAATTAACCAAACATTATTAATTATTACTGTACCAACATTGTTTTATATTGAATTCCAAAATATAATAATGTTGCTAAAGCCAATAATTTGTTTTAAATACTTTTATTATTAAGTTATATGCTTTCACAGGTTAAATGATGAAATTGATCAAAAGCACAGCATATTAAAATGGAGGTTGTGTAGTTTAATAAAAGAAGTTGTCAAACTGGATCAAAATTTTTATTAATATTATAAATATACTTATCAAAATATACCATTTGGTCAAGTTTAACAATAATTTCGCTTGGTTTGTGTTGTACAATTATTTGATGTGTTTATTATTTAAGTTTGAGACGGTGTGCGTGTAAAAAGTCGGAACAATGCCAGGCCCCGGCGAGACTCCTGCCTCTACGAGGCTTACAAATGACGATTTTCGTAAATTACTTATGACCCCACGAGCTACCCCTTCTAGTGCCCCAGCTGCTGGATCAGTTCGTGAAGCTATGGCCAATTCTTCTTCAACTGAGCCACCAAAAGACGATAAAGGAGAAGCGAGACGAAAGAAGAAGAGCTATTATGCTAAACTAAAGAAACAAGAGGATAATAAATTAGCTGAACTTGCGGAAAAATATAGAGATAGGGCTAGTGAAAGAAGAACCGGTGCTAATCCTGATTACCAAAACATAGACCCTATGAATGCTGCACAGGCTTATAGGGCTGTGGCACCAGATTTGAAATCAGGTTTTGATGCTGCAGAACGTCGAAAGCAAATGATCCAAGAATCCAAATATTTGGGAGGTGACATGGAACATACTCACTTAGTCAAAGGTATAATAAACGTTTATGGGTAAATGATGTTGATATGTTACTTTATTATCATTAATATTCTATTTTAGGTTTAGACTATGCTTTATTGCAAAAAGTTCGTGCAGAAATTCAACAGAAAGAGGCGGAACAAGAGGCAGAATTAGAGAGGCTTGCAAATAAACCCCTCGAAGAAAAAGAAAAAAAAGATGAACATAAAAGGGATGAAGATGAATTACAATTTAAAACAAAAATCGGTAGAACAATTCATAAAACTATTTGTACATTGAAATCTAGACACATTGAAAAAAACGAACTTTTTGTTCAAGGAAGAATGGCATATGTTATTGATCTAGGTAAGATCTCTTGTTTTTAATTCATATAAATGTTCACTTTATCCATTTTAATTATACTAGATGACGAGGCTGAAAGCGACATTCCAACAACATTAATAAGATCAAAAGCTGACGTCCCTTCTTTAGAAAACACCGCAACTTTGACGACCAACGATATTGTTATCAATAAACTCACTCAAATTTTAAGCTACTTGCGCCAAGGTAATTTACTGTTTTTTTTATCTGTATCTAATTATTTTCAATTTCAAATCAATTCAAATAAAAAATAATAGGTAACAGAAGAAACAAAAAAAACAAGAGGGGTCTAATTGATCGTAAGGACATTAACGGTGAAATAGTTGAAGAAGAAGAAAATGCGAAAACCGAAAAGAGACAGAAAATTGACGAATCCATTTACGGAGACATAGGAGATTATGTTCCCACAACTCACGGACGTGGTGAACACATTTCTCGTGAAAATAGAAAACGTCAGCCATACTTTGACAAAAGAGAAGATGAATTGATAAGGGATAGCGGTCCTTCATTCAAAATTAATAAATCTGCCCAAATACTAAACAAACTTGCCCAAGAACCTGAAGGTTATGCTGAATGTTATCCGGGACTAGAAGAAATGAACGATGCGATAGATGATTCAGACGATGAGGTCGATTATTCTAAAATGGATCTTGGTAATAAAAAAGGTCCCATTGGACGATGGGACTTTGACACCGCCGAAGAATATTCAGAATATATGAATCAAAAAGAAGCTTTACCTAAAGCAGCCTTTCAATACGGTATTAAGATGACCGATGGACGAAGGTCAAGGAAACACAAGGAAAAGAACGAAAAGGCTCACCTTGACCGTGAATGGCAAAAAATACAGAATATTATTAATAAAAAGGTAGTTTAAGTTTTCTATGCTATTTTTTTTTTCTCCACAAATAATCTTGCAAATTATGGTACCTTTTCGTCGATATCTAGGTTTCCCGAATCTGTTAAATCTAACATACACAATAAAACGTACATCTATACAATCTGTACAACTGATGAATATTTTCAATTTCCATTTGTCGTTCAATTTAATAATATAATGTAAATATTAATAGAATAAATTGTTTAGTTTACTTATTTTATTTATTAGAAGAAAAGTAATGTTGTCTAAACTAATTTCTATTAAAATTAATGAACATTTCATGTTTGATCTTTTTTTTGTAGTCTATCTCGTTATGTTAGGGTTAGGAGAACCATAATTTCTTTCTCACTTAGTAATTCTGCTTATTTGTATCACGGTTGGTCTTTTTTATCAGTTTTGCACAAAATAAAATGAAATTAGAATTTAACAGGTAACAGTCTATTTTCCAAAGGAATATAATAAACCATAATATATTCTTTTAGTTGGTAGATTTTTACATGTTAAATTGCAAGATCATCAAAATAATGCAGAGGATACATAATGAAAAAGCTTGAATATGGCTAATAATATATTTTATTGTATAAAATAAATTCAGCTGTATAAATTGCGTTTACAATTAACAAATATACTCATTATTTAGTTACAGTAGAACCCCTCTTATCCGGCCACTTTGGGATTGGAAACCTGGCATGTTTTCGTTTTGACTGGTTAAGAGGAGGTGTAGCTATTTCAAAGGAAAATGTTAACAGAAATATAAAATAACACTGTTTTATGATGCAAATAATATGAATGTTCAGATTTGATGAAGCATTTGAAAACATTGAAAAAGATAAAATAGGCATGTACCGTACAAATTAACAATAACAGCAAAGTAATTTTTTGAAAAAATATTTTTATTTTATTTAACAAATGAAAACACGCAAAAAGTTTATTTAAATTCACTACAATTATTTCGCTTAATTTAAGCTTCTTCAGGTGAAGATATAACAAAATTTGTGATTAGTTACTTCGTATATATACCTACATATTATGGTGGCGGAATCAGACATTAACATTTAATAATGGAGAACTTCTAACGTCTAATTGGTCGTTTAATATTTTATTATCTTATTGTGTCGATTGATTTCTAAACCTGCTAGTAAATCTAATTTTTTACTTTTATAATGAATATGTAAAATTTTGAAATCTATGTTAAAATTATGGCCATTAGTAAGTCAATGTTCTGCGTAAGCTGAGTCGTTTTTTTTATTTATGAAACTTTTATAATGTTCGCGATTACGAATGTCAAAAGAACGACCAGTTTGCCCTATATAAACTTTTTCACAGTTGGAACAGTTTTGTAAAAGTTTGAACAGCAGACGACTTTTCGATCCAGGTTTTCCATGTTTGAGTTGAAGTTTTGAACTTTGAGCTCGAAAATGTACTTAATCCATTTATCCTAACCAATTAGATTTATTATTTGCTGGGTTAAAACGGTATTACAGAATGCAGAAACTACCAAAAAGTTCACTTATAAACTCTTGTTAAACCCACAATGTAAACGAAATAAACTAAAACTTATTTAGGTAATACAATGGAAATTGTCTTTAAATTAAAAACGATAAAATGCATTGTAATTGTTTTTCAAAGGAGTTTTTAAAAATTGAAGAAACAGTTATTTAAAATTTTAAATGGATACATACGATAATTGTCAATTATTTGAAAACTGTTATAAACAAGAATAATATAAAATGAAATACTTTATAACATTTTAGCTCATTATTAACTCTACAGTATTGTATTATTATTTCGACTGTTTAAGTCTCTATCAACAGTATATACAAAAAAAAAAAACAGAATTATAAATGTTAATTCTAAATTACCAGTATTTGTATTTTGAATTTAACAACAAACCACACAAATGACACTTAATATTACATATAATAAAATTTACATTGACTTAGAAATGAAGTCTTTGTTTGCCACTATCATTTTTCTCTGATATTTGTTTTAAATCCAATTGTTTTTCATCAGTAGTAGGTGTTTTGTTTTATTTGAATAAAGTATTTTCTAATTTTTCTTTTGTGATGAACTGTAACTATTAAATATAAAATGGAAATTCTAATGAAAGTATGTATGTAACTGAACATAATTTTTTGCTTGATAAAGGCACAAAATGATACCGATGGGCCATACCGGATACAAAAAAAGCAAGACTATAAATACGAATGATTGCGTACTTGTCTTCAGTTTATCGTAACCATGTTTTCGGGAAAGAGTATGCGTCGCGCTGCCGTGGCTGGCTTTTCGTGCTTTAGGTGCATGTTTATCCGTTCTTAAAGTTTTTTAATTTGTGCTGTAGTGATTTCTAAATGTTTCCTACTTAATAAACAATCCTCATTACGTAAATCTTGCAAAAAAAATTATAGATAAAATATTTCTTCTCTTATGCAACCCATGTCACGTAGTAGTACAGCGCTATCTCTGGAGTGTCGTATCACCTATTTCACAATTGACAGAGTGAAGACTCCCTGTCCTGATCTGTGGATTAGGGTTCAGTTAGTTTGTGGTCAGTTTGTGGTTGAGGTGTTTACGTGATTAACAAAAAACAAGCGTAAGTTTTTCAAAAATAATTAAAAGTAAACTGTTAGTTTTAGGTAGTTAGTTATTAATGTTTCCTACATTTTAATTGCTCTTACTATTATAAAGTAACAGATTTAAAATTTTAAAATACTATTCTTTTACATCATTATATTTAACCTCAAAAAATTATTACCACATGTTAATTTTTCTTTTCATTTATTAGTTTCGTATACATAATGAGTAGATTTTTTGCTACCGGTTCGGACTCGGACTCGGACAGTTCAACAGAAGAGGAGGTCGTACAGCGCCCCACAGTTCCTGTCTACACAGTATGTAATTGTAACATGTACATTACTTCAACAAATAGTTAGTGTAACATAAATTTTAGTTCAGCGACGAAGAGGAAGAAGTTAAGCGTGTTGTGCGATCAACGAAAGAAAAACGTTATGAAGAACTTACAAATCTAATAAAGCAAATCAGAAACTACAAAAAGATTAAGGATATGAGTAGCATGTTAACAAGTAAGTGAGCATTATACTTATAAGATTGACAAAAATTGATTTTAAATTACAATTTTCAGGTTTTGAAGAATTGCAAAAAGCATATGTGAAAACATTACCAGTAGTTCAGAAGGAAGAAAATGGACAAACTCCCAGATTCTATACTCGTTGTTTAGTGGAACTAGAAGACTTTATTAGTGAAGTATGGGAGGATCGTGAAGGAAGAAAAAATATGAGTAAAAACAATAGGTAATTATTAAGCAGTAAAATGTACATTTATTACTTTTTGTAATTTTTAACAGTAAATCGTTATCATCTATTCGCCAAAAGTTAAGAAAGTATTTGAAGGAATTTGACCAAGATATTGTCAAATTTCGTGAAAATCCCGATTTGCCTGACGATGAAGAAGAAGAAGATAAACGTAAGAATTACGCCTTTTTTCGAATGTGTTCTCATTAACTTTTTGTTAGGTGAGCCAGAAGTCGATTCAGACACTGAACACCCTATTAAGGTAAGCCAACGTCCTTCAGAACGTTCAAAACCTACAGATGTAGGAGACTCGTCTTCTGATTCGGATGATTGGCCATCAGACTCTGAGTCAAGTTCTGATTCATCTGAAGATGAGGAAAAGTTTGCAACATGCATGCGTGAGAGATTTTTAAAGAATAAAGATAAAGACGACGATGAAGAGAAAGAACGCAAAAAGGAGGATCGTAAAAAAGAGAGGAAGGATCGTGACAAACGTAAGATGAGAAAGGACGATGAAGAAGATGGCGAAGGAGAGTGGGAGACTGTTAAGGGAGGAATGGCAATACCAAGTGTATGTGTTTGTTTCCATAATTTATTACCAGGTGTAACAGAAGTACAAATTTTATGTAAGGGGAGTTACAATAAAATTCCTGCTGAGACTTGTATAGTCTGTGTGCAGGCCCAGCAAAACTTACAACCTAGTGAAAACAATTAAAGATACAAAAGTAAATAAAACAAGAACAATTTGATTATAAAAATGCAGAAAGAAAGAAAAGAAAAAAAAAATTAAATAAACGAATAAACCACTATGCGCAAAATAAAAAAAGAAATTTACACTCCTTAACAAATAATAAAAAATATATATACAACATTCAGAGTATATATATATATTAATATTTTGTTTATATTTTAGGAGAAGCCCAAAATGTTCGCCAAAGATGCTGAAATTAATACTTCTCTCGTAATTAAAAAATTAAGCGAAATTATTGCCGCCAGAGGCAAGAAAAGAACAGATAGGCGTGAACAAATCGAGCTTTTGCATGAACTACAAATAGTAGCTGATCAACACCAACTGGGCCCTGCTGTAGCCATTAAAATTAAATTCGCTATAATTTCGGCAATTTTTGATTACAATCCGAAAGTTTCTGATGCTATGAAACCAGAATATTGGACCAAGTATGTAATTTAATTAATTAAATTTTACTGTAGTTTCAACACTTTATGTTTCTGCAGGTTGTTAGAAAGGATTGCTGAGATGTTAGACATGCTAGAGGTAAATCCAGACATATTTATTTCGGACAGCGTCACCGAGGACACGGAGAGTCTCGAGGAGCCCCCGTTCAGGATTAGAGGATGCGTGTTAACGTCTCTAGAACGTTTAGATGACGAATTCACCAAGTTATTAAAAGAATGCGACCCTCATAGCAACGAATATATTGAAAGGTGTGGAAGTATTATTGTAAGGAAATTATTTTGCTTATTAAAGTATGTTTTTATTATAGATTAAAAGACGAATCGAAAGTATCTGCAATAATATGTAAAGTGCAGAATTATTTGGAAAGACATGGGTCTCCCACAGAATTGTGTCGCATTTATTTACGTAAAATCGAACATCTTTATTATAAATTTGATCCACGAGTTCTTCAAAAGAAAGCAGTAAGTTACAATTTATGCTTATATCCATTCATCATTATTATACATAATTACTTGTTTAGGGCGAAATACCGGCAAATGAAGTCACATCTGTTGAAGAAATGGACAAATTATGCAAGTATAACTATGCAAAAGATGCTACAGATCGATTAAGAACCCGCGCCATCTTATCTCACATTTATCATCATGCTTTACACGATAACTGGTTCCAAGCCAGAGATTTGGTACTCATGTCCCATCTGCAAGAGAATATTCAATATTCCGACCCGAGCACACATGTAAAATCAATTTTACTTGAGATTATATTCATTCAATTTATGTCCGAATTTTCTTTTAGATTTTATACAACAGAATGATGGCGCATCTTGGTCTCTGTGCTTTTCGACATGCTAATATCAAAGACGCTCACAACTGTTTAGTTGATCTGATGATGACTGGAAAACCCAAAGAACTGTTGGCACAAGGCCTTCTTCCGCAGGTAAAGTAATTTATTCATTATAACTCTTTAGTGTATTAAAGTTGTTCTTTTAGCGTCAAAACGAGCGTAGTAAAGAACAGGAAAAGATCGAAAAGCAACGTCAGATGCCGTTCCACATGCATATAAATTTGGAATTGCTCGAATGTGTCTACTTGGTGTCTGCCATGCTGATAGAAATCCCGTATATGGCAGCGCACGAATTTGATGCTCGCAGGCGTATGATTTCTAAAACTTTCTACCAACAATTGCGCAGTTCCGAGCGCCAAAGCTTAGTAGGCCCCCCGGAAAGTATGCGTGAACATGTGGTAGCTGCTGCCAAAGCCATGCGAAACGGACATTGGGCCGCTTGCAATAACTACATAATTAACGAGAAAATGAATGCAAAGGTGTATATTACGTAATAAGATATTTTTTTTCTGTCCACCGTCGTTATAACAGCCATGGTTTTTGTTTGTAACAGGTTTGGGACTTGTTTTATCAAGCAGACGCTGTCCGATCAATGTTAACACGTCTAATAAAAGAAGAAACGTTACGAACATACCTGTTTACGTATTCCCACGTGTACGACTCGATTTCAATGGCAACATTGGCCGAAATGTTCGAATTAAGCAAGCCAGTCGTTCATTCGACTATTTCAAAAATGATTATTAATGAAGAACTAATGGTAAGTTATTCTTTATAATGTTAATAATAATAAAAAATTGTTATTTTAGGCATCTTTAGACGATCCATCTCAAACTGTCGTTATGCACAAGAGTGAACCATCACGTCTTCAATCGTTGGCTCTTCAATTAGCCGACAAAGTCAACAATCTCGTAGACTCTAACGAGCGTATACTAGAGACAAAGCAAGGAAACTTCTTCCTTAGGAGCGCCAATCAGGTCGATATTTATATATTTTTAGTAATAATAACAAAGAAAATAACGACATTAAAAATAAGTTTAAACTTTAAACTTAATTATTCATAACAAATTTCAGGGGGTATTCCGCAACGATAGACAGAACTACAGAGCAGGTACTAACGAGAATTGGAATCGGCAAAGACGCGACAACAGAAGAGACTATTAACATTATTAAAAAAATGCATGGCGTAAGCGACAGTTATAACTCTTAACATAAATTTCCTATAAATAAATTTAAAAAAAAAAACAATATTATATCTTCATAGCATTAAAAAAGTTAATTCACTTTTTATCCTACAATAACGACTTTAATTTTATGTGGGCAGCAAATAAAACAATGTAACAATAGCGTCTTTTAATTTGCTACACATTTTTTACTTGGCTCATACTTTATTAGACCTTGATGAAATAAATACATAAATGAAATTAATACATCTTATAAATTTTATTTTGCTATGTATTGGTTTTATTTTAGTCCAGGTAAGGTGCCAGTAATTAATTTACATTAAGTGTAATGTTTTTATTCTACTTTTTTTTCAGACAATAGATGATTCTTATGATGATGCAATCATATATAATTATGAGACAGAAACTTTTGATTATATAGGAACAAGTCGGTCCCAAAAAGTTTTTCGACTTTCGAAAAATTCTGGGGCATTTTTAAATAGTTTGGCATCATTTATGGGATCTGCTTTTGATCTTTTTATAAAAGTTATCGTTGATCAAACGATGATTAGTTTAAATAATTTGTCAACTATTAGGGATTTGATTAGAATTAAATATGAGATGCAGAAAAATTTTTTGAAGATATTTTATGTCTTTGCTGATGTAAACGACAATTTTAGTGTTGATTGAAAGGTCTTTTCATTTCATATAATTTTCTGTTGTAAACAATTTTAAAATTAATAAATTTTGATTGAGCATAATTTCTTTCTTATAACCTCACATTTCTTGCCCATGTAAGTACATAATAAGAAAAGCATTTTCAAATATGAAAAAATAGTTTTGTTCTTGAAATGGTGTATTTTAAACAAATTGCAGTTGTTCTTTCTTTTCAGTATAAATTTTCAATAGTTGAGTGAATTATTACTGTTAATCACTATAGCCCCCGTCTTTTATAAATGACCTGGAATTGTATTTGTAGGAGATTATAATAGTTAAGTATTACTATTACTACCAATTATTTTAAATATGTTTTTTCTTAATTTCTCTGTTCGGCAAAATAATTTACTGCAGGTTTTATTTACATTTTCAAATTATACATTAAAACGAAAAAATACAATTTTTGCACTCTCTTCTGGCCAAGGAAAGTGTGGTGTGGCAGTTATTAGGGTATCCGGACCTGAAGCAGGTACTGCCCTCAAAAAACTAACTGATGCACAATGTTTACCTCGACCAAGAACTGCTGCATTACGAAGAATTGTTAATCCTGTTGATAAAGACGTATTAGACAAAGCACTAGTTTTATGGTTTCCTGGTCCAAAAAGCTTTACCGGGGAGGATTCGTGCGAATTTCAAGTGCATGGGGGTCAAGCAGTTATACATTCGGTCCTGAATGCTCTCCAATCTATCAGCCGTTTACGACCCGCAGAAGCAGGTGAATTTACAAAACGAGCTTTTCTGAATGGAAAACTTGATTTAACAGAAGTAGAAGGATTAGCCGATTTATTATCTGCAGAGACAGAATTGCAGAGAAGACAAGCAATCTTACAAAGTGAAGGATTTTTAAGTAACATTTATAACAGTTGGAGAGATATATTAATTAAAAACTTAGCTCATATAGAAGCCCATATAGATTTCGATGAAACAGAGGAATTTGATCAACAAAATTTGCACGATCTTCTTTATAATGTAAGAATATTAAAAGAGGAAATTAGTAGACATTTGGAAGATGAGTGTAAAGGAGAGCGTTTAAGGAACGGAGTGAAAATAGTCATCATTGGAGAGACAAATGCCGGAAAAAGTAGTTTTTTCAATATCCTTTGCAAAAAGCCAGCATCCATTGTAACTCCTATTGAAGGAACAACTAGAGACGTACTAGAAATTAATGTCGACATAAACGGCTATCCAGTAATCTTAACAGACACAGCGGGTCTTCGTTCAGAAACTAAAGACATTGTGGAACAAGAAGGAATACGAAGAGCAATTTTTCATATTAACAAAGCAGACTTATTGATGTACATTGTGGACATTAAAAAACTTTTAAATAGTGACTGCAAAACTGTTAAAGAGTACATCAATCGAATTAACAAGTTGAATATAAAAAAAAATCTTAATAAAGAAACAATAATAATCCTTAATAAGATAGACTTAATTCCTAAAAAAAAAGATACAATTAGTAGTTTGTTTGACAAAGAAAATTGCCTACTTGTATCGTGTAAAGATAACGATGGATTTTTTGAAGTGACAAAGAAACTAACAGAGAAACTACATTCGTTATGTTTAACTCCAAATAAAGAACATCCCTGCATGACACACATTCGACATAGAAAACATTTAACTGACTGTTTAAAATGCCTTGAAAAATTAAAAGAAGAAATTAGTGCTGCCGACCTGGTACTTTTTGCAGAAAACTTGAGACAAGCAGTTTATCATCTTGGCAATTTAACCGGACGAGTCACAAACGAGCAAATATTAGACATAATTTTTAAAGATTTCTGTATAGGGAAGTGATTATAATTATGTATAAATAAATATAATAACGTAATTAGCATACATTTTTATTTAATCAATCAGGTTACTTTACACTTATTGAAACTATTCGTATGTCGTCGTAAGGTTTATCAGTTTTAGGATTAGTCCGGACGTTACCAATATTTTGTATCACTTCCATTCCTTTAGTTACCCTTCCAAACACAGTATGTTTGTTATCAAGCCAAGGGGTCGGAGCTAACGTAATAAAAAATTGTGAACCGTTCGTGTTAGGACCCGCATTAGCCATGCTAACCGTGTATGGCCTGTCGTGTCTTAAATGTGGAACAAATTCGTCTTCAAACTCTCCTCCCCATATGCTTTCCCCTCCTGTTCCATTCCCTGTTGGATCCCCTGTTTGTACCATAAATCCTTTAATTACACGATGGAAAATATGGCCGTTGTAATAACCATTTTTACTATGGACGCAAAAATTTTCGACAGCCTTTGCACAATCTTTGGAGAAAAGTTTGAGGTGTATATCTCCGAAGACTGTGTGTATAACAGCGCTATCGAAAAGTCGTTGTTGTTGTGGATTTTCCATAGCAGCCATCGTTTCCTCTTTACTCGGTTTTTCATTGAATACGTCTCTGTCTTCCGACAATCCTGTCGAACTCGACTCATCAGGTTCATGTCTACTAAAAAGATAAAACCGAGACTTCTTGTATGCTGTACAGACAATAGTAGGGTCTGGTTGAATGGCTTCTAGAGTAGGATTTTCTGATGCCTCCATTTCGAATGTCACAGTAGCCTTGGAACGCTTTGCAGAACCTAAATTTAAATCAATACATTAACATTAGTATGATAAATATTTTACAATATAATAATGAATATTAAGATGAGATTGTTACCTTGATAAAGTGCAATATGAAGTATTCTGAAGTTTTCCTGTTTTCCGATTATTTTAATGCATTTGTTGGTATGTATGTTAACCAGCTTAATACCCAACATTGTTGCATATAATACAAAATAACCACTTTTATCGAATATAACATTGGCCAAATGAAATGAATCAGTCTTTTCTAAGTCCCGTTCTACAGCCATTCTGCGACCAAATTCCATATTTGGCAATAATTGCTTACTTTGCTGCAATTCCGTAAAACGGGGTAAGGATTCATCAAAGATTCGTAACTGCAAAAAATTGTTTTTTTCTCAGTACACTTACTATAAAACAAAAATGAACTTATAGTTCTACCATTTTTCCTGTCAGGAAATTAAAAATTCTTATTCTTCTATCTAATGAAGTAGTGGCGAATTTCAATCCATCTAGAGAAAACGCAAGACTTGTTGGGACAGTCTTGTTCTTAACAAATTCAAATAAATGAGTGTCCAGTTTTGATTCAAAGGACACACATCTTGGAAAGCTAAAATCAACTTTAGATCCACTCCAGTATTCTAACATGCCTTTTTTGTCCACTGAAATTGTTGTATCCATTGGAGGATTGTATTTAATAAGTATGACTGCATCCTTATGCATTTTATCTAATATTTTAAGTGGTACATCTTGGGTACCTCTTCCATCATAAATATATATGTGTGATGATTCAGTATCTGCTACAGCCAATGACTGAATTGCATCACCACCACCATGAATCCATTCCACAACATTTGGTATAAAATTAATGTACATCATATTAATCATATCAAAATTAAGTATATCAAAAATTTTTACTGATCTATCAGAAGATGCTGAACATAGCAATGTTCCATTACAATTAGCAGATATGCTAGTAATTGGCCCTGAAAATAATTTCTAATTAAATATTTCTTGCTTCTACTTTGAAAAATCAATTTATTTACCCAAGTGACTTCTAAAATGTTTAACAAATTCGATTCCCCTTTCAACTTTTTTCCAAAACTTTATGTGTCCGTCATAACTCGCCGTTATGATGAAATCCGTGGCAGCAACTACACAATGAATCACTATGTCCCTGTGCATATAACTCTTTTCATAAGCTTCTGCACAAGGCAGATTCTCCAAATAAAGTTCTTCATGAGGTAACACCTTTCTTTTTTTTATCATGGGTTTTATAGAGGATGATCCAACAGTACCACTGCTTACATTTTCAAAATCAGGAAAACGTATTCGTTTTTCTTCACCGCTCATTTGCTTTAACAACCAAAAGTAACAAAAAAAGGAGTCCGATCGACTATTTAGACATTAACGATTACACCTAGCCTTACTTGTAAAGTGAATTACCAGTCAATATTAAAACAAACATTAATTCCAATTTTCTCTTGCTTTGTTTCGCAATTTATAGATTGCTTTTAATATATGATATATATATAACCTATAATATATAGTTGTTTACAGTGAACTCTATGTTTTTCATAGACAATAGACTTCTCTCGTTAAATTGTTGTGTTTAAACAACCTCTATTATGTATGACTGACCTTGATAACACAAAGGAGGATATTTATTTAGACTAAGGGATGGATACGAGACTTAATGACTGGCTGTTTTAGACCACTAAACAAAACTGTTCTATTAATGTATTAACTAACTAGTACCTTCTGATACAACTATATAAAGGTAGGTCCACTACCATTGTGTCTATGATTAATAGTTCAATGGGTCTTAATAATCACAACTATTATAATGTAACATAAACATTTTATTTCTATAGAAACAGCGAATTGAATGTACATTTTTATAACTTAGTGTTTAGAAATGTCATTAGAGGAAACAACACTATAAATCACAATAAAGAAATAAATAATATCCTATTTAAATAGTGGAAAAGTTTTATTTATCAATTACTTATTTATTGAATGTTTCATTTTACATTAATTACTTATTAACATGCTTTTCCATAAAGTAACGACAGAATCAATCATTTACAATAAGTATTAATCCACTAAATCGCTCCCAACAATGTATTTTCAGAAAACTACATGAAAAATGCAAGAAAAATTATAGATCACATTAACCACACGAGTCACATATAAATATGGAATAACGAAATTGTATAAAAAAAACTTAAGAACAAATAACAAAATAAAAATTATTAATTGTAATTAAATTGTTGGTGAAAATTCAGACATATACAATATAAAAACGTTTATCTATGTTAACACATTACTGCATGATTAAACAGAAAAAAACATTTATCTCCATCGATTAATTTAAATCAACTTATCGTATGACCCAGTTTCTTACCAATAACCACTCTCTTGTCACAAACAATTCACCTTTTCTTTTATTGCAAATAGATAATGCACATTCATTAAAACTGTTTATTGTTTTACCTGACAACAAGTAATAAATATCTTGATAAAAAAAAACCTATACCACTCTTCTGACTTCAAAGAATCTTTTAAGGTAATAAATTTGACCAAAGGTCATTGCAACTAGTATTAGAGCTTCAAAAAATGACCACATTACAACTCTAGAATTTGTACTTTCATTAATACTTCTATGAATTCGATCTCTCAATTGCATATATTCTTGTTCCTGTTTAACACCAGTTAAGGCCCCTAGAATATATTTTATAATGAAAAAATTACAAAAAAAGCTGATTAAGAAATTACCACTTAATTCACGTATCATGTCTTCTAATTTTGTACTGCTTTCTTCTCCTTCTTGATTCCCTTCATGTTTAGCTGTTTCTCCAATTTGCATGTTAAACATAACCACTTTTGGGGTCATTGTGGACATTTTATTCGAAAAACAATATGTGTAAATACCATTTGCATGTGCAGCAAATGTATACTTGCCAGAAGACTCTCTTTCACCTTGATAAATGACTTTACCATCAGGACCCACTATGCGGACGTCTATATCTAAGAAGCCCCCCTCAGCTATTTCAAACGTGAGACCTTGGCAACCAAAAGAAATAATTACTTTCTGATGATTTAAGATACCTTTTTTAACCTACTCATTTTTGTGCCACTCTCAACTTTATCAAAAAAGCACTCTTCAGCATCTGCATCAACTGTTATATAATAACACGAAACACTATTTATTATTGAAAAATATGTAAATAATACAATGATCGATTTGCAATACATTTTTAATATAAAATCAAAATTTAGCCACGTACACTCAACATTTGTCCTTCTTGACAGGCAACTCTTAATCTATGGGCGACACCATAGATTAGAGAGGCGACATTACAAATCGTGGAAACCTTGGTAACATTCAGAATGCTTCGGTAAAACGCAGTTGACGGGAATTTTGTTAAAAATGTTCAAATTATTTGTACAGAACATAATAAATGGAATGTAATGATTAAATTTCAAATAAGGGTAACCTCAACTATTTAAAACCTAACCTTCAAGAATAATATTTAAAAAAATATTGATAAAACGTTAATAAAGAAAATAGAATATTGCATTAGCGTAGAATGTAGATAGATAATAATCATGTAAAATAATAGAATTAGAATTGGCAAGCCATCGGAAATGTGTTATACCAATAGAATAAATCAGAAAACGAAGATACATCATTTACTTCTTCTTTTTTATGTTTGTGCAATTGTTCTATAATCTGTGCTCTATAATTCAACATCCGTAATATATGAATATGACAGTCTATAACTCTATAACCACAGATTCTCTATAACCATGAGTGAGCAGTAAAAAATAATATTCGCGAATAAAAAATATTTTTCTTGTATTACAACTTTGTAACAAAACAGTTCTATTTTTATTGGTTATTGATGGTATACTTTTAATATGTCAAGAAGGCGAGACATATCGGTAAGGTTAATCTATAAAAAAAAGTTAACATATAAAGTTTCTATTTGTTGTAGCATGAAGAAATTGTAAAACAGTTTAGTTTACCAGAACGTCAATCAAAAATTGATACTCTTCTGAAGCAGGATGGACAAGCTTATTGTCTTTGCAGATCTTCTGACAGTTCTAGATTCATGATAGCATGTGATGCTTGTGAAGAATGGTATTCAGTTCTTGTGCATTTGAGATGACTAGTAGGGATTTACTTATTTAATTAAAACAGGTATCATGGAGATTGTATAGCCATTTCTGAGAAGGAAGCCAAGCTAATCAAACAATATATTTGTATACGATGTCATGAAGAAGATCCTACACTTATCACACGTTGGAAAACTAAACGTGAGGAAAACTGTGCTGACAAGGAGGAACATAGATCCCGAAAACGGAAGGATCGTAGTGAAAATAAAACAGATAAGAAGAAAAAGAAATGTGGAGATTGTATGGGATGCTATAGAACAGAAGATTGCGGCCGATGTGATGTTTGTACAAGGAAATTTAAACACAGACAGAAAGAACGTTGCAAGCAACGTATTTGTGTTAATTATGGAGGGTGAGTTATAACTACTAACTTAAACTATACTTGCATGAGTGGTAAAGTAATGTCAACTACTTATTACTGATCTCAGTGATAAAATTCTAAATTAATTTTTTATGTAGTAGCCATAATCGTCGTAAAAGACGGGATTCCACTTCAGATAATGAACCTAATACAACAGCTCATTTAATGACAGACTACCCTCGCCAATGTTATGGCCCTGGATGTAGTAATAGTGCACGTTATGGCTCTAAATATTGTTCTGACGTTTGCGGAATTCGTCTCGCAACCAATCGTATTTGTCAAGTGTTACCGCAACGTATACAAGAATGGGCCCTTAGCCCGTGTGTTGTTGAAGAAAAAAACATTAAAGGTGTGTAAAATTTGTTTCTTGGTAATAAGAGAAAAAAAGTTTTTTTACAGCTCTTGACCAAGTCAGAAAGCAACAGCTTGAAGTAAGGCAGATTTTACATGAATTGGATAAACGCCACAAGGAATTGGACCTTATTATAGATAGAGCAAAAAATGCTATTATTGTTCCAAACCAGGAGACAGATAATGACGACGATACCGAAATTTCAACATATTGTATTACTTGTGGCCATGAAATTCATTCAAGAACAGCTATCAAGCACATGGAAAAGTGTTTTAATAAATATGAATCACAAGCAACTTTCGGATCTATATTTAAAACAAAAATTGAAGGTAGATTTTTAATTTAAGAATATTTATAAAACTTTTTAAATGAGTAATTTCTTCGTTAACTTTGATTTTTAGGAAATAACATGTTCTGTGACTTTTTTAATCCCTCAAACAGGACTTACTGTAAAAGATTAAGGGTCTTATGTCCTGAACATTGTAAAGATCCAAAAGTGAATGAAAATGAAGTGTGTGGTTGTCCTTTGGTGACCAATGTCTTCTCCCCAACTGGGGAATTCTGCAGAGCTCCAAAAAAATCTTGCACTAAGCATTACGTTTGGGAAAAATTAAGAAGAGCCGAGGTGGGGTATTTGACGGTCATGTCTATTTTTGGAAATACTATTAATTATTAAATGTATTAACATATATTAATTGTTATCATTTAGATTGACCTGGAAAGAGTACGGCAGTGGTTAAAAATGGATGAATTGTTAGATAGAGAACGTCAAATAAGACACGCTATGGCTTCCAGAGCTGGAGTATTGGCGCTTATGTTGCATTCAACATACAATCATGAAGTAATGGAACAAATTACAAAAGCTAGTCAACAAGACCAGGCCGCTATGCAAAAGGAAATTGCTGAACGATTTCGAAAAGGGGTGAAACAACGTTTATCTTAAATTTACATTTAAAATATTGGTAAGAGAAGCATATATTATTAAACGGCTTTTATTACTATTATTTATTGATCAAATTATTTAGCAAACACCTTATAAAATGGTATAATGATAATATATTAATACTCATTTATACTCGTCCGTGCCTCTAATTACTCATTTATCTGTTTCAATTCGATGCAGTTATTTATTAAGAAGATAAACAAAATAGTATAAAACGTCTGATTTTTATTTCTTTAGAGTTCAGAAGGCGAGTAACAAAAAAATGTACATAATTAACATATGCACAGTGAAATTGAAATATGTCCATTATTTTAAACAACTAAATAATACATATGATTAATTGCAATATGTATATATATATATATATATATATATATATATATATACATACATACATACACGAACAACTAAATTAATCAGATAAATTGTTTCTACGTTTTACAAATAATAAATACTGTTGGTAGCGACGGCGACGATAGCTTCCAACATTTCCTAATACTATAAAATTCCAATGAATGTACAAAACAATTTCAACAAAATACCAATCTATTTAATAATATAATTAGCTCTGTAGATACGTCAAAAATTCTAATACGCTTGACGATTAACAGAATCATTTTTTTCTGTTACTGTACTGCGATAAAAAAATCACCTTCACAGAAATAGACACATTTAGTAAATAATGTTACTTTGTTAAGCTTTCCCCGTCTTAAGGTAATTAATAAAAAAAGGTGATAAAAGCGTACAATTAAAAACACTATCGTTTAAGGAAAGGGTTAACAATTTTTTGATTTGATAGTTGTTTCAACGAGTGAGTAGGTTTTTGTATGCTTCAAGGGGAAAAAAGACAACCTAAAAAATACAGTAAAAAATAACGTAAACTTCTAATAGCAGTTACATTGGTTACATTATTTTACTAAAATATTTATAGATACACTAATTTATTAAACTTAATAAAAAAAAAGGAGACGGTAAAACGACAAATTGTTTTAATAACAGTATTTATTCTCGTTGTAATTAAACGCAAACCTATAATGAAATTTTATTACTATACATTTTACGTTGTTTTAATAGAGCATAAAGCAAATAATTAGTGATTTAACTATCAATTAAAACAACGATCGAAACCGAAGGTAGCTTTGAAGCTTAAATTAGAAACGTTTTTTAACCAACATCTTATCTTTTATAAGTTAAGTATATTATGTATATATATGTGTATTTTAATCGGTTTTATCTTTACCCCGTTAAAATAAACCAAATGAGATGTGATTGAAGAGCTAAATGAAGCAATCAGAAGACGGCAAATATTGAGTAGAATACTAGAGTGACCCAGGTGGAAAACTTGTTGAACTATTGGAATGAGCAAGACTTAACATAGAGCCTGACAAACTGCGGCTGTCGTCGTAATTTTCCCTTGTTGCTTCTGCTATCGCCAATACACTAAAAATCCAAAATTCAATATAAATGTACATACTTAAATGTATATCGGTCATATAAAACAAATACCTAAATCCAAGTCTTGCTGACTCTTCATCAAATTCTTCCAGTTCTCTCTCTTGCTTCTCGTGTAAAAGTCGTATCCTTTCTGCCCTCTCTTCCAAAAACCTCTGAGTTTCCTGACTCATCTAATATTATTTAAAATAAAAATAAATGATAGTAAATAAAAGTGACCAATTGCGAGCCATACAAGGTGCACTGAGGGTGCCATACCATACTAATTTATATTTGTTCGGTATTTGTTGTTTAAATACAGAGTATAAACTATAATACTTTCAAGTTCAGCTGTTTTAGAAATACAGCCGCGACCGAGACAAAAAAAAATTAAATTTTACCAAACTTTAAGGCTATATGTACGGGGGGGGGGGTCTCCTTGGTAATAAACTTTTTATTATTTTCTAAGATTCATGCTACAATAACACACTGTTACTAAGATATGTGCCTTTTGACAGACAATAGAATCCCATCTACTGGTACGAAGTCTTACAAAAATATACAGTTTGTGCTACTTACTTTTGATTCAAGAAGTGCTTTTCTAAGAGATACACGTTCTTCTAATTCTTTACGTTCTCTATCTCTTTGCGCCTGTGCTTGAATCTTATTCTTGCTTTGGTAGGCCATTAGAATTTCCAATTCATAATGCAGTCTCTCTCTCATTTGCTGAGCTTCGATCTACCAACGACATAGCATAAAATTTGTAAATTAATAAATACAATCACCTCTACTTACCTCCTGGCTTTCATCAAGGCGTATACATTGTTTTTGAAGCATTTCTGCAATGCTCTGCTCATACTGATCTCCAAGCAGAGCCAATTTTCGTCTCTGTTCTTCTTTTAATTTCTTTATCACAGCCTTTTGTTCTTCTTTCGGCGTGGTTTGCAATATCTGAGCTTTCAGTGCTTTATACTGTTTCGTTTGTACCTTACATGTTTCTCGAAACTGTTTCCGTACCATCATTTCTTTTTGCTTTAAGAAAATAAGTAGGTATATTAAATAATTTTTAGTAGGCTAGTATTACCTTTAACGATTTTGGCTGTTGTTTAATTTCCATTGCATGTTTTTTCCTCAATTCTCTTTCTGAACGTCTCATGTATTCTTCTTGGTTCGTTAACTCGGTACTATGTTGTTTTTGTAACTATAAGAAAAAATATTATCTAACAAAATATGGAAAACTAATTTGTCAATGCCACCTGCTCCTCGCGTAAATTATGTACTGCTTTTTGTTGCCTGTACTCTAGTTCCTGCGTTTTATCATGATGCCTCAGCAACATCTCGTGAGCTTGTTCCAATTGTTGCTGCCTTTTATTAAGTTCCTATGAAATATTAACAACATTGGCAATTTAAAAAATAAAAATATTTCTCATATGTACTTCTCTTAACAGTTCTTGTTCTAATGTATGGAATGACAGTAGTTTTTTTCTCTTAAACTTGCGAACCTCCAATTCCAAATATTCCCTTTGCAATCTCAAAAGTCTTTGCTCTTCCTGGGCCTCGACCAGTTTCAAATTGTCTTTTTGCGTTCTACAATGAAATAAAAAATATTAATATAGTTTACTATAATGCTTGTTTATGTATTTTTATGTACCTAGATTACATAAATAAATAAATAAATTTCTAACAGTAATTATTATTAATTAATTTGACTGACTGTAATGTGGCATCTCTTTGTCTTTTTGGGGTCGAATCGTCCTGTGATAATTCGCGTTTCCATCGTTCCTTATTAGCCTTATATTCCTTTTTTCTGTGAGCGTCAAAAGCTTTCCGGTCAAGATCTTGTCGTGTCATTATGTCTTTAGTAAGTTTTTTCTCACCCACTTGATTTTGTTTTAATTTTCTCTCAAGTTCTTGTTGGTGTTTTAACTGGAAAAGTAATAATTGTAAGGATTCATTCTATTTAGTTTCTCAAAAATAGAAAATAGTTACCTGCAATTTTTCTAAATCTTTGCTAAAAGTTTGTAAGAGAAATTCATACTCTTTATCCAACTGAATTTTATGACTTTCCATTTCCATTTTGCATTTTTCTTCAAGTTTCATGAGAGCTGCTTGATGTTCTCGACGCATTCTTTTATAGCCTGACATTTGTTCGTGCATTTCCTCCTTATCAAAAATATAGTACAAAATACAATCAGTTTTTACTCTTTTTTGTAAATGTTTAAATTTACCTGCATATGTTCTTTTTGTTGTTTTGTGACGATACTAGTAGTTCGAATGGTAGCAAAATTATTAGCCCCGTGATCGGCTATGACTGCCACCGCAGCATGATTTGAGATCGGCGGACGCTGTCGCCTAGTCGTACTTTCTAAATCACCACCTTCAAAAAATAAAAATGAAAGTGACATCTCAGTTTTCTGTAAATAATGGTAATATGGAGAAGAATACAAATCAGATAATAATGTAAACTCGTATATCATGTCTTTTACATACCTGCTGGGAGGCTATTGGTACTACTTGATTGACTACTTGCGGAAACACCGACGGAATGAACACTGTGCTCTGATGTAACTGAATTGCTCTTAGAACTGTCGCCCCCCGTGTGCTCATCAGGTGTATCATCCACATCTCCTGGAAATAACAAGTTTTTTTTTTGTAAATTAGTAAGAAATTTCAACAACCTTTACTCACCAATAGTACTTTCAATTTCACTATTATCAACCATCAAAATTTTCTTCATTTTCCTATAATTCAAGTTATCTAAATCTCTGACGGCCGCTTTCGTTCGCTGAATCAGATCAATGAGAACATTATTTGGTCTATGTCGAGTCACGAATTGATGTGACAGCAATTTCGAAGATGTCGGACGTTCCGCTGGTAATTTCTGAAATTTATTTTTTTATAAAAACACTAAACAGAAAATATCATTTTTATTTACCTGTAAGCATGACCTGACAAAATGTTTAAAAATATCAGACCATTCATTTGACTGCAGTGTAGGTGTGTCATTTTGAGCGATGTGATATAGTGCTGACATTGCATTCATGTTAAAATAAGGAGGTTTCCTTTCGGCCAATTCAATACATGTAATTCCCAAAGACCAAACATCTACTTTTCCATCATACTGCCCTTCATCCATTGCAAGAATAACTTCTGGAGCCATCCAATAAGGAGTTCCAACAAAAGAATTTGCTGGACATTTGATAGAAGCACTGCCAAAATCGGCCAATTTAACAGTACCATTTTCAGTCAGTAATATGTTTCCAGCTTTTACATCTCTAAAGAATAATTAGACCATATTTTGAATTCAGAGATTTTAAAATAATATCACTAATAATTATATGCATATCTTAACAAGTATGTACTCTTACCTGTGGATTTGACCAAGACTATGTAAATAACTTAAACCATTCAGTACTCCATCACAAATTGCTGCTATTTCTTCTTCTCTAAGAGCACACTTATGAACTTCAATAATATCAGAAGCAGAACCTAGGCAATATTCCATAACCAGCCATGCTGTATGGTCTCTTAAATAACATCCTTTGTATTCCACAGTGTTTGGATGGTTTAATTGTCGAAGAAACCTGGAACAATTAAAACATAATTTTGATTATTGAACAAAATTACTGATGTTAATGACAACCTTATTTCCTTGAGTATATCTTGCCACTTATCCAAACTCTGTTTACCAAGGTATGTCATCTTTTTGATGGCCACAACTTCTTGAGTAAGCAGACATCGGGCATAATACACAGCCCCAAAAGACCCATGTCCGATTTCTCGTAGATCTTCAAATATTTTTTCAGGATCATGCTTGTAAAAAAGTTCGGCGATTTCTGGATCTTTCAGACTACCTGGCCTGGGCACAGGAGCCATTACTTTTTCAATTATCTTAGGCAACCATTTCACTAAAGTTTTATAGCGAAATATTTAAAATATATGTAACCAATAGGTCTTAAAATAATTGAGACAAATTTTTTAAAAATAATGTTTTTATAACACACGACCCTCCCAGCATAACAGGTAGGCCATCTATTAAAAAACAATAGATAATACAAGCATAATTTAAAAAAGTAAATGCAAAAGAGTAAGAATACCATTTAAAAGCTTAAATGTCCTGGATAACTAACAATCATTCTTATTTACAATATTGATAAAAACTTACAAAAATACTGGCTGACAAATGACAAACAAAATGGCGTATTGAAATGTGCAGACGTTTTCGCCTGATACTTTTAAAATTATTTCGTAAAATTCACATCATTTTCACTGTAGACTTTTACAAATTAAAAGTCATTCACTTGGTTTCAAAAAAATAGATGTGGCTTACTCTAAAATTAATAAAAAATTAAAACCACGTTCATAAATTGCTCATAAAAGGTTACTTTTACAAAACTGTCAAATTTCTGTTGACATGTTTCTATAATCATAGACATAGACAACAAAATGGATAAACTTGTGGTAAGGTGCGTATCTATATCAAATGATAACACTCCTTCCAAACTTGATTATATATTTGAGTAAAATTTATAGTAAATAAAACGGTGAAAAGGTAACATACATAAATGGAAGAGAACGCGCGTTGTGTCGTAACTTTGTTCGTCCGTCCAGTCGAATCGACCGCCAAAAGATAGAGGTTCTCTGTTTTATCGATCGTTTAAATCACTGAACGTCCGTCGCTCTATGGAGGCTGTGTCTACTAATCTGTGGTGTCTACATAATTCACAGGTATGATTATTTTGACACCGACAACCATAAATAATGACAACTTTGAGTTAATTTGGGGTGATTTTGGGATTCATTCCGGTTTGGAGTCAATTCAAGAAGTATCGGAAAGTTGATTGTTGGAAAGATAGTTTAAGAACAAACAATACATTTTCTGCATATAATACAGTCGAAATTAATAATTAAATGGGAAAAGAAAAATGAACTTATTTTATAATAAATAAAGGTGAATGAACAAGTGAATTTCTTGTATTATATTTACATTGTAGTGATAGGTTATAAGTTTATGATTAAAATTGTAAGCAGGTGAATTTAATTTTCTTTACTTCTATTATGTCCATTCAAAATATAAACAATACAATAATGCAGCCTCAAAACATTGTGATAAATCAGGTGCCTCTATCACATGCAATTATGACAAATGTTAATGCAAATAATGGAATTCCTATAGCCACTGCTATTGCTCATGCTCCTGCAACTGTTGACCAAACAGGAGAAATAAAAACTGGAATTGTTGTTGAAAGTTTACCTATCGCCGGAGCTAGTATTGTAGGTGTTCAGGCCATTCCTGTTCAAGGAGTTAACCCTACAAAAACTCTGCAATCAAACACCACCTCACAAGAAATGGTTCAAGTAAGATTTTTTTATATATAATGCAGTTTATAAATTTCCAAAAAAATAAAAGTATGCTTAAAAGGTTTTAAAATTGCAGATTTTAAATAAAACTCGCCTTAATGACTTAGTCCGTGATACTGATCCAAATTTGAATCTAGAAGATGAAGTAGAAGAATTACTTTTGAGTTATGTGGATGGATTTGTAGATGGTGTGTTAAATGGTGCATCATTGATTGCCAAACATAGACATGTAAATGCAATTGAAGTAAAAGATATACAGCAGTTTTTAAGTATGTTATGTTATTTAAAAGATGTTACAAAATTAAAAAGTGTTTCTGTTTTAGATCGAAATTACAATATGTGGGTACCTGGTTTTGGAACAGATGAGTTGAGACCATATAAGAGATCTCCTACAGCTGATTCTCATAAACAAAGATTAGCTCTCATTAGAAAAGCATTAAAAAAATATTAATGCTTTTACAAAAAACAAATTAAAAATGAAATTGCAAAAATATCCATTTACTTTTTACAATATATGTGTAGCGTTAGATTAAAACATGTAATAGATAAAAGATTTTATGATACAGTTTGTACTGACATCTATTTTATACTCATTATCGGCATATACTTTATAATACAAGCAATACCTTTATCTGCCTTTTTTTACTGCAAATTATTTATGAAGATCTGTTCAAGATTAATTACAATGAATGAAAATGATAAGTTTTAATCTATGTGGCTATTGTCAGTAGATCCTTTGGTTGGTTATTTATTACCAAATTCTCCTAAATGTATACATATATAAACCCATAGGTGGCATAGATGCTCCTATCGCTAATAAATTATTTACATATCCAGCAATAACTTTCTATTTCATTTTAAAATAAGTTTGTGGTATATAGTGGCGAGTGTCTGATATTCTATTTGTCACTATTCTTTCTTTAGATGTATATAATATATTGCCATACCTCTTTCCCTATTATTTTGTTACTATAACAATTAGTTAATAAATTACTATCTTTTATAAATTTTGAATTTAACTGTTCTCTAACTAACACGATTTAAAATTATTATTCATAAGTTTTGCAATTCCGCCGAAATAAAAGATCAATACTTCCAAGTTTGTACCTGATAGCGTAACTTTTGTGTTTGATATTCTAAAAATGAAAAGGAGTTTCCTTATGGTCAAATGGTATTGCAAGGAAGGTGGAGGAGGCATTATATGAGTTTTGCAAAGCTTTCTTCCTTTTTCTTTTATAATATGAGTATACGTATATATATATATATATTACAGGGTTAAACCCTAGACAAATTTTTGTAGTATACTTATGTATTTTTTTAAGACCAATAATACAAATATATTGTACACTATTTACGGTAATAAAGACGAGTGAAACATTATTATATGTGCGGCCCCTCACACACAAATGCACTGTGGGTTGCAGAATCTGTTGTATACTTAGAGTAAATACACAAGGCGTTATAGTTCGAGGAAAAATTTACTCTATTTTCTTTGCGTAAAGAACTAAGTTTTAATGTCTATAATTATTTATCTTAAAAAAAAAAACATTTAACAACGCTTTTTACGTAACTACAAATTTTACACTACATTTTCTAAAACGGATATCACAATAAAATAGTATTTGAGACGTCACGTCGATGTCATTTAAAAGAATTATTAGTTGCAAACTTTTTAAGCCATCGTTTAAAATAAACCCAATATAGATTTCGCAATACATCCATATTGTATAAACATGTGTAATGTAAATTAATACATTTTTTTCCTATCGCTAACGATAAGTAGTTATAACGAATAATTAACTAAATAACTTAATTGTTTGTTATGAATTTTAATTTCTATAAAATAAGGCTTAAATAAATACCTAATTGAGTAGTTAAATGATCGTCTGTATGTAAAAAGGGAGTGTGGGTACCTGTCTTTATTATGTTTAACTTACAAATAAAAAAATAAAAAAGACTAATAATAATTTAATGTCATTTGTCCATCCTTAAATAACTTTATGTACAACAATTACACAAATTCGATTGATATTCGTTCTATTTTCAGATAATCTTTTCATTTACCTATCCATCTATATTTTTTATTTACAACGAGAAGTTTTCCATGATTTTTCGTTTTACGTCTTTGATTGTCGAATAACAATTATCAAACAGATTTAGATAATTGTTGGCTAAAGTTGGCTCGGTCCTAATCCAGTGCTAGACTATTAATTATTATTTACTAAAGAATGCTAGCGCTAACTTTCGGCATCGAGGCAGCAACCTTGTCAATTTTAGTACGCTTTACTAACTCTGCTTGTTAATGTAAAATTACGGAAGCAGCAATCAAAAGACAACATATCTATTTCACGACTGCTTCACCGACAACGACGAAGGAAATTAAATCAGTGCAGTTTTTTCTTTATGCAGCTAACTAGATGATCTAGGAGTGACGGACGGAGAAGAGGTCATCACCACAACTGGTTTAACGACATATTGGGCATTAACTAATGGCAAAACCTGAAAAATGTCACACATACAAACTGAATGACATGCAGTTGGGCATTTATATAATGCGATCTATTATTTTTATTTTTTATATTTTGTTTGTTGTTAATAAATTTTATATCATGATTTTTTGTATACTGGGCATTTCACCTTAATCTGTCACCGCAATTATTTCACCAGAAAATTTCCAAATCGAAGAATGACTTATACAAAAGTGATTGGCTTCTAAGGGGGCCATCTGATTCTGTGGTCCAAGACTCTGTGATACCCAACCAACTCTATTTTTCTAAATAGGTATCCCTATTTTTATTGCAGAATTTAATTATAAGAAAACAAATACGTCCAAATATGGTTTAAATATTTCTTTTTGAGATCCGGGTCTTATCTCCAATTACTCACTAAGTTTTGATTCTGCAATAAAAAAAATAAGGGTTCTTATTTAAAAAATCAAGTTGAGAATTTCAGAGCCTCGCCAGGATCCCAGACTTGGTGCCGCACCACTGAATCGAATGTTCCCCTTAGAACATAGCAACTTAAGTGGATGTCATTTTTCGATTTGGAATTTCCCGGCGAAATATTTGCGGTGACAGATTAAAATGGAATGGAAATCCTGTATACTGTATATTATTTTATTGTGTGCGGCCGCCCCATGCATAGTGCATTATGCACCTCTAAGAGTTGCGGACAATTACAAAAAAATAAATAAATATTCATTACCTTTCCGTTAAGTTGTTGTGATGTGGTTATAAAATGAGCAACCGGACTTGAAACTGCTGCAAGGGGTGTTAGATCTGCTATGCCCTTAGGAACCAAGGCAACCTTGTGTAAAACAAGCCCGGGAGGGTATCCTGTCACTGGTAACACAGACAGTGCAGCTGTACCCTGTAGTGACTGTTGTTGGGATTGAATGGATGTTTGCATTTGTGATGGTACAACAGAAGAACACTGTTGTTGTTGTTGTTGTTGGTGGTGGGAATTTGCATTGTTTTCGCTTAGGCTCTGAATAGAACTGCATAGAAGCTAAAATAATACAATTTTCATGCTATTACATATATTAAAAACATTGCAGAAAGAATGGCATTATATAATTGACATATTTAACAATATAAAACAGAACTAGCTTGCTTTACCTTTTCCACTCCACTGATTGGTGTCATTACTGCTGTTAAACTGGAAGTTGTTACTTGAGTTTTTTCTGGTGTTAATATTGACTGTCTTTCTTTAGAGTGAGGAAAGCATGATATTCTTTCATTGATAACTATATTTTCACCACCAATACTGTATTTCCCGATATTAACCTTACCAAATCTCTCAATACTATTATTATTGTTATTAATATTTGTATTGATTGAATCACCATGAATGTCATCTGATAATTTTGTAATGCTAACAATCTCTGTAGAAATCCTTGGTGAATTGACAAGGGTACTTACAGATTCTGAGCAATCTACTGCTTGATGATTACTTTCTACCAGTAATGCACCTAAATCTGTACTATTATCACAATGTGCTGTTACGTCTTTTTTCAGAATGGCAAGTTTTTGCTGAGCTGATATCTTTTCACGCGCCAATCTTTCCATTTCGTGTTCTAAATCCCGCTCTTTTCTTCTTAAAATTTGAATATAACGTAGGGCTGAATGTAAAATACTTAAATTTGAAGTTTTTTTTTCTTCTGTTTGTGCAGGAAGTTGCCTTTTCAATAAATCGAAACATTCTACAAATAAAAAACAATTAGTTAGAGTGCACACATTACTGTATTCTAATCATGTTTCAACTATTTACAACCCATATCCGTTACCTTTAAGATGAGCTCTTCGATTTTTTTCCAATTTATTATGTACTTCTCGTGTTCCAGCTCTAAAAACAAGAGGAGGTTGTTTGCGTTTAGGCTCACCACCTTCGTCAATCACTAAAGGATTGATAATATCAAAACTGTTGTGAATAATTCTTGAAGTATTACCATTTTGATGAACTACATTACCACTTTCTGCAACTACAAGTTTCTACATTATCGAATATATTATTTTACATTTGTAAGGAATCAACACCGTTCACAACCACCAAATCAACTTGCAACATATTTTAAATTATCGCTTTTATCTGGCATTTTTATGGAAGTTGTTACTAATTAGTTAATTAGCACAATTATACAAATGTTATGAGTACCTACTGCGAAATTTTATTAATGATAACCATAGATATGATAACCACGCCCCAGACATATAAACTGCGTAGTTCGCTTGTCGACCGTTTTCAGCACTAAACATGCATTAATTATATGTAGTTAATCATAGATAATTCAAATTTATTAAAAGTAAAAATAACACATATGAATGATAGATCGTTGACTGTTTGCAAAATAAGACCCACTATATTTAAACTGACGTACTAGGAAACTTTAATTCTCACGAAACAAGCGATGAGCATAGGAAATCCGATATCATAACACGAAAAAAATGACTAAACTAAGTTTCCGAACTCATGGTGTCATATTTTCTTTTTTTATTTGACAAAATAACTTTAATGTCTTCTAATGTTAAAAAATATAAAAACTATATAATAGTAACCTTCAACGTTCCGTAAACTGAGGGTCGGTAATGACGGAGTTGTTGATATTGATCGTTGAGGACAATTGGGGGTTGACAATGATGGAGAGCAACTAATTGTGGGAGAAATAATATCTATGGTTGTTTTTTGCAGCTCTTCTAACTGATGTAATTGTTGTATTTGTCTTTGTTCTTGTATTTCTAGATAACGTGCTGCTTCCAAAAGGGTATTTAAGCTCATCCTTAAAATGGTAAAGACACCCTGCAATAGCAAATCGATTAATCTACTTTTATTACTCTTTATGCTAGCAAAACGAACAAAAGTATGCTAAATTTTGAATAATTTATCTAAAAGTAATTTTCCTGAGTAACAAGAAAAAATATATAAAATTTAAGTAGAAATAGCCGACCTAACACTGTGGCGACTTCATAAAAAATATCGATTTTTTGTGACATTTCAATATTGGGTACCTATTTACAAGAAACACGTGCTATTTTGTAGTTTCCACTCTCCACGTTTGTTGCGCATATGCGCAAATATCGCTCTTATATGCACTGTACATAATGAATATATAACAGGTAACGCGTGTAAAAACGCCTTATAAAAACAACTGCGATTTAAACAATGTTGCCAGATTTTAAACACAAAAGTAAACAAACTTTTTAATAAAAAAAAAAGATACTCATTCCCATCAAGTCATGGATAATGTCATGAGATTTATTGTACCGCAAATAAGCTTTTTAAAAAATTAACGTCACATTTATTCACTCTTGTATTAAATAATAATATGCTTTTACTCTTAAAGGATTGACTAGAATAATTTTTTTTTTGGTGTGCTCTTCTGTAACAACGGCAACCATGTGTTATTGACATAGCAACAAAACGTGTCTTTGGTGTCTTTTAATGACACTTGAGTAGACAGCAAAATAAAAACAGTTAATTATCTTATTATACATTACATTTAAAGTATTCCGACAAGCTTTTAGATATTAAATAACTTATTTCATTTTAAAGAATGTATGCGAAAGAGTTATTTAAAAACAAAAGACGTTCGCAAAACAAACAGTAACAAATACATAAATAAATAAGTGAACTTACGTGTTTCCTTTTTGTTTTAAGGATAACTGACGTAAATTGTTAGGTTCAGTAATCAAAGAGTGACGGAAAATTGAGACTAAAGCTTTTTAAAAAACTGAAAAAGGACCTTTGGTTACAATAATTGATTTCCACCTGCCAATTGAAAAAGCACTGTTAAGTTCTACGGACACCACCCGTGCACACGTTCGGATAACCGTAATCACGTGTGAGACGGGCTCTATCGACCAATGGGCTCTGCGCGTCTCAAGTCTGCGCGAATGACGTAACTGCACACACCCTGCCCTTCACTTGTCCGTGCAACATAACCGATTATTTTGTTTTCTCTTCTTGAAATAATATAACAAGGTTGTAATAAAGGCAATTTTTAACAAGAAAATTTTAAAGAAAACATTGTAAATACGAAATCTGCTATGCAACACTGTAGTGCCTACTTGCTCTGTTGTTACTATTATAGAGAGGAACGTGAATACAACCCCAACCTTAAGAAACGGTTGCTTATGGTGCGCAAAATTTAAGCGCACTCGTTAACGTGCCACATGTTCGATGTTTACGTCACGCAATCAACAATCGTCAACAATATTGCCACGGGACAATAATAAATTAAAAGCCACCATTTTGTTTGAATAACATTTACAAATCTTGTGCAAACCATAATATTTTGAAACTGAACGAGCCATTGTACGTTTTACAATATATACATAGATATTTTGCATATACATATAGTTGTACAAAACACAGTCACATTTACTTGTATGTAGATCGTAGACAAGTATAAAACCGATTCCGCATTTTGATTGCGAAGCTCGTCAAAATTGGAATAGATGAAATGTATGATCAGCAAGTTTTATCGTTCTCTACACAGTGCACTATTAACCTTTATCTGAATTAAGAGACAGATGCTCTGTCTCTCTTCTATGTTATTTAATTAACCTGAAGAGAGGTAATGGGGCAAGTATTTAAAGACTGCTACTCGAGTGTACACAGGTTCACAAAAAATTCCAACGATTATTCCGTTGTAACTTAACTGGCAAATTAAATTGTTTTACAATTAGTCTTGCTGGCCAAAAATATGACAAAATACAAATCAGTTTATTAGACAAAAAAGGCAGATCTTATAATATTAAACATCCATTTATTTATTTTTCTTTATCTATCCACAATAATAAAATACATACTTCACATGATGTATACATTCAATAATCACGTTCGTAAATAATTCCTACATTTATAAATTTCGTTATTTTTATGTACTACGAAGCATTTTTCTAATAAACAAACATATTTTTATCTGCTTTGTAACTGATCAAGGTATAAATGTTTGAGATCGGTTTTGGGCATGTTTTCAAAAAGGGCGGCTCGATTCTGACCTTCACCCTTTTTAACCCAGTGACTGTATACTCTGAATGCACATGCGTCGATAACTTTCCGTAACAGCTTAATGCGATACGGATCTTCCCTTGCCACGTGCAAGCTCAATGGTTCAGGAGTAAAACGTAATCTTTGAATCCTTATCATCGCTTGCACCACCAAAATTGCCCATTTGAATTTGCGACGTGGATGAAAAGAAGCCCGTTGTAACACCTTGAATTTATAAAGTTAAAAACATTAATGAAAAACGCCTTTGTCGTGTTACTTATTTACTCTATTTAATACAATGAATATAATAATACTAATCAAGTTTATTCAATCACGACTTAGTTTCTCAATATTTGCAAGTTGTTATTTACATTTATTAATTTAAAAATAACTGCATTTTAATAATAATTGAAAATACTGTTAGATACGACAAAAACACATAGAATACACCTACACTATAAAACATACTCAACAAATAAACAGAGAAAAGAAAAGAAAAAGAATTGGTGTGACTAAATTACCAGTGCTAGATGTGCAATGCGACTAAAACGGTGACTATCGCGCCTTAAAGAATGCTTCAGTGGTGCTATGTCTTGATCCCACAATTGCTGAAAACACATTTTTTGCATCTGGCACAAAATAATAATGACGTACTGTTTAAATGCAAACGATCTGACTTTTACAAGCGAAAAGCAGATTTTTAAAGCAATAAAGCAAAGCACATAAAGAAAAAAGGAAATGATAAAAATACTTCAAAATAATCTGATAAAAACTATTAATTAGTAACAATTTAGGTATTGCTTTTAAAAAGTCTTTTGCAATCAACAAACTCAAATAAATAAATACATATCTCACCACAGTCTGGAAAAATGGATGTGCAAGTGCTTCTTTAATAGTAATCCTTTGGTTGGGATCTACAACGAGTAGTTTTCTAATCAAGTCTTTTGGTGCTTCTGTAATTGTACATTATTGTCAGTTGCTTAAGTAAAATTTGCAAGTGTGGTTAAATCAAATTTCAATCACCTACCAGAAATATCTGCCCACTCCGGAGAAGAAAATGAATACTTTCCTTCCATTATATTCCTCAACATGATCATTTGTTTACGATGCCAAAAGGGTGGACATCCTACTAAGCTTTGTTTTAAGAAATAAATACATATAACAAAGTAAAATAAATAAACAAGAATATATGTAATACGTAATCTAACATAGTTACTTACAGGGTATACATGATTACACCACAAGCCCATCTGCAATTAAAGTACATTCTTACTTTTAAATTAAATTACTAATAACATCTTACATATCGACTTGGAATGAATAACCAGGTGCATCTTCCATCATACTACAACGTAACGTTTCTGGTGCTAAATAACCAGGGGTTCCACATAAATCTGTAAGTTTTTTTCTTCAAAATGGACAAAGAACTAATTTCTTTTTTTACTATATACACACAAACAACATCAAATCAACTTACCATACAAAACTTCACTTGGATTGAGCTTTCTTGCAAAGCCAAAATCCGTTATTTTAACATTTAAATTGTCATCTAACAATATATTTTCAGGTTTTAAGTCTCTATGAACGATTCCTCTACTATGAATATATTCAACACCTTCAAACACTTGTCTCATTATGTAGCGAGTTTTCTTCTCTGATAATGTCACAACTGTTGTTAGATAGTCAAACAATTCCCCATTTTTGCACAGTTCAAATACCAGGAATATGAACGTGTTTGATTCAAAAACATCCTGTAATTCAACTGAAACATTGTGTTGTAATACTGATTAAAAAAAAATATGTTTTTTTACTTATAAAAGGGTGGCCTGCGACATGTCGTAAAATAAATATTTCTTGTCTGACGGCTTGTTCACCGGAATCAGCGTCGGTGCTGAGGTCAATAATTTTTGCTGCAAACTCTTTACCTGTTTCTTTTTCAATGCATCTTCTTACAGTTGAACTGATACCCCTGTAAATTTGTACAAATATTAAAATTTCACTGGACTTTATATGGGGTACGATGTTAAACTTACTTTCCTAAAATTTCCTTAGGTTCATATTTGGCATAAAATTCTTTAGCGACGTCCTTATCTGGAAGTTTATCATCCTCTTCTTCTTTAGCCATATCCCAATTATCTTTATTAAAATTACGCTGATTAATGATAACTAATTCAGCAAGCTTTTACGTATTTTTTATTCTTTTTCAGATTTCTGTTTAATTTAAGACCAATAGTTGTGTTATTCATTTAAAAAACTTTCGTTGTTTCTTATACTTTCTTTCACACACACATTGGGTACATAAATTTTTACATAGCATGCATAAAACTACAAATTTATAAAAAATAAATCTGAATAAACCAGAGAACAGAAACCAAACAAACGCAATAGAGCTCGTAACTTTTGTTTAGGTATGTCTGGCCTGATTAATCCAACTAGAATCCAGAAGCACAACTATCAACGGTCAGCACGGTACATTATTATTATTTAATTATGATACAACACGTAATAATAATATTATTATTATTATATTCATCGTCGGTTATATCATAAAATGTCACTTGAAGGTCATAAGAAGCGTTGGCGAACACAAGATTAAAACGCGCGTATTAACTAATATAAAAAATGGAGCTAAATGGTGTCATCATTTTCAGTTTAATTTTTTAATTCGCGCGTCTGCTACTACGAGGCGCTAAATTTATTACCACAACATAAGCCTGTAGAACTAGTCAACGCACGTCCTATTATTTTTAAGATAATCATTGACAGTGACAAAGATGGAGAGTAAAAGCAAGTTCTATGTCTCTCTCTACACAGTTATATTATTATATTATACGTTCTCTCTCTTTGCTGTCCAATTCTAATATCATGTGCCGATTCTTATGTTCAGTGCCGCACACGGGGATTTGTGAAACTCTTAACAATCCTCTCAAATTGGAAAATGTCAAAATTTCTTTTGGATTGGTTTTAATCGGTCATTCGGGTCATTTCGTTCAAAACTATCATTTTGTCAATTGTTCGCAACATTTAATAACGGTCAGCGAATTTATAACAAAAATAAAATAAATTTTCAGTTGTCTTGTGATACAGGTAAGAATTGTTATTTTCATGACCATAAAATGAAGGACATCTGTTTTTTTTTAAGGCTAATCAACGATTTTTAACGTACGTAAATTGTGCTTTATTATTGGAATATAAGTTCCTTGGTTAATGTAAAAAATAGAGGGTTGATAATGGCATTAAATAAACTAAGTATCGATTCAGTAAACGTATCTAATAAAAGAGTATTAATGAGGTAATGTAGATAGTGATAGTATTTGCTAGTTAGTACGTACAAGATGCACCTGTTTTTCAGAGTGGATTTTAACGTTCCTCTGAAAGATGGAACTATTACAAATAATCAGAGAATTGTGGCCGCTCTGGATACTATTAAATATACAATTGAAAAACAAGCAAAAAGCATTGTATTGATGTCACATCTAGGTAGACCAGATGGAAAGGTCAATGTAAAGTATACATTACAACCTGTGTCAGAGGAATTAAAAAAACTTTTAAACAGGTACCTGCCTGTGTGTTGTTGTAGGTACTTATTCCTTTACCTTTATTACCCATCACTCCGTTACTTTATTTTCCCTATTCCTCAATTCAGATTAAAAACTTATAGTTTGAATATGAAAAGTTCTCTAATATTTTAGAGACATTATGTTCCTATCTGACTGTGTTGGACCTGAGGTAGAAGATATTTGCCAAGATCCAAAACCAGGATCTATAATTTTATTAGAAAACTTGAGATTTCATATTGAAGAAGAAGGCAAAGGTTTGGATGATTCAGGAAATAAGGTTTAAAATCTTTGGGCATTATTGCTCTTTTTTTTAAATCTCAATTCTTGCTTAGATAAAGGCCGTTCCAGAAAAAGTTAAGCAATTTCGTGAATCATTACGAAAACTGGGAGATATTTATGTTAATGATGCTTTTGGCACAGCACATAGAGCTCACAGTTCCATGCTAGGTGAAGGATTTGAAATAAGAGCAGCTGGATTTTTATTGAAAAAAGAATTGGATTATTTTGCAAAAGCTTTACATAATCCTGAAAGGTATCATCTAAAGTCAAAAGAAAATTAAATTTTGTTGTCTATCTATAGCTATTACATATTTCAGACCGTTTTTGGCTATTCTTGGCGGTGCAAAGGTTGCCGATAAAATTCAACTTATTGAAAATTTATTAGATAAAGTAAACGAGATGATAATCGGCGGTGGTATGGCATACACTTTCCTGAAGGTGTTAAAGGATATGAAGGTAAAATACATACCTGCATGTATAACATACAATTGTCATCAAAGTTTAAAGGTATTCTCTAACATTATTAATTAACTTTCAACTTTTTATTTGTCAATTAGTGCGTCTACAAACGATTTTGTGAGTTATATTCACGATTTTTTTTTTGTATAGGTAGGTATAAAGTTGATGTAGAGTAATTTTTAAATTAATTAAAATATCATTAGTCACTCAATAAAATGACATACATAGTTAAAGATGAGTCCGAAATATAATAGGGTAAATAATAATCCATAAAAGAGGTCCAAAATACGTGCTTTGTATGTGTAGTCTTTTGAAATTTTCTCACTTTCTTTGTTATTTGTTAATTTTACATCATGTCTTTCTAATTCGTGACGATCGAACCGATTCTGTGAATGCAACAGCAATTGCTTTTCCATATCCCTGTCGTAAATATGCTCGTCTCGAGCGTACGTTTGCGTTTGATCGAGAAGTTGTAACATCTCTTGTTGGTAATCACTCTTTGGACATTTGCTCAGGTAGACTTTATGATATGCATCGATGCAAAAAAAAATGGTTGTTTCGTAATAAACCGAACAAATATGTAAGAGAGTACTTAAAGCGTTAAACTTTCTTCTTGCAATGGTGATCGGTAAAGGAGTATTACTTTCTGCCGTTAAAGTAGTTAAATTATCGAGAAAGTAGATAATGTTGTCGTGACAATTTTCTCCTGAGATGCTCATAAAATTGTCACCTTCTTCGTTTGCTGTTTCACATTCTGTCATAATATTTTCTTTTACGTGACGCTTTTCGCAAAACGTTTCCCACACATATTCACTGTGGTTAACTGCTGCCGATTGTTTTTCTGACACTGCCTCCGTTGTCATTTCCACTTTTTGAGCAGTAGTGTCAATATTGTCAGCACTTTGCATGGCCTTTTCTATAGTTTTGGTAGCTGCTTCAATTTTTGCAAGGGTCGCGTCTATTTTTTCACTTAAATGAGGTTTTGGTTCATACGCTGCAGTTATAAAACATTTTTCTTCGGTCGTTGGACCGTTTGTGTCTTCTAAATTTGCTACTGTATGCCGTGTCACATTAAATGTCGCTAAGTTAGAAGTAACGTGAAAAGAGTCTGTGTAAGTAGTCAAATCGGTATCTGTCCAACTTTTTGTTACATCAATTACTGTGCTTTTTGCATTTTCTTCTAATATCGCTTCACTATACTTTTCATCAAATCGAATAGTCTCCGCATTATTTTCTAGTAATCTTATTTCTGAATCGTCCTAGAAATAATACATTTTTCAAATCCATAGCTGTTTTGTTGTTATGGTGGATTGATAGTGATGAATCATAATAAACAAGTCAAACAATGTAGCGTTATTTTAAAGTGATAAGTATCAATAATAATTAAAGAAAAAATTAATTACTCTAAAAACTGTTGCGATGTCTCTTTTGTCACCTGAGCCGCCGCTTTTTTCAGCTACTGTCTCTCTTTCACAAACATTTATCACTGAGGAGTTAGTTTCTGCCTGAAAACACGTACAACTAATAGATCCGATGGAAATAATATACAAAAAAAGAATTACCATAACTTTTTCGATTTCATATTTTGGTGTCAAATGAAAAGACGTTTCCATTATATTTGGCTGTAATGGCATATCTGTGTCCTTTTCGTTTTTCCAACTGCATTTCGATAACGTTATACACACATTGACATTATCGTCGGTAGTGTGTAACTGCGACGACCGAGCGATTTTGTTGGAATAATGCGTTTTGTCGCCCACCTCTGCCGTTGTGACTGTAAAAGGTCGAGATCGGGAAGAATGTTGAGTAAGTGCACGTGATGGTGGTGAGAATGTGTGTAAAGAAGTTGTAGTTTGCGATTTACGTCGGCGAAGATTATGAGGACCAAGCGATTGTTGTGGTAAAAAGGAACTCGAGGAGGAAGGAAGAGTAGTTCCTGAATTTGTCAAAGGGCCTTTTGAACGAGGCTTAGCTTGGGGATAAAAAGACGGAATCGATTCTCTTTTTTTTTCGTCAAACTATAATTAAAAATTCATCATTATTATCATCAAAAAAGAAATGCGATGCGCTCACCGTTACGGACGTATTTAACGTCTTTTGCTTCTCTTCCATAAAGGGATGTGTGTTGAATTTTTCCTCAATTGCATGGTCAAATGAAACTTTTGTATGTTCATCTGATGCTTCGACGGTTTTGAGATAGGACAGGGAGGTTTCCGGCCTTGTGGGCGTTGTTTGCGATCTACTAATTATTTTTGAAGCCTTTAACAAACAACAAAATAAAAATTAAACTTATTTTGAATTTTTTAAACAAGGGCACTTGCCTGTTTTTTTTCGCATGTCCCTGCATACATTTTTTTTTTGGGTGATGTTTTTTTCACAACGGTGCAAATGTCTGTTAATATCTATGGGGGAAAATAATATGTTTCTTTTACTTCTATCATGTATATGTATACAATGCGTAGTAATTAATTTACGAAAGAAACCTGTTTGTCGTTTTCAGAGATGATTGATAAAGAAGAAGAGACGGCAGCTTCAGTGGTCGTGCTATTACTACCGCTACAGTCTGGCATCAGACAAGACCGTTTTATACCGATCGTTTCTTTCATTTCAGCATCCGCTATCGACGTAATCGTACCTTCCTCTTCGATCGTTTTATCATTCGTTTTGAATTTGGCCAGAACGCTTGTTATCTCTTTTTCGACATCCTTGAATGCGTCTACGTTATGTTTTCGCGGATCGGACAGAATATCAACCATTTTGAATTCGACGCTTTGGATTACCTTATTTAAGAAAATAGGAAAATTTATGATTATATATGCGTATTTGTTCCGTGGAAAAAATAGGCAAATAAAATAAATGCACCTTTTGTATGTCGTCCTTGAAATGAACGTTTCGATTTTTATCTTTTATTTTTTTTAATGGCGGTGTATGGAGAGTGCAATTTTTAACAGTACTTTCGGTTGCTGGTCTGTTTAATTTCTTTTGCAACTTTCCCCTGAATTGATGTTTAGAGGGTGCAGATTTTACACTCGTTCGTTTACAAATCATCTTCGGCAAAATGATTGCTGCTTCTGCGTTTTCTTGATTCAACATTGATTTTTTGCTTTTTATTTTAGTCTAAAAAAAACACGATTGCAATTTTTCGAAATTTGGACTAATGTTACAAATATGTAATGTATATTGATTGTTAATATAATTTTAAAAGATAACCACTGGTTGCTCCACTTCGGTCAGTGATGTACATTTGTCGTAAACGAATCCTCTCGTAACTGTTGCCTTTCTCAACCGTCTTGTTGGAACGGCATTTTTATTTTGTTCGCTTAAAAACTCTGCCGATTCGGATTTTTTCTGCTGATTTTGATTCAAATGAATTTTCCATTGGCTCTTATCTTTGGAAGCCCGTCTTCCATTTGTATCGTACTGATTAAGATGCTTAGATGTTTCTCCCTCTTGAGTTGTAGATGTAAAAATATACGAAGGATTTGGTTCGAGCGCTAATGAAGATCTTTCTTGATCTCGAAAATGAGGAGTTTTTCTGTGGTCTTCACGTTGCTGACGTTGTAATTGATGAACGAGCGGAACGCGAGCAGTGCTGTGAGACATCATCCTGGGATTGCCATTCGTGTTATCGAATGTATGGTAAACTACAGAAACGGGCATTATTGTGACAGAAGTGGGATAGTGAAGACAAGGATCCACCATATACTGTTTCAGTTTCTCCTCCACTTCTTGTCTTGTCAAACTATCGACGTTTTTATTGTAACTAAAATCGTTCAATTACTATCGTATTCGTGCGATTGATTTATGAGGTGTTGCTACTGTAGAATTGTCATACATTTGAAATATAATATCTTAGCAATAATTCCCAATTAGTTTGATATAAAAGAAAATTATTTACTTCAATTTGGTCTAGGTTTAACGAGTCATTCCTCGTTATATCATTTTAATTGCAACCTCTTATATACTTAGAAACTGGAAGATGGTGCAAGTGTAGATCGCTAAGCGCCTTTGAAAACACACCGAAAAGCTTCACCAGCACCAGTGTCACTATTTTATATATTTTTATCATAAAATATTTTTTTAGCTATTAAAACATTTTTTTTTATTTCATAACAAAAAGGAATTGTTGAATTTACCACGTTTTTAAGCACCGCTACAATAGCAACATTCCTACCGCCAATAGGTATATTTTATAACTGACCTTGTAGAAGGAGAGTTACCGGATTCGTTGGAGCGACCTAATCTTTTCAGAACGTTTAGTTTCACATTTTTAGGCTTGAGCCGTTTGTTGCGGTGGGAAGATGATCTGGAACGATCGCTGTGTATTTTTCTAAGTCTTTCTTTTTTTGCAGCTTCGAATCCGGCGCTTTTCGCTTTGGCAACAGGCCCATCGTTTGAAAAAGCGAGTTCTCTACCCTTTAGGAAATTTTTCAATCTAAATTCATTACTATTTTCTATAGTTGTCGTTACTTTTGGCCTAGCGTTGTCCTTCTTTGCACGTTTGGGTAGTATTAATACGTGATTTTTTTTCTTTTTTACTGATGCCGTTTCGTCAGTTGAAGAAAAACTTCTCTCGCTCGATACCGAATTTTTGTTATGCACTTTTAACCGTTTGCCAACGTGGCTGTCTTTCATTCTACATGTGATACAGTTCGGAGTACTACACACTATTTTCGGAGTTTCAACTTTTAACAACGCCTCCAATACCCTTCTGTTTCCTCTATTTATTAATTTTCCCAAAAACGATTCGCAAGGATGTGGTATTTTTTCTGGCAAAATATTGTCCCGTCTAGGATATTCCGACTTCAATGGCTGAACGTCGTTGGGAGTGATTTCATCCAAAATGTCGAAACAATATAAACTGTTTTTGGACGATTTAGGCGAATCAGTCTGAAATAACGGTTAGTTTATATTTCGACGTGGAAGAATAATGTATTAAAAATGTACAGGAGTAAGTACTTACTTTGTGTCTTAGCCACTTATGTTTATCTCGGGCATAATCTTCGACGGGATTTCTGCTGTAATCTGGATTTTCCTTTAAATCGTAAAATTTTTGATTGGTTTTATTATTTTTTGAATCATGTATAACGACAGTCGCAGAACCTATTCCTGATTTGCCGTTGATCGAAAGTTCGATTTTGCTTGTATTGTTTTGATTTGTTAGTACGTTCTCTTTCGTGTCGTTGTTACAGTTTGGAAAATCGCTTTTCTCGTTAATGTTTAATTGTAATGTGCTCTTCATACGATCACTGTTGCTTTTGGAACTAACTTTCTTCTCTAACGCTTTCTTTATACTAGTTGCGTCTTTTGGCATTGTAATGGTTGCAGTTTTGCCTTGCTGGATGACAGCGCTATTGTGACGAGATCGTTTGTAATCAAGCGCGTTTTGTATAAGACGATTTCTACGTTTTTCTAAATATTTCGCTACTCGTCCTTTTGGACGTACATGCGCATCTGACGGAGATAATTTCGGTATATCTTTTTCCTTTTTATGGCCTAATGGTGTTGTTTTTGTTAGACGATTTATGTGACGATCCGGAACAAACAACTCTTGGGCCTATTTTAATATAATAATATAAAAATAAGTACATGTCTACATTTTCATTAATTAATTAATTAACGTGTTAATATTTCTTAAATTGAATAGTTTGCCTTACCCGCAAGTGAACTAATTTCTTTTTGTTCTCTTGCAATGTAGTTCTAGTGAGTGCTAACGAAGTTGGTAACTTGATTCGCGCTTTTACCTTTTTTGCGATGCACATTTTCCTCTGAAACTCGAACAAACTGTCTCTTGCCAATTCTTCATCTTTTAGGCGACCGTGGATATTGGTTAAAGCTCTAATTCTGGGAATGTCCTCTACTAAATCGGATTGGAACGGTTTGCTAGAGACTGTCTGTTCCTGTAAGAATTCCATTATCTGACGTATCTTTTCGTCACCTGATTTTTTACTGAGTGCCTTGATTAACTCTTCCAATTTTTCTTCGCGAGTTTTATTACACGTTTTCGGTGATTGAACTTCTATTATTGTTGTATTTGACAACATTGATTTCTTGGTAATTATTTTAATTTTTCTTTTCTTCTTTTCTTTAGCCAATCTACATGTTTGGTCGTCCCAGTCCTTATTTTTCTCATCGCCGTCTAATATTTCAGGACTTCTGTCGTCGTCACTCTCGTATTCTACACTTTTAATTTGTACTTCATCCTGAGGTTGTAAATTAATCCTTTTGGACAATCCGAAACTCTCGTTCGTTATTTCTTCTTCGTTGCAACTTTTTTCTACCTTGTTGGTAATATTTCTATCCTTTTCTAGATTTTGCTCCGCCATCTCAATTATTTGTCGATTTTGGTCATTGTTGACGCTGTTACTGTAGCTATCTTTCTTGTTACTGTTATAATTATTAACGATGTTCGGGTTTTCGTTAATGTGATCAATATGACGGATGACTTCATACAGGTTTTTTAACGACACAGGCTTATTCTCCATTTCGGTCTTAAGAATTTTATCAATTTCAATTATTTCATGTACTTCATTGTTTTCATTAGTTGACAATTTCGTTGGTACTCTTCTTTTTCTGTCGTATATCATCACTTTATCATCCTTTTGGAAATCCTCCTGCAAGTAAGTAGTTTAGAAAAAACAGCTTAATTAGGCGATTGTATTCTTTTTAAATGAAGTTATTCACTAACCTTTTCCTTATCGCGCTCGCCTTGATTGACATTTTCTCCATTTTCAATTTGACGGTTTATGTTAACTTTACTTTGTAACGTTTTTTCAGGACATTCCATTTCATTTAAATATTCGCGCACACGTATATTTATGTTGTTTAACGTTCCCACCCCATCTTCGAGTGTCTTACTCATTTCTGTATTAACTCTTTTCAGAGTCTCTGTGCCACCTGTTCTGTACCTTTTCAGCGCATCTTGATAATAATAGTCATCATTTCCGTTTGCTAAAGCGTAATAAGTTGTACTATTTTTAATCGTTTCCTTCAAAGTCAATTTTTTTCTCGTACCGTTGCTGACGGCGGATGAAACGCGCGATTTCATTGCAAAGGGTTGTTCGTTAAGGAGAAGGTCAGAGATTGTCTTGGTGGCAGAGTAATAAACAGGAATTCTGAGATGTTGTTGCTGTTGGAGAATAGGAATATTGGTCGTTACTTCTGTATCTTCCATTTTTCGAACTACGAATTTGTAAACAGTGTCGTAAATTAAGCACTTTATTTTTGCATAATCTCTCAATTCATTTTTGTCAATAGAGTTTATAAGTGAATGAATCGAATACCTACAGGAGCTAATAATCTGTTTCGTTCTTATCTTGTGTACATCGAAATTAATGGTAGAAAGTGTTTGCACGCAAAAATACAGACCCATCGGGTTACATTCTATTAGCAACTGAAAGGAAATCTCCTTATTTCTCAAATGTATACAGTAAAAGCTATTTTTTTGAAGAGCCCGTTTCCTATGTAATAACCAACATCGAGCGTTTTTTGGCGCTAATTGAAGAGTGCGCCCGTTACAATCTGTTGAATAAAAACTTATATCTGTACGTAAATTATTATTAATGTCGAAGGCACATCTTAGTAGGGTTTCAGATACTGTTTGTAGAAGGTCGTTTATAGAAGTACATGATCGGTTTGTTAAGTTTGGTTTGCCTTGATGGCGGTTAACTAAATAGCAGCAACATTTTCCTAAATAGGTTATTTTAGGCAAATCACTGATGAGTTTTGTATTTTTTTTTCGTATTATTTTACATTGCGTAATAGGGTCCGAAAGTTGCCGTTTCTGTTGTTTCTTTTTTGTTGTACATTTTTTTAAGTCACCTATTCCACCATGGTTTTGTGTTTTGTTTCTCTTTGCGAGCAAACCTGTTTTGATAAAGTCGTAAAAAAAACATACATTTTTAAACAAATCCATTAATGACCACCACCGATGACATTTTTGACGCCTATAAAACATAATAATAGAAACTATTAATCTAACGTAGGCCACGGCAAATCAAATGATATGTGAAATAATTAATTTAAATTTAAAAAACAACTATACGAAAATGTATTATATTTTTTGTAGGTATAACACTTACACGTTCGCCGATATTAAATTGTTTTCGGTTTTAAATATTGAATCGGCATTATTACAATTGACCATCGTTCGTATTCAAAATTCCATCAGCACACAAGTGTATTCTATCTTTTTTTGTGGAAATAGAGAATGAATTTTGACAAATACTACTTTTAAGGGCAATAAATACACAAAACGATGAAAAACGGAATAGAAACGGCTACGCTTGTTTTGTTTAGAATATGTATGTCATATTCAAAGCCAGAGTGATTAATTTTTACTATGGCGACAATTTAAGTTCAGTATAATAATAATACATGTGCATTTTATTGTAACTACCATATGTGCATTCATAATTAATTACTGATTAGTCGCTTTTGTACATAATAGATTGTTTATCAAAATTTTTTAATAAGTGTATTGCGTTTTTTTTAGTTACTTACAAGCTGTTGTCCTTTACTTTTGTCAATTGCATTTTTCGTAAAACACCATATTTATAAAGTAGCAGTCGATTTTTCTGCAAATACAAATTTACAATATTCTCCCTTAATTTAGTTGTATTATTACGGAAAATTTTTGAACTGACACAAATTGTAAAATAATGTCAATAAAAACAAATTTGACATAAGTTTTCCATAAAAAGATTGACGATTGATATAAAACATCCAAGGGCCAAATGTACGTATTATACATGCGTATCTGTTCTGTTTTATCGTTTTCAGATTGGAAATTCGTTATTTGATGAAGATGGTGCAAAAATTGTTAACCGTCTAATAGAAAAGGCAAAGGCAAATAATGTTCTAATCCACTTGCCAATCGATTTCATCACAGCAGACAAATTTGCCGAAGATGCGAAGGTAAATAAATAAATAAAATATAAATCATACCAGTTAAGATTGGAGTATTATTAATTATGTAATTGGCAAATCCAAATTTGTCCATATGGACCACAAATGAATAATAACTTCGAATCTGATTTGTGTAGCTAGTTTATTTTTAATTAGCTCTTTGACGATTTTTCCCTTATCTACAATAAATTATTACATTAATACATTCCGTCTTGTAATTGTAGTAATCATGAATGTGTAGAAATTAATGTATCATACCTAACGTTTAATATGTTGTCAGGTTGGTAAAGCAACGGTCGAAAATGGCATTAACGATGGTGAAATGGGCTTGGACATAGGCCCACAAACTATAAAGCTTTTTACAGAACCAATTCTTAGAGCCAAAGTAATTGTGTGGAATGGGTAATGTTATAATCAGGCTAGTTTATACTTTATTTTTAATTGTCAAAATTATAGACCAGCTGGCGTGTTTGAATTTGAAAACTTTTCAAAAGGTACCAGAAACATAATGGATGCGGTAGTTGAAGCCACAAAAGCAGGATCTGTGTCTATAATTGGTGGAGGTGATACGGCAACATGTTGCGCAAAATTTGGCACAGAAGATAAAGTGTCCCATGTATCAACTGGAGGAGGAGCAAGCTTGGAACTTTTGGAAGGTTTGAGTTACTAAAAAAAAAAATAATAATTAAAATAAATGTAATATATTTTCTTTTTAACAGGGAAAGTCCTTCCTGGTGTAGCCGCTCTATCCGATCGGGAATAAAACATACATACTGTAGTGAACAAAACATATATATGTTCGTTATCATAAATATGTAGTAATATTACAGTTGTCGTAATTAGACTTAAGATTAATGATCACACTTCATCTACAAATAAAAAGCAAAAAACATATGCACAGTAAAATTTTTTGTTTATTCCATTAATATTTCTTCGATTGTTTTGTCGTCATCCCTAAGTGGGCTCTGGGTCAAGTTCGATTCGCTTTCGAGAAATTGTCGCAACTCAGTTTCCAAATCGGCCACTTCATTGGCTGTCGTCGTATGTGTAATTTCGTCAGCAGCATCAGGTAAATTGACCCCTAGTGCCTTTCGAATCCCTTGTATTGAACTTACATCCCCCGGTCCAACTCGCTTTGCTATTTCCGCTAAATTTTCGGTAACGCTCTCGGCTAACGCAACTTCTTCTTCGGTTGGAAGTGCAACGTTGTTTAAATGAAGCGGAAGTGGTGCTGACAATCTTCGATATTGTGTTCTTTGAAGTTTATCTAACAGTTGTGATGTAGTATCCAAACGTTTTTGCATTTCTTTCCATTCTTCCATGGACCATTGTTCACGTTCAAATTCTTCCAAAAAACTAGTGTCAATTCCGTATGACGAGAGAGTACGTAATTGTTTGAAATCGATTTCAGACTGAGGTGGATCGTCATTTTTTAAGTCTGATACACACGAGCGACTCGTTTCTAGTACTGTCTTAACAGCTTCTTCCTCTTCACGAATTGATTTCTTTTCATCCAATATTTTTTTCGTTTTTGTGTGATCGCCACCGGTAAGCAAATCCAAAAGACTGTCGACCATTTGAAGGGTATAATCACAATCTTTTGCAAAATCTATCAATGATTAAATAAATGAAATTTAAAACAAACGATAACTGAATAGCATGTCAAACCTAAAATGCTTTCGGCATATTGAACTGCCGTCTCGGATCCGTACGTTTGATAAACTAAATCGCTCTCTTCTTTTGTTAAATTAGCAAAGGCAGAATCGTAACTGGGAGCATAGGATCCAAAAGCTCCATAATAAAGTGGTTTTACAGGTTTAGCGACGTTTCTTCTATCCTCTCTGTAACCCTACGACATTCATGTTTTCATTTTCCTTTGTTAAATTGTACATTTTATTTACCTGTATATGGCTAGTTCCATCTGTTACTTTGCCCGTTAATTGTCCTAACAAAACTGGACGTTTTTTGGTTCCCGGAATAACGCCGTCCCCTCCACATAGTATATTTAAATGAGTTGTACCATCTTTCTTCATCCTTAGGAATCCTAAACTTCGTCCGCTCTTGGTAGCTTAAAGAAACAAAACATTAATAAGTTGTAAGGATTCCGCGGTAGAATAATTATGAAACATAATAATAGTAATAATCCAAATAAAAATGCTTTTTGATGTTTCAAAAAAATTTTATTATGAAATTCTACAACTGTATCGACGCATGATGCCTTTATGAAGAGTGCAAATATTGTAATATTCATAATAAAACTTTTTGAAACATAAAAAAGCAATTTTTTATTTAGATTAATAAACAAAACTTTATTTAAACTTTTGTCATTTTATGTAATAATGTAATAAAAAAGTTAATTAATCACCCAGTTTTGCTTTAGCATTTTGTGCAGCAGTCTGAACTTGTTCAAGAATAGCTTCAGGTGACATACAGTCAGGAATCGCTTCGAATTTTGTTGAAGGCATTCTTTTCTTAGTTTCAAATCCATCTTGATCGTTTTCTCCATCACCTCCCTCATCTCCGTCTCTCTCTCTCTCTCTTTGGGCCCCATCCTTTTGATCTTGTCTCAATTCTGGAGTTATTTCGAAACCTAAATCTTTACTAGACAGTTCTGGAATAAGGTTCAACAGCCATCCCAGTTTTTCTGGTTGTAATAATTTCATACCAGTGTGCAGCAACTTCTTTGCAGCTTTATAGTAAATTGTCTCGAGATGATTGTATTGCATGGCATTGTTACACACCAATTTGAAATCGGCAATGAAGTCTTGCAATGTTAAATAATGATTTTCATCAATTTTTTGACGCATTGTGTTAAAATCCATTGGCTGAGATATGATGGCTGAATATCCAGGGGCAATATTGTCTGTAACTGGCCAGGCAAAAAACTGCTGTGGATCGCGCTTCTCTAATGCTTTAAGGACATGTTCTAGTGATCTCTGCAACGCCGTCCGTTCTTCTCTCTTTCGAAGTACACACATTCGTGGTTCTCTACCAGATGGACTTGCCACATTGTTTATACAACCCTCTTCTACTAAATTTATGTTTTCAAACTAGAAAGATTATTTTAATACAATGGTCACTTACCTAAAGATAAAGATCCTTCATCTTGGCTGCTCTCTGTATGTTTACGTTTTTTCTCCTTGTGGTGGTGCTTGTGTTTCCTTTCCCTATCTTTATCTTTACTTTTTTCTTTTTTTCTTTTCTTTTTCTTACTCTTTTTGTGATGTAATCTGTGTAATGTTAAAGTATCCATTTCTTGCTGATGTTGTGGTCCCTCATTATTTATATCGTAAATTTCTGCTACTGCATCCATATTAGTGGCAGTTCCTTCGCTTGTCCAGTCCATCAAATGCTCCGGCGTTGTTTGATTCCCAACCTTCAAAATTAACTTTAATCCAGGTCCCTTTTCGTCAGGATCTGCATCGCAACGATCTCTTTTATCTAATTTGTGTTTTTTGTGCTTTCCCATCAGAAATATTCTCCTCAAACAAGACTGTTCTTGAATAACCTTATTTACGGATGTTGGCACACATCATCATTTTAAAATTTACAGTAGTTTTATTTTATTTCACTAACGTAAGACAAATTGGGAATTATAAATGTTACAAGTATTTAAAATAAATATATTAAATCCATATTTATAATTACTAATTAATTATTAGAAAGTATTATAAACAGTTAGGGTTATATTAGTTATAATCAAAAAAACTATTATAAACTGACAAGACTCTTAATTTTATCTATGATTATTATACATTATACTTTTAAGGGCTTTCGCGAAACGACAATTAAAAGGCGTCAGATTCGTTTTCACTGCAGAGGTATAGTAAGAAATTGTATCTATCAAAGATCATTAAAGATGATTAAAGACTATTAAAGCTCTCTAATCTGTGAATTAAAGACAATATGTCCATAGATAATAGGATGTGTCTATTTGGACGTGTCGACGATGGCGACTATTTATCACAAATCAAACTGTAGAAACAAAAAAAGAAAACCTCTCACGATGTAAAAGCAAAGTAACAAGTACCGATACGCAATTATTTATAATGGGAGCGGATGTATAAACTACACAGAAATAGTTAATTATTATTTATTATTGTACGTCTATGAAATGGTACATCACGTGATAATTATCTATTTCTATAATCTGCTATATAATCTGTGTATATAATTTATGATACGATTTTGTTTATCAATTGTTATGGTGAAAACTTGTAAGGAATAAATGTAGAAATGGGAAGGAAGCGATGAAAGAAAATACAATGGGTAAATTAGAATTACAACGTATAAAGGACTTTAATAAAGACATTTAGCTTTCAGCTCATGCAGAAACTTCAAAATTAATGAATCACTTGGCTCTTTTGAAACAAGAGTATACGAAATTGCAAGAACGGTACGATGATTTGGAGAAAAAATATAATAATTTCTCTGCCGAAACTGGAAGCTTGTTAAAGGATACATCTGCAGGCCAATTGTTAGAATATATCGATAATTTGCATAATTCAAAGATTTACAGCGATTTAAAAATAAAACTCGGTAATCAGATCATTCCTGGCCATAAGTTAGTTTTAAATGCAAGATCGGATTTTTGGAATGAGGATATTTTAGAGCCAATTGATACTCTTGATTGGTCTGACTTAGAAGATGATGTTTCCGAGGCAATACTTTATTGGATATATAAAGATAAAATTCAGTTAAAAAGCGATGAAGTGACCATTAAAGTAATCCAAAAAGCCTGTGAATATAAACTGCATGGTTTATTGAAACGGTGTGAAAGAGATCTTATAACTCGTGTTAGTGTTGAGAATTGTGTGAAGTTTTATTCTGTGGCTGAAGAAGTCAATGCTATTAAATTAAAGGAATACTGCTCAGAGATCATTTCTATATATTGGAATGATCTTAAATCATTAGATTTTGAACACATGTCTGGACCCTTGCTGTATGAAATGTTGAAAAGCAAAACACAATTTCCACTTCATTCTGCAGTTAGGCTACAACGTGAAGATGTTGTCTTTCTCTATTTGGTTGATAATTCTACCAAGGTGAGTTATTATTATTTATACCCATATTATTAAATAATATTTTACATTTGCATACTTTTTTTTCCTCACATCTATCATTATTTACTTAATTATAAAGTCCAATTAATTTGTTATCAAGTTATCGACTTCATAAAATAATATAACTAAAACAAGATGACTTTAAACATATATTTACATAGAAAGCAAATAAATAATCACAGTTAAAATAGAATTTAATGTAAAGTTGATATTTTTAAATGATGTATTTCCATTACATAGATCACCTCTGCAGTAACAGTGAGTAGGTTTTGATATCCTTTGACCTTTGTCATCAATATTTGTACATCCTAAAAATTATTTTAATAATCGAATTTTGATTATTATTATTTTAATAAGTTACACTTTTACCTTCTTGGTATGGTTCTTCAACATTAACTTGCACTTGCCATTTGTTATTTTTGTATACTTGATAATCATTTCTTTGAGGGGCACAACCTCTAAGGGTACCATTTATTGCATCTTTAAAAAAACAAACAACAATTATTTTAAATGAATACATTTGGGCTTTTGTTTCACGGAAGTTAAGATTAGTTAAGTAAAACAAACATTGTACTTTCACAGAATATTCACCTACTGAAGCTATTGTGATAGAAAAACAATTGTTGTATATTAAAATTCTCTGAAAAGTACATTGTTTTGCTTCTGCAATTAATACATCAAGTTCTTAATATAAAATTTGATTACCAGATAGATACACTGTAAACATTCTTTTCATACAAAAAGTAGAATATGGACACTCAATTATATATTTCTCTGTATAATCAAAAAAAGCACACAAGCGAGATGTTTCGTTGCTATAAATGGGAGGAGGCAGAATTGTACACTTGTAACATTTTATTGCTTCACAAGTTTTGATAATACCTGTAAAATAAATAAATATTAAGTATCGTAAGTCAAATTAATACTTAACGCTTTAAACTTAAAAATATATTGCGCGAATTGTCGTATTTTACAAATTGTTTTATTTAGTTTGGCTTATAAATATAAAAAAGTATGAAACGTAAATTTCTTTAAATTGAAATTGAAACATTTTTTTACCAAAGAATATAAGTAACTGTTTCTGTCGCATAATGGTCGAAAATATACGAGAACATCGGCCTTTCTGTTTTGCGTGAATACGATAATTAAAACTGCATGAAATATAAATTCTTTAAATTAATTTTTTTTACCGAAGAATAAGTAACTGTTTCTGTCGCATATGGTCAAAAATATACGAGAGCATTGGCCTTTGTGCTTTGCGCGAATACGATAATTAATGATCTGGAAGCAAAGGCTAGATAAACTTCATGTTGAATAAACATTTCAAGTATTGTAATATAGTGATTTTCATCATTATGTGGGTGTATACAAAATGTTGTATGTTAAATAGTTTGTTTTATTTTTAATAAAGAAATGAAGTAAACTTCGGTTTATCTTTCAACTAAAGAATTAAATTGTGAAAATTTCGCAGTGGTAGGTATTTAGCAAACGGTTAGAGAAAATTCCAAAATCGGTATGACATAATTTTTGCTAGTAGATTTTTGTTATTATAAATTTATTGAATGGTTTGTGTATATTTTTATATGTAATATGTGTCGTATACGCCTGTTACTTTCGAATCCAATTAATTTTAGAATACCATACAATCACTGATGTTTGGAAATGTAAATTACTTATATAAAAAATAAGGTAACTGTTACAAGGTAGTGTAGTCGTTTGATCTCGCTTTAATGAAAGGTATAAACAACACACGTTAAATGTTAACCGTTTTATATATAACAAATGTGCTATGTATGTTGCGTATAACATTAAACTAATTATTGCAACTTGCAACCTACAAAGTTTACTATCACATAATATTTCGTTACATTAATGTGTTTTTTTGAATAAATAAAAAGCTATTTATTATACATACTAGAATAAATATGTAAGCAAAACGGATAAAAAAAATAATTTGATTTTATTGAAATCAGAATTAAAAATAAAATTGGCTTATACTAATATCTAAATTAATTATATTTATATATATATATATATATATATATATATATATATATATATATATATATATATATATATATCGGTACTTACTTGCAAGTATCACAAATGTAATCACAGCTACGGATGATAATAAATGAAAACAGTTCATTTTATTCCAGAAGATAAAACGAGCTCTCTTGTTATACACAACGTTTACATGAGTCACTAACATAATGCGTTAGTTCAGAATTCGTTAATAAATCTCATTTTTTATCACTTGTTACAAGCCACAATTTGATATGCAGTAATTAATCGTTATTTTTTACTTCACCGCATTTCTTTGTAGAAAACAACGTCGTACTCGTTTCATTATTATTATTATTTTCATTATCATTAATATGAACTGATAAGAACAAAGTTTCGTTTTTTCGTCATATACAATGTGTTTTTAACGTCCTTTACTCATTAAAAGACGTATTTCAAACAATTCCAAGAAGTTTGTAAAAATTATTATTCTGTCAAAAAATAAAATTAAGTAACTTTAGCAACCGTGCATTAACTTGTGTAAAAAGAATTAAATTTGAAATAAATGTTAATTTGTTTACGGCTTATTACTTACTTCGATTAATGTCGCAAACTCGTAAAGAACCATCAGGTACGCAAGACGATTCTTTAATAAGGCGCATCGCGCATGTAATTGTAGCGCGTTCCTTTATTTTAGAATTTTATTAGATTTGCTTGCGTGTGTTGTTGGTTAAATGTTTAAAGCTTAAAATGTGTATGGAAGTGTGTTTGACCGAACCGCGGCCACCGCACCGCACTGACCGCGCTACTTAGCGATGAATCATTTTGTCGGTGTATGTTTTATGTGAACTACTTAAAAACCGAGCCACATAAGCACACATAAGCAAAACTGACTCAATAAGGGCTGACAATAAGGAGTGGGGAAACAAAAAAGAAAAAAGTTTTTTGAAATATTAATTATGTATTACCTGTTAGTTCTCAAAAATGAAAAAAATTTATATCCTGAAGAAGCTACTGTGTTAGCGAAACAATTGTTGATATTAATAAATTTCTGTGAAAGTTTGTGTTTGTTTTAATCAATTATGAATAACTTTCACTAAGTAAAAGCTAACTCCATTGCATCTTAAAAATGAATTCGTTGTTTTTATTTACTTCTAAAATTGTATCTTTAATTTTTATTCTGACAATATAGGTATCTAATTTATTTTTACATTTACATTTTAGTTAAATAATTCCATAAATACATGGAGCCCAAACGGCGAGCTGCCTTTAGATTTGGCCCTCAGAGCTCACAACTTTAATATTGCGTCCACTTTACTTCAATATAATGCAGATATTAATTTATTGGACTCTGATGGGGATACTTTACTGCTAAGAACTATAAAACTAGAAGATTCTTTGTCTGTTTTATTTATTCTTGAAAGTAAACAATGTGACGTATCGCTTTGTACCATGTAAGTTTTATCTATTTAACTATTTGTAGGTACAATTATTATTATATAAGAATAATATTTTGTTGTTTTAGGAATTCCAACGCCACCGCTCTTCATTTAATAGCTGAAGGAAATATAAAAGATTCTTATACAATAATTAAGAAACTTTTGGAAAAGAACGTAAACATTAACGCCCAAAATAAACAGGGATTGTATGTAACACGGTTTTAATTTAACTTTTTACAAACAAGCGAAATTAAATTTTTAGAACGGCTCTTCACATCGCTATTATATCAAACAACGATGCGATTTTTTCGTTGTTGTTAGAACAACCACTTATTGATGTAAATTTAAAATCTAATGACGAGCATACCCCTTTATATTACGCTCTATTAAAATACCAATCAGGCGATCGAAGTTCCGAAAGTTATGCTTCAAGATTAATTGAAAAGGGAGCTAAAACGAATCCAATTTATTTAAAAAGTGGCGATAGTTTGTTACAAACCTTAATTATGGAAAAAGCTCAAGACGCAGCGGTAAATTAAATATTTATTTACTTATTGAATACACAGAATACGTTGTGTATTGTATAATTAATTACATTTACAGATATTTTTATCGAAGTATGAGAATAATCTTGATCACGTTAATCAAAACGGAGAGTCCATTATTCACACGGCATGCTTGAAAAATTGTTCATTGCTAGTAAATTCGCTTCTCTCTTGCGGAATAAACGCAAACCTACTAACAAACGATTTAATGCGATCTCCACTCCATTATGCTGTTCTCGGAAATTCCGCAGACAGCATTAAAAGTTTCATAAAAACCAACAAAATTTCAAAAGCAGGTAATAAGGAAGTGATGATTAATTTTAATTTAAAAGATATCAACGGAGATACACCTTTAAGTCTTTCTTTAAATGAAAATCATAAGGTTTTACTACCTTTATTAATGGAAGGGAAGGGTGACATTAACGTTAGAAATTCTAGAGATTTGACCCTTCTTCATCAAGCGATTTTAAAAGAAGATTCCGAAATTGCGCTCTTCTTGTTAGAACATGGCGCAGACATTAATGCAATGTAAGTAAATTAGTATTTAATGTTACTTTTTCAAGAGCTATGAATATGAATAGTCAGTTTTCTATATTTAGAATTACTATTGGCAAACTGTTATTAATTATATGTATATCATTTTTATGTGATTATATACTGTATCAGGACATCAAAGCCTGTTGTTTTTTCCCATAAATGTGCATAAATTGATTGGTGTCTTTTCTGAATGAACAAATTTAATCCTTGTCAATTAAACACACTTATAGAACTGCAGACGGCGAAACATCTTTACAACTGGCAATTCATTGTCGACTTCCGGAAATTGTAGATGCCTTATGTTCAGAGGGTGTGGATATGTTAGCCCCTGATAGAACAGGGAATTGTCCGTTGTGGGCGGCACTAGAATCTAAACAAGAAAATGTGGCCAGTATATTAATCAGGCATGGGGCAGATACAGATTGTTGGGGACCAGGACCCGAAGGGTGTCAGCAAACTCTTTTGCACAAGTAAAATATACTACTTATAAAATTATGCAAGTAAATATGAAGTGTTTTCTTTTGTTTTTATTTTTCATAGAGCTATCGATGAAAATAGAGAATCGACCGCTATTTTCTTGATACAATCAGGTTGCGATTTAGATTCTCCTCAGCTGCCGGGACCCAACGGAGAAGGATCGGAAATAGCGAAGGAAAGAGCATCACCCTTACATATGTGCTGTCAGTGGGGGTTGCAGACAGTTATTCAGGTAAGTCTTTTACATATAATGGTAATAGTTGTATTTCTGCATAAGTAGTGCTCCTATGCTTTTTGCAGGCATTAATCGAGCATGGAGCAAACATAAACAGTCGCGACGTGGACGGTAAAACCCCATTGCACATAGCAATAGAAAATCAACATGCAGCGATTATTAATTTGTTATTATGCGTACCAAATATTGATCTAAGTTTGAGAGATAGAAAAGGATCAAGTCCATTTGCTACCGCTCTTACAGTAAGAAATAATAAAGCTGCCCAGGCTATTCTCGATAGATTTCCATCAGCTGCAGAACAAGTATTGACAAACTTATTTGTGATGTTAAAAAATATATATTACATATATTAATGATATTACTTTTAGTTTGATAGCAAGGGAAATAACTTCTTACATACTGCTATTAAACGAGGAGATAAAGAGAGCATTTTGTTCTTATTATCTATACATGTAGATGTAAACTCGCGAGTTCAAGATCCCACATTAATCACACCTCTTCATTTGATGGCAAAATATGGTGATGAAATGCTTGTTAGAAGTTTAATAATTGCTGGGGCACGAATTGAAGATCGAGATGCTCAAAAGTGAGTTAATTAATATTAAAAAATACTAAAGTTTATGTAGTTTTTAACGATGATATACATATGTGTATATTATATATAAATCCGAATACGTCTTAAGAAATACAGCACTTCATGTGGCAGCAGAAGCTGGAAATGCAGAAGTCGCATCGGGATTGATTCAAAGCGGAATAAATGTTGACACCTGTAATCACGATGGTGATAACGCACTTCATATTGCCGTACGTGAAGGACATTTGAATGTTGTACGTTGCATATTAGTAATTTAATGTGGCTTTTGCCAATTCAACATCATTTTATTTTGCAGATCAAGGTGCTATTAACAGAATCAAATATTGATGCTGAACATTTAAATATAAAAGGACGCAATCCTCTTCATGAGTTGTGCCGTTGTGGAAAGGAAAATGCAGCTGCTATATGTGATTTTTTTCTGGAATGTATGCCAGATTATCCCATAAATAAGCCCGATTTAGATGTATGATACTGCACATATCAATACAAATGCAATATAGTTACTAATAATTATTATTTTCCTCATTATAGGGTAATACTCCGTTGTTACTGGCATATATGAAAGGAAATGGTAATTTGTGCCGAATTTTAGTAAAGGCAAACGCCTGCTTGGCTGCCGAAAATAACGAGAGGGTTACCATCTTCAATTACCAGGTCAGTTGTATCTAACATTCCTAATATATACATTTCTTTTAAATGAATTTAACTTAACAGGTGGCTACCAAACAGCTACTTTATAGATTGTTGGATCAATTATCTCAGCAGGTGCCGTGGACACAAACAGATATATGTCAAGAGTGTGGAAAGAACTTCACAGTAACCATTAGAAGACATCATTGTCGACATTGTGGTAGAATTTTGTGTAGTAAATGTTCAAATCAAGAGGTACCAATAATAAAATTTGGGGAAAATAAACCTGTACGAGTATGCAAGGTCTGTTTTGATGTTCTTAAAACTGGTATACAGTGAGTTGCCAAATACATGAAACTGATAATTATTCTGTACAGTTACCTATAACTTCCCATGCTTAATATTTGGTATATGCATTTACAAATTTATTTTATTTTATCGTAAGTATGTAATGAAAGTATATGGTCTAATAAACCTCGTATGCATATTTAATTAATCAATATTATATTTTAATGGAAAAGTCGTTATTTTATAATTATAAAAGAAATTGTTCAATAAATATTTCCAAAGAAACAATATGCATCTTCATTTACAGATACGTTTTATTTATAACAACATCCACTGCATAATTTTGGATTACTAATGGATAATTCTACAAAAAAATTAACAATTCATTTATTTAAGCTTCGAAAATAAATGTGGTGTGACACAATGATCTAGGCAGTGCATCAAATCGATCAATTCTTCAACACAAGTTTCTGTTGTCTTACTTTTACTACTGACTCTTGCATTACATTCTTCCAATTTTTCGGCGAAATTTTTACAGTGTGACTCTCGACACTCGTCCTTAAATAATGAAAAATTATGCAAAGTAGTCTTAATAAATAAAAAATTGAAACTTACCCTCAATTCTTGTTGAGGGTCAATTAAATCGTCATCATCGGCTTTAATAACGGGCAAAATGCGAGAAAGTATCTTTTCAAAGAACATAATGTTTTCGTTATTAAAATAAATATAATCGCTTTTATTTAACAAATAAATTAATTTTTCCTACTTGCGTAATAGCTACAATGGTAGACGACAGACTCACTTTTAAAATGACAATCATAGATAAACGACAATTGACGTTTCTTTGACTGACTGCAATTGACAATTATATACGGTGTCAATTTGTTATTAGTATGTGAAATGAATATCTATGATCAAATGGTGGTAATTCTGATTAAATTATAGGAAACGGTAAATTGTAACAATTCCGTTTATTATTATTTATTAGTTGCTATTTTGAAATATTGTAAAAGGTCGTCGATATTAAATAATACACATTTGGTATTATCCTTCCATGTAATTTTGTAGAAATTTTTCGATGCTAAATGGTTACTTGAAATGCGGTAATCACCAAAGAAGCCAATAATATTAAGCACCACTGACATACATTATTATCTTTTATCGACGCTTTTAACAATTTTTAATTACTTGAATATGTTGAATGCAGCTCAGCCATGCTTTCTTTACTGAATATTATTGGCATTGTAGCATAGCAGCGAATAGAGCAGCGGAACACCCCATACAAAGCGTACTACTACAGAGTTTTTATATACATGTATGTATATACAGATATATGTTATGTGGAGGTTAGAATGTTAGAAGTTGGTTAGAAGTCAATGTAGATTTGTATAGAGTAAGTTGGTTTCTGTTGATTAGTATATAGTGTTCTCGATAAAAATACATTTTTAGAAAAGCGTTGTTTATGTAGAAAAAATCATCGCAAAATAATGAACGATATTTATATTCAAGTAGATATTGTGCTTATTATTGTATACAACTGTTTGGTAATTGTAGCATGAAAAAAAGTGACAAAACAATTTAGTTTTTCTTGTTTTTATTATTCATATATTTACAAAATAGAAGGTTAGAACTGACCTGAAAGCACATCAATTCTGTTTGATTTACTGGGCTATTATTTAGAATGCTTTTGATTTTAGAATGAATGGACTGATGGACCGAATACCTCAAAGCCATTGTTCTGCAAAAACTCCAAGAAATTACAAGCTTTTAGTTGATCCATTTTTAGTCAAGGGAACTGCAAAATTATATAGATATGATGGAATTGTTCCTAATGATCCTAGCTACCCACCTGTAGTACCAAGAGATCCACGATCTCATTTAACTAAAATTTGGACAAGATTGGAAACATTAGAATTGCCAATACCCAGGTAGTTACCATCATCACTCCTTTAGAAATAACTTCTCTTTTTATATACAATAAAAAAAAGTTTTGTTTGCACATGTGCATACAATGTTTATCATTCACACCTATTCATAAATGAAACCTGACTCTCTTTTTTAGTAATAATAGTTTTTTTCACTATCTCTGACATTTACTCAATATTTATGTAAGGTTTAGAATAGACGTTAATTATGTGGGAGAACCTCCCCCACTGGAAGTGACCTTTTTCCATCTTAATGACAACATTGATAAGCAGTTTTTGTCTGACATGGTCCAGAAGTTTGGGGAAATAGAAGAACTCTTTATTTACTACCATTCATTTACAAACAAACATCTTGGCCTTGGAAGAGTAGTTTTTGAGACAATCGAAAGTGCAAAAGCATGTGTTGAAAAATTAAACAATACCAGTGTAATGGGAAAAGTTTTGCAAGTTTTTTTGGATCCTTTTGGTGAACAATGTAAAAAGAAATTTGAAGAATTGACAACCGAAAAAAAAAACGTATTACTTGTGGATGAGTCTAAAGTAGAAATGGATATTAAAAAGATTGAAGATGACAAAAAAAAAAGTGATTTTAAGGAAAAAGAACTGCTAAAGGGGAAGGACGATTTGCGGGTAAGTCTCTTAAAAGAAAAAGAGCAAGATACAGAAAGATATTTTGAAAAGGAAAGATTGCCGTACAGTAGAAGTCTTATGGCTGGAAGAGAATTTACTACACCTGGAAGTGCTGATATGGGGTACAACACTGCTCCCAGCGATTATTCTGCAAGTTTTGGATCAGCAAATACAACACCTTTAACGTAATATAATAAATACATATTTTATCAGCATTTGTGATAACTGTTGACAATTTCTCTATTTCAGTTATGATTATCCTCATAATGTGGCATTATCCCATCAATATACATACAACACACCTTATCATCATCATATAGGTACACCACATATTTGGCCAGTACCACCTCACCAATGGACACCAAACGAACAGTGGGATAGAGCACCCACAATTGCTTCAGTTCACAAATGGTCTACTACTAACAGTCATGCATTAAAAACGACAGAGAAGGATAAAGATATTTCCAGAGAAACACGGGATAAAGACAGAGACTCTAGAGACAGAGACAGAGACAAACGAAAAGTAAATGCAAACAAAAGGAAAAAAGAAAAACAAAAAGACGAGACTGAAGGAAAAACGTTAGATTTGGACACAAGGTGTGCTATATCATTAAAAAAAGAGGGAACAAAATAATTATTTTCTGACACTTGTAGGATAGCGTTGCTGTTAAAGGGTAAAGGGTCTGGAGGAATGGCTCCTCCTTTTCTTAATTTGGCAGTAGATTCGGAAGACGAATCGAGGTCACTGTGTGATAAAAATTTGCCTTCGCTACCATTATCAACTTCTATTGATAGCGACGATGATGGTAAACTAAGCTTAATTTATCCGTTCTATTATTTGTACGTTTTTAAAGAAAATTATCAATTTTAGATCGTTCAAGTGTTTCGTTAAGTGATCTCCCGATTAATCCTCCTGCACCCAATGTAGATACAAACGTGTCTAGATTAAATCATGACGCTCCCTTGTCGTGTACACCCTCTCCGTTCTTATCTAGGGAAATTTATTTGGAATGTCATCGAAATGGTGTAGAACAGGTTATTTTTTAAAACAATTATTACTCTAAATACATTTTGGTATAACTATTAAAAAAATAATTCCAGGCGTTGGTTGCAAGACAAAAAGAAGCATTGGAAACGACGGCCCTTCTAAAGCAAGTCAAAATTGAAATGGATAAAATTGGAAGTGACATTTCATCTAGTGAAGATGAACTATTAACGGGAGAACGAATTGGAAATAACTACAGTCCGATAGAACCGAGATCCTTTCACAAAAAGGAAGTCAAAATAGAAAAAGACGATGACCAAATGAGTCTTTCGTCCCTGAGTAGCACTGAGGCTAAAATAGAAGAATCTAAACCGGAAAGTCACGTCAACGTACCACCATCACATATATCTCCATTTCCTGGATCTACGTACACTACTTATCATCAGCAGTATCCTGGTAATGGTTAATTTCTTTTCGTGTAGTGACATTCTTCTATATTTGCGGTTAATTACTTCTTAGGTTATCCCCCGCCACCGTACGGGTATCCAGGAACTACTTACACGGTAACATCAGATTGGCATCAGTCGTATCCCTACGGTGCTCAGCAATCGCACGGTGGAGCTCCACCTCTGTATCACCTTGCCCACCCTCAATATTCTCAGTTCCCTCAGTTTCAAACTACACAACCCTATTTACCTTATCAATTCGGCCAGCGAAAGACTGATATACCTAAAGACGACCCACACGCACCGACAATTCACGGAGTCGTCAAGCAAATCACGCAGGAATTGAAACAGATTCTCAAGAAAGACTTCAATAAAAAAATGGTCGAAAATACTGCATTCACAAAGTTCGAAACCTGGTGGGAAGAAGAGAGTTTAAAAGAAAATGAAAATGCGTTGTTATTCAATAAGGTAAATGATAATAACTATACACTTACAATTAGACAAATTAATTTTTTAATTTCAACATAAATAAATGTGTACAGGATGAGTTACAAATGAATAAGGAGGCAGTCCAAACGAAAGAAAACATTAATATTCTATTGGAAGCCAACAGAGAGAATTTGTACAGTGGAACGTTTGATAATGTAGGATTCGGTTTAGGTTTGAGAGCATCATTACCAAAAATGCCCAGTTTCAGGAGAAAAAAATTACCCTCGCCCGTCATCGAAGATGAAGATTCAAGAAAATTGTCAGATAGGTAAAATTAATTCGTTAACAATCTATGTAGTTATTGGTTATTTACGAATGAATTAACTTTTTGTAGCGAAGAAATTGTTCACCATTTTGATACAGAAGATAATCAAAGCACTTCACGCCAATTACGCCGCGTTCGAAAAACTTCTTCCAGTTCGAGCACTAGCTCGGCCAGTTCAACGTTTAGCTCGAGCAGCGATGATTCGAGTTCCGATGAAAGTGCATCTGAAACCGAAGAAGATGGTGAAACGGAAATTAAAACGGTACTGTCTTCGCCCGTGCGGGAAAATCAAATCCAAGAGTTAGGTTTATCTACGGCGGAGGGAACCATTGCGGATTATTCGATGTCACCAATTCAAGACGATATCGAGCCTCGCAACAAAACACCGGAACCGATTCAAATTAACGCAAATGTTGAAGATAATACCGACAAATCCAATTCCGCAAAAGAAGTCGGAGTACGAAACGATATTTCGCGCTTTCTAGAAAGTGATAGCGATATGAGCGAGGAAGAACGATTTTATTTGGAACGGCGTAAACGTAATACCGAGTACATGGAAAAGATCGAAAAGGAGAGGGAAGAAAGGGAAAAAGCGGAAAGTCAAGCTAGAGCAATGACGAAAACATATGCGATGGGTAAAGAAGAAAGTTCGGTAAACGAACGTCAGATGACGGAGAAAAGGGAAACCGATAGGGAAGCGAATTTAAGCATGGCGAAAACTCCCCAACCTCCCTCTGAGAGAACCCCAAACGAAGTGAAAAAAGTAGAAGAAAAACTGGATTCGGAAAGTAAAGTGATCAGCAATGGAACTGTCGAAAGATCGAAAAGTTTATCTGAATCTTCGATCGATTCAAGCAGTCCCAAGTCTCAGGTTGGTCTGAAATTGGTACTTATAAACTGTTGCTATTGTAAAATCTTCATAAAAATTGTAGGTAACTATCGAACATTCGTACTGTATGCCTCCACAAAAAGAGAACACAGATTTGCAAACTACAACATCTGAAGAACTCGTCCAAGGTAGTGATCATAAGAAGGATGACGTCGTAGTCATTAGTGAACACGATTGGAATGATAAACCTACAAAACCACCACGACAACGCAAACAGAAGCATAACGTACGTAAAATGCACGAGCTGCAAAACCTACTCGAGCACGGTAATCATCAAGAACATGTTGCATCCAATAAGATTCCTGTGCAAATTCACAATGTCAAACACAAGGAGCGAGATATGGTGGCCGAAATGGGCATTCTGTACGAATTTTTGACAAAAGGTACCCACCCATACTACAATAATGTATCGCATTAAAGTACAATATAACTTTAATTATTTTTCCGATGTTTAGGTATTGATATTGAAGATATTAGGTACTTAAAAGAATCGTATGAAGCGATGCTTTCGATCGATTCTATTGGTTATTGGCTAAACGATACTCACTGGGTGGATCATTGTGTCACCGATCTGTACTCCAGTCCGCCAAAACGTCGAAAACGTGAAGATTTACGACTGCATTCTACAGGGTGTGCACGAACCGAGGGCTATTATAAAATTGAAGCTCACGAAAAAGCAAAATACAAATATCACCACACAAGGTCGAATGCAGTTGTTCCTTCAAACGTTACTCTCTCAAAAACACAAGGTAACAACCAACAAAAAAAAAGAAAACTAAATATCATTCATTATTAAAAACTAAAGGTGTAGGTGGTACAAGTTCAACTTTTTTATATCGTTTCATTTTTAAGGGATTTCAAGGGAAGCTAGATCGAATCAACGTCGTCTTTTGACGGCATTCGGAACAGATACCGATTCCGATCTGCTTAAATTTAATCAGCTGAAATTTCGCAAGAAACATTTAAAATTCGCTAAATCAGCAATACATGACTGGGGTCTATTTGCAATGGAGCCCATTGCGGCTGATGAAATGGTAATAGAGTATGTTGGACAAATGATACGACCCAGCGTGGCCGATTTGCGAGAGACCAATTATGAAGCCGCCGGAATCGGAAGTTCCTACCTTTTCCGAATAGATCTCGAAACCATAATAGATGCAACGAAATGCGGAAATTTAGCAAGATTTATCAATCACAGTTGCAATGTGAGTATTAACAAATCAAAAAATGACGACAGTTATTATAAAGCATGTTAATTTCAGCCGAATTGTTACGCCAAAGTCATAACTATAGAATCACAAAAGAAAATTGTGATTTATTCTAAACAACCGATAGGCGTGAATGAAGAAATAACCTACGATTATAAATTTCCAATCGAGGATGAAAAGATTCCATGTCTTTGTGGCGCTGCGACTTGCCGTGGTACTTTGAATTAGCCGATTTTTATTATCATTATTACTTTTTTCAACAGAGAGCTGATGAATGCTTGTGTGTATGTTTCTGTGTTATTACTGAATGTTGTGTATATAGATCATTCTCACAGTTGTCATTTCCAGTAAAAGTCAGGTGGTGAAGTGAGCGTTAAAAATTAAAATCATGTAAATATTTGTATATAATTATAATTATTCTACCACCTATTAATAGTAATTGTAAAATTTAAAAGTTATTCTTTTTCTTCCCATCCGTCTCATAAGAAACCCTATAAAGTAAATTTAATTTAAATGAGATTTTGTAAATGAGAAAATAACTACATTTGAGAGACAGTCTAAACCTTATATATATTTTTTGTAGGATATTGCATTTCAAGCTGAGCTTGTGCAATGTCACTTAAGGCAATTTGTATTTGATCTAAAAGTTCTTGGCCTCTATGGACAATAGCTTCTAATCTCTCCGCGGTTTCTTGATTTTCTGCTTCAAGAACTTTTAAGCTCTGAACCTAAAAAATTACCCCCCCCAACCCCTTTAAAATCCAAAATTGTCATTAAACTGTTTCATTTAGTTACCTGCAGTTCTGTAGAACTTTCTTCACTAGGTAAAGACTCTACTAGGGTGTCAATGTCTTTGGAGCAGCGTGCAATAAGTGTAGTAAACAGTTGTACATAATCATCCTGAGTCTGTTGTTGCGGTGTTTGGGAACCACTTCTATCAAAACCTGGAAATTTACTTGGAGAAGCAAACTGTTGCAAAATTCCAATACTATTGCAGAAGTGTTCCGCTAACTAAGGCGATAAATAAATAATCATGTAATGAGCTGCAACAGTAAAGATTGTTGAACAATTAAACCTGATTAATGCAATCCTGTAGTTGGGTTAAGCGATCTGCCATTGTTATTGTTGTTTAAAAGACGATTGGATTTATTTTTACCACGTTCAAATAAATATTAAAAAAACAAGCAGTTGTACCTAACCTCTACCTTTTATTAATATATGATTTATGTCATCCATGTGAGTTCATAATGTTCACAGATTAGAGAGGTTTATGTTGGTTTTGTGTATGTTCACAGATTAGAGAGGTTCATGTGTATGTTCATAATCATAGATGCTTCTATAGATGTTGATTGTTTCATTGACAGTGGCGTAATGAGCGCATCGCACCTATGACGATGTGTTTAAATAATAGTATGTAGGTACCGTAAAAATGTAATATAATTTCACAAGTTAATCTGTTGCAATACTTTATTGTATTATTAATTATTTTACATTACGATATTAGCAACAATACCGTTTTAAATAGATCTAATCTACGATGCGTATACGTTAAGCTGAAATAGGGATACCTACCTAGTAAATATTTTTAATTTATGTTTTAACGAAGAAGTTTCAGGGAGCGCCAAAGCCCATTTTCTCATGCCGGTTAAAATGACTGACGTGAGAACTAGAATGGCTCCCGTAACGGAATATCTATTGGGTACTTCATCAAAAAACAAAACTTGCCAAATAAACGCGAATACAATATCGGTACTTCGCGCTATCGAGACCGGACCTGCTTGTTCCATTTGCAGTGCTAACGTTAACAAAATTTGACCACCAAAACTAAAAACAGCTAAGGCAACTATCAACAGTCTGTCGAAACCGCACGGTGGCATACATAAACCTCCCACCCACCAACTTACTAACAAACACTGAACAAGAGCAAAAGCACCAAAATTGGACATTAAAACAGAAAAATGTATTCCTTTTAGTGCTCTTAGTAAAACATAGATGCTTGCCCCAAAGAGCGTTGCAGAAAAGGCAGCAACTATTCCCCAAATTTCCGATTCGCCACGCGAATTTCCCAACGAATTTATCATGGAACCAAAAAGAAACGAAGGTCGAGCTATAAAAATAACGCCAATAACACTAAGAACTATTGAAAATACAGTGAAAATGCCGCACGGTTCTTTCAAAAACATTCTGGCAAATATAGCTGTAAATACGGGAACCGAAAAAATTACTACAGAAGCGTCCGCGAGGGACATATGCCGAAACGCGTAAAAACTCAACATTAATGACATTGTTCCAGTAAAACATCGAAGAATCAATACCATACATTTACCCTTAGGAATAACCGATTCCTGCTTGTATAAAAGCACGGGGATGGCTGGTAATAAAACGCCAATATAACGATATGCGGCTAATGCTGTTGGGTCTATTTCCGCCATCCATTTTACTATAACGGAACACATTGAAAAGAAAAACGAACTACAAGTCGCCAGTAATAAACCAAGGTAAGGGCACTGACAGTAACAGTGGCACGTCTTCAGTTTTGGTTGATGGAATATAGGCGAGTCTTCGTTTTCCTCGTTTACTACAAGTCTCTGCAACTCAAAATCATCAGAAGCAGTGGCTGTTGAAGCGTTGGACAAATGTAGATGGGACATTATTCGATAATTTGCTCCTTATTCTTACATTTATATCTGAAATAATGAAATAAAACAGATTTTATGTAATTCTTCCTATATTAGAGAATTTCCTAGGTATATGCTGTGCACAATAAAGTAAGAGTCGTAACAATTATACGTGTATTAATATGCAGTAACGGAAAAAGTGTAAACAAAAATGTCGATCTTTCATGCAACAAAAACAGAAATGGTTAGTTTTATTAATGAATGAATATAGAAATTTATTAAAATCTAAATATTCTAATTTTACTTAATAAAATTATTTTACTAAATATACCTATTTATTAGATTATATTTATATGTACGTATGTATTTATTAATACTGTAAAATTGTATAATATATATTGATTATTCATATATTTAAAGGATGATATATAATAAATATCTCATTTCTAATTCATATAAATAATTTAAAGAATTGCAATACGTACGGACGTCAAAATGACAACTATTAGTTTAACAAGTCAAAAATACGTTTTATACATGTAATTTTCATTTTGTCTCAGCTGTCACCGTTCTGAATTTTTTTATTTTCAAAATTTGCAAGTAATTTCATAATTCACTAATAGGTCAAATTATACTGTTTAGATAAACAATTTTGTTTGAACGATCGATGTGATGCATAACTTTTCGTTTGGCATTTACCAAGTAAAAATGACGGTTGATCTGCGCAACTCGTTCAAGCATATTTAATGAAAATGAAAAATGGAAATAATTTCGTCTACATTGAAGAAACAAGTTAAAACGGCCTTATTTAATAATTTATGTTCATCAAAATTCCGTCATTATGCAAGGTATGTATGTGCACAGCTACATTTATCATCTTTGATGTAACAATTGTAAAGATGGTAGGTTATGTTTTTACCTAATAGTTAATTGCGTTCTACTTTATTTTTGAAATTAAATGTTGCTCATAATTTATGAAGAGATATTTGATGCTAACAATCATCGTTAAAAAAAAAAAGAAAACGATTTCATTTTTAAAGTGATACTTTTAACATACCAGATTAGCAGAAGTGGGTAAACTTGAACAGCCCAAACTTACTGGTAAATATGAAACTGGACAGTTAATACTTCATCGCGTCTTCGGTTATCGAGGAGTGATATTATTCCCATGGTTGGCAAGGGTTTATGATAGGGATATGCCTCATCAACATGAAGGCGAGGATAATTCTACAACAGTCGGACGGGAAGTTCGAGGAAGAACTCATACTTTTTATCAAGTTCTCATTGACCAAAGGGACTGTCCGTACATAGTGAGTTTCTTTTCAGTTGACATTCCATGCAGATATAGAATAATCAATCCTCTTCCTTTTTAAGAGAGCTCAAACTGAAGCCGTTACATTTTTGGGAAATCAAGAATCCTCTCGTAGTTTGTATGCTATTCCTGGCTTGGACTATGTAGCACATGAAGATATAATTCCCTACACTAGTGCTGAAAAAAACCCCTTGCAGCATGAACTTTTTGACAAGTTTTTAGCAGCAAATCCAAATAAAGGTAGATGCACACACAATTTTACAAATATAACATTATGTTAATTAATTGTTATCCTATTTTATAGATCCTCCTTTTTTTGCTCAAGACACACTACGTGCTTGGCAAAATAAGAATCATCCTTGGCTTGAATTGTCTGATGTTCATAAAGAAACTACAGAAAACATTAGAGTGACTGTGATACCTTTTTACATGGGTTGTAGAGAATCCCATACAAATTCTGTCTATTGGGTATGAAATACGATATTAATAAAAATATGTTCCATTAATTAATAAATATCAAATTTTTCCATTTAATTCTTAGTGGAGATATTGCATAAGATTAGAAAATTTGGGCTCTCTTTCTGTACAATTGCGTGAACGACATTGGCGAATATTTTCCCTTTCTGGAACATTAGAGACTGTCAGAGGCCGAGGTGTTGTGGGACAAGAACCTGCATTAACTAGAATATTGCCTGCCTTTCAATACAGCAGCCATGTTAGTTTGCAAGCACCAAGCGGGCACATGTGGTAATTTTTTTAAAACCTTTATTAAGTATTCAAGGAAAATATAAACTACTGACAATAGACGTAGAATTCTCTTAAATAAATTCATGTAAAGAACACGAAATCATCATTTATTTATTTAGGGGAACATTCAGAATGGAAAGAGAAGATGGATACACTTTTGACTGTAGGATTCCCCCATTCTCTTTAGAAAGCAAACCTGACGGAGGTCCAGCAACGCCCCCTGATAGTTTGTAGAACTTAAAATTTGTACCTTATGTATACAATATATAACAACTAATCATTAGGTTAAAAATAGTCGTATGTTTTCTAATAAATTTACTTTAATTTATTGATAAAAGATTTCATCTTAAAATTTAAACAATCAGCACATATAGTAACTATAATTAATAGACATATATAGCAAATTGTTTATTAATTTTTCTCAAGCAGGCCGTCATTTAAACTGGAATCGGGCGAAAATTAAGAAAGCTTTGAAAATTAAATTGGTAAAACGTTACTATATATTTGTTTATAAATATTGTTTAAAATAATTAATTCACTTTATTTAAATAAATGAATTTTTGAAATAAACCATAAATTTATTAATGTATAAAATTTGTGATCTTATGGCATAATTATTATTTGCTTACAATAATAATTAATAACTTTTCTAAAGGTAATCCTTCTTTAAAACATTGCTAAATTTTTACCATTGCACATTTTATTAAGGAATATGTATTTTATTAAATTTCCAAGTCCAACTCCAACTGGATATCCATCAAATCCAACTTGTATAATGTGTTTATCAACATGTATCTGGAAAAATACATGTATAACCATCTAAACCAAATCAGTTGTGATTTGTGCTGTTTCATGGCTTTATGAATTATTGATCGTTCAGAAAAATTTACAAAATACCTTAAAAAGTAAAATAAATAAATACGTCTATTTAACAAAAAGGAAATGATTTACTTACCTTGTCCTAGAAAACAAAAGTGATAGAGGTATATCAAAAATTAGACTGTACTTCCTTAAAACATTAACGGTTTCCAACACATAAATAGCACAATCTAAAAATACAAATAATTAATTTGTATCAAAGTCCCTTCTCAGTTTTGAATGTGTAGTTACCTTTAGGTAGTGCTTCTTCTATACATAAATTGGCAATTCCACAAAAAATGGTACAATGATTTGGATGGCTACTGACTCCACATTTATCAAACGTTATTATTGTATCAATATCGTATGTTTCAACTTCCTGCAAAATTAGTTTTTCAACGATTTCGATAGGCCACCTAGCACTTAAACAATCAGGTAGCAATGAGTGGCTCTTAACTGTGATATTGTTACGATCTATTCCTAATGTTCTGCAAGCTCTATACAATTCTGTTTTTCTTATTCTTCCCATCCCATAATTGGAACCTACAATACTTGTCTTTCTAAAACAGGTTTTTATACAATTTATTACAACAGAATAGACCTGTAGTGAGACAAAGAATGTATATTGTACAACTGTTATCTCTAAGTAGATTTAAGACAGTTGGTCCAAAAAACATACACTCATCATCTGGATGAGCCGTAACAATCAAAACTCTTCTTGCCCATTTCACTGTTTTATTAAATTGTGGCTTTTTCCACCTAACCATTCCCACATAAAGAATAATGCATAGTAACAAATATATACCGATGAATAATATTAAATGCTCCACGGTTTCTTTACTGTAGTTTCTAACGTAAACGAAAATTTTATTAAAAACAGAGACGTTCGATATTTGTTTTAAAAAAACGGCTTGCCAAAAAAATATTTGGCTCATTTCATGTCCCTTTAATATAAGCTATAAATAGCTATACATGTTACCTCACATCAATCTTACAATTAGATTAGATATTGTGTTAGATACCACAGATCAGAGAGGTTAAATATTAAACACACATACATTAGCGATGACTCGTTATGCAACCCATTTTACAACATAACAAGGCCAACGTAATGCGCCACAAGACGGGGTAAGTGTCAACTATTCGATTATTAGATAGAATTAATACCTATTATCAGTTATGAATGCCAATTGATAACATTGATATATATATATTATAGATTGTCAATTAAATATTATCATAAATAATAGCGTTTGATACATAATTATTATTATTTCAATATTAATATTATATTGCTTCGTTCATATGATAGGTATATTGTATGACCTTCTATCTTTTCGTAGGGTTTCTCATTACAACTGACACTATCGAGCACTATGAGTAAAGTTTGGTTTTCCATGCAAGTATTTTTTAAACAACAACTTTTTCAACTTTTTAATTAATAAGTTAGTTATATAGTAATGAAATATCAGAACCTTTTTTAATTTACATCAATGAGACTGCATTAATCATCATGTAGCAACATTCTGAGTCGAAAGTTAACTGAACAACTACTTATCACCATTTTATAACCGCTATGTATTGTGGAATACATCTTACACATATCATAGAGTCGCAGAAATAGGTAGATATGGAAAAGACAACTATTGAATTGTAATGAAATTGGAAAGGCCTTTCAATTTCATAGGCCACCCAGTACTAAATTGGATAGCAACGAATTTTTCTTCAATTCCGTACGATCTATATCAAAGGTTTAACAAAAAACAACTTTTGCAATAGTTACGAATAAAAAATAATGTTGAAGATAGATAGTCGTCTCGGAGATATATGCATAAACAGAACTTAAATAGTAGTTCCAGTATAAATATGGTTCAATGATTGTTCAATAACGATAATCTTTTCCGTTATTTGTTGTCTTTCACAGGTTGTCTTTGTTGTCCATCTAATCTGTGGTTGTCCATAGGAACCACAATTGGAACCATAGGAACCACATGTCAGTTCAACACGGGTGAATGGGGTGTTGTTATTAATGTTACTACTGAAGTAACTACGTAAAAAACAGAGGAATATCGAAAATGGCTTTAAATTGGAGACTTGTTGCTAAATTACCTCAAAATTTTAGGTAAACATATTTGTGTGTTTGTACTGTTTGTATATAACAACATAAATTTTATTCTACTGTTTATATAACTATTATGGCTGTCAGGAACATTCTATAAATACTCTGCAATTCTTTCACTTACGATTACACTTATTTAGCGTTTCATTACACAGGTCTTTATCAGTAACTGCACCGAAAAGCGAATCGTCAGGAAGGGAATCGTGGCTTTCCAAACTTTTTGTACGAACTATAGAACCAACAAAAGAGTCACACAGCAGAATGCTAAGTGATAAAGAAATAATTTATGCTTTGCAAACACATAATTTTAGGCCCGATAAAAGGAAAGATTATTTAGAAAATTAGTAAGTAATTTTTTTATTTTCTATTTGTTTTATTATTCTATAAGTTTTTAAAACAACGTTTTAGTAAGAAGCATGTTGATTATTTCAATACCCATGAAAAAATTAGGAAAGTTTTACAATTAGTTGCTTCTTGGACCGTGAATGTTGGTGATCAGGATCAAGCATTACATTTATGGAAATATACAGGTGGTTTTCAAGCAATAGATAGTGTCATGGATACACTCAATGAAAGTGATGTTAGTACATATTAATAGTGTAAAATTCCAATATTTATTACTGTAATATTTATTTTATAGGAGTATCAGAAATTATTTATTGAACAGGCTAAATATATTAGGTCCAGACATTTACAGTACATTTTACAATTCAGTTATTGGCCGGAAATAAGATTTCGTTCTCCTAAACATATTTATGAAATTAGATCATACACTTTAAAGCCTGGAACAATGATAGAATGGGGTAATAATTGGGCTCGTGCTGTAAATTACCGACAAAATAATAATGAGGCTTTTGCCGGATTCTTTTCCCAAGTAGGAAGATTGTACAATGTTCATCATATATGGTGTAAGTAAAATTGACAAGTAATTTATGTTGTCTCATCAGATCATCAGCACTTCACTTCACTTTACGATATAATAATGTGATAGTATCTATGGTGCTAGCATAAATAAGTTTGTAAAGAAAATTGGTGAAACTGAGATAGGACATTTTTTAATTAGTCAATGATTAAAACGTCTAATAAAACAATGGATCTAACTAAACGGCCTACTTACGACGTCCAGGATATCGTCGTTTAAGCGGAATTTTAAAATAAAAATTATCACCTACAGCAGTATTCATCCGTCCAAAGTTGGATAGTCATAGTCATTTTTTAATTTGCAGGCTACAAAGATTTGAACTCCAGAAAAGAAACAAGAGAAAGTGCTTGGAGAAGTCCTGGCTGGGACGAATGCGTAGCCTATACTGTACCACTAATAAAAGAGATGCACTGTCGCATTCTCATTCCATCATCCTTTTCTCCCACCCAGTGAATTAGGTGATGGTCGTCAAGACCATTTGTAGTTATTTTTTTAGCAATTTTACAGTAATTTTTTAATTTAATTTTCATTCGAATATTTGTAATTAAATGAAATTCTTTAGTTTTTATTATTTTAAATAACAAGTGATACAATCAATAGCTTATTGGAACAATTGTATAGGTTTTATACAATTGAGGTATTTTATTATTTTAAAGAACAAATGTTGCAATAGATTACTGGAACAATTGTACAGGCTTCCCATAAATGTCGCATTTGATTATTTTATAGAAATAGGCCATAAAAATATTTATAATAAATTTCATTTGTTTTATGGCTTAGACGGACGGTTACTGTTTAGGGGGCTAGAGTGATTGCTTTATTTTTGTAACAATGTGTGATATTCTCAGAATAACATAATGTATTTATGGTTGTTTAAAATAATTTACATAAATTTAATAAACAACAATTTTTCTTTATAATGTGTACTATCTAATTAATTATTATTTGTGAGGGTTGGTTTTTGGGCCAAGTCTTTGCCACATTTAGATGCAACATATTCCGAAAAAAAATCCTTTTCTGAGTTCTTTTTTATAATTTTATTCTTACAACTGTTAGGACTTTTACTTTTGGGTGAAGTATTGGCCACTTATTATATTAGTACTACTAATCCCACAAAAATAAGAGATCTAGGTGGCGACAGTTTCCGAAAAAAAATTCTTTTAGATTTCGTATTTCCTGGATTATACAAATTTTTACCAAGACAAGACAGTTTCTTGTAGTAGGCAGTGCAGTGCAATGTACGTGTTATATTGTTTTTGGGGATGGATCGTATTATTATAAAAACTGGCTAGAACACCATGTACACTTTAATTTTTTAAATTAATATTATGTTGATTTAATAATTTCTCTTTATGGAAAGTCGTTTAATAGGTACGATTCTTCAGAAACATCCTTTTTTTAGTAGTTATGTCCTTTGAAAACTGATGGATGACAACATACAGGAGGTTAATAATCACAGGTATACAAAATACCTATGTAAATTTGTTTCGCTTTTTAAACATTCACTTTCTAGTAAAACATGTACATACATTATTTAATGTGGCAATCTGTTAGCTATTAAAAAATATATATTTTTATTTACAACTTGGTATTTACATTTTTTTTAAGGAATAATCCCTTTACATGTTCAATATCACAATAAATGGATTAGCACAGATTAGATTAGATTCGTTTATCGTTAAAACATAAATGACTTCAATTGGTTACGATGTCTAATTTCGTATTCTCTGTTAGACATTTGTTGGTGAAAATAATTGTATTTTGCGTTACGATTTTATAAACTTGTTGTATGTACCTTGTAGTGCTGTTGAGAAATTTTCGTCGTAACCTATGTATATAGAAAAGTTAACTGTCGCTATCTTATAAGTAGCAGCGTAATTGTTAACATTTTTAACAGATTACTAAATTTGTAATAATCCATCTTTGCCGTTAGACTGCTAGGTGTCGCAGGAATGCTTTTAGTGCTGATAATATATTATCATACGAGGCTCAATACAACAGTTTGAAAGAAAAAATTAAAAACATAGTTTTAATAACTATTATTGAATTTATCATCTTAGGTAAAAATCATTTAACAATAAGTCGGGTTTCATATGGATAGAGTTATTTATCTATATTCGTATATCTCAATGGTCAGCCATTTTAAAATTTACTGTTATTATTATTTCGCTGTTGTCTTTCCGATAATGGCGCTGTAACTCGAAATGTCAGTCTATTTGTCAGTTTGTGTCGGTCTTGCATACAGATACGTTCGTTATTAAACATATCTCTTAATTTTCAATTCTGTGAAGTAATAATTGTTTGTAACAGATGCCATGCAGGGATATTTATAATGCCGAAGAGAAAATAATGTTTATCTGGTTGTTAAAAATTTCAAAAATCTTCTATCTCCGAGGACTTAAACATCGTTTAGTTTGTTATTTAACATAACATAACATAACGTAATTGAAGCTTATTCTTCTAATAAAGTAAGTGTTCGATAAGTTCTTAAACGGTTGATTAGGATATTTGTGTTGAAACCGTTTTGCAATACTTCCAACAAGTTTCTGAAAATAGCCAAGAATAAGTGAATTTTTCTCGTATTCCTTGCGTTCTTTTGCTGTTGAGATTATAATCCTTCAGTGATGGATACCTGTCATGTGGCAGACGTACGAAGAAAATAATGTTATATACAAACAATGTTACAATTTCCACATGAAAGTATTACAAAAGAGTGAAGAAAAGTGTTTATCTCAAATACTGTTAGCACATTACATTACATATCGTATCTATAAATGGAATGTATTTCTTGTGAGACAAATCCTTCCAAAGAATCCACGTGCCTGAGAATTTAAGTGAGTGGTAGTAGTATTAGTAGTAGTAGTAGTAGTTAAAAACCGTTGTGTCGTCATAATTAGGATTAAAGCAACAGAATACATTAGAAGATATTCTTGTAATACTTCAAGTCTACCAACTACTTTAGATGTGCTCAAAGGTGTCTTTCCATTCAACCCGAAAACTAAAGGCATGTGTAAGCTAGAGATTAGTGTCTCAAATGCATGTTGAATAACTAACGAGATTATGACGTATCACATGTGAAGAGGAGGTTTGCATAGTTAGTTATCTTGCCTAAGGAGTTTTTCAGAATGCTCTACTACTTCCTCTATAACGTGGGTGCACAATAATAGAAAATGGTAAGGGGGCTGTCGTTTGTAATATGAGTTGTGTTTGTAAATTTGTTTGCAGTTTTGACTCTGTGTGTCGTTTAATATGGAATTATGGGGTTGTCTTGTTAATTATTCAGAAGATTCCCTTGTTTTACGAAGAACACCACCTTCAGATTTTTCAAGTTTAACACTAACAACGTATCATCCCTGAGTGACTAGAATTAGTTTCTAGTCTGAGATCTTCATGTTGTTGTTGGTGTTAATTATAAGGGATCATAAAGGGTTAGTAAGATCAATAAATTAACAATTGACATTTTTAAGGAATGTATTGATTTTGGAAACTACAGAAAGAGGAATGCCTTTTGGTTGAAGAAAGCAAGCTTGATGCATGTGGTTAAAAGCATGTGGAGTATACTTGATGGTACTTAATATTTCTGAAAAATTGTCAAGGGACTTCAGAGCGTCGAATTTTAACAAAGATACCTTCTCGAGGTCAACGTAAGGTGCACATATTTATTTATTTCAAAGCTAATTTTGATCGTATTTTACACCTGAGACTGTTTCCCTCCTGTATGCTATCGTCCGTCAGTTTCCGTAGGACATAACTACATGAAAAAATAGTGTATGTTAGGAATTAGATCTATTGAAATAGTTTACATAAAGCGAAAATAATCAATTGAGTAAGAGAATATTAATTAAAAGGTGAAGTGTACATGGTGCTCTAGCTAGTTTTTATAAAAATACTATCTTTCGAAAAATACAACATAACACATAAATTTCATTGCAGTGCTGCTGACCACATTTGTTACTGTAATTAGCAGTTTTAGGACTGTTTGACCGTTTCAGGAATTGATTGGATCGAAAGGAAGAAATTGTTTGAATTAATTATATGAATGAGTTTCATTTGCTTTCGACTAGTTTTTATTTTAAAACAAAAAAATGATAATAACTGCGTCAAATAAACAGTTAAAGTGCCTGAACTGATCCAGACGATCACGAATCACGGATCACAGCTATTTTCAAACTTACAAACGCAAAAATTAGATATTGTTGTCCACTGATGTAGACAACTATCGTGCATACGATTTTGCGTAAGGGGCGCTACAACCCTCGGCGCCACAACCCTCTTTAGAAGTTATTCAATTCTTAAAAATTACATTGAATAATTTTAGCTATTTTCAAACTTACAAACACGAAAATTAAATATAGTTGTCTCACGTTGATGTAGACAACTATTGTGGATGCAAAATTTTCGTGAGGGGGCGCACAACCCTCTTTAGAAATTATTCAATTCTTATAAATTACATTCACTATTCTCGGCTATTTTCAAACTTACAAACACGAAAATTAAATATAGTTGTCTCACGTTGATGTAGACAACTATTGTGGATGCAAAATTTTCGTGAGGGGGCGCACAACCCTCTTTAGAAATTATTTAATTCTTACAAATTACATTCACTAATCTAATTAACGATAAATGAATAAACACTACTTTGTTTATTATCACTTTTATTAACAAATCCTTTTGACTATGGTTTCGACAAATAGCTTGTCATTGTCAAACAAATGATTCAAATTGAATCAATCCAATCTTTATATATAAATTATTTTGTAATGAATGTAACGCTGTCTATATAGGTCAGATGATCGAGCCTTTGAAACTAGGATAAGCGAGCATGTAAAATCGATTTGTAAGAAAGATGTTAAATCAGGAATTAGCGAACATTGTATTACCTTAAACCATCATTTAAATTTAGAAAATACCAAATACCTACATGTAAACACATTTAAAAGTAGAAAATTATCTCTGTATGAATATTTGGAAATAGATAAAGCCTTAAGAAAATCAGAAAATGTTGTAAATAATCAGTTAGAATTAGGCAGTTTTTCATTTTCATTTCCCAAATGTGTGTTTTCAGTTAACATTAGGTGTATTAATCAGACTCTATTAGGTAATTATATCATTACTTTTATTCCATATTGTTGTGTTAAATTTTTCATTATTTATGCGGTTAATTCTGAGACACCCCCTATCTGTATATAAAACTCGCCCTGTACATACAAAAATAAAACAACAAAAAAGTTGCTTTGGAGAATTATTTTAAAACACTTTGAGCTCCAGCTTTGTATTTTGCCGAGATGTAAAGCGAAAATGTTCTAAATGCAAAGAAAAGTAAAAATTCACATATAGTTTTTGTAATTACTTAATTTCAAATATATCTTTGTAAATCTATCAATAAAAATGTCATTCAATGCCTATGTGATACAAATAAAACAATTTCTTTTTAATATTAATATTTTATTCCATGTTTATCTTACAGGTACCCATTAATAATTGATTATTTCCATCAGTAATAATTTATTAAAAACATATATTCTAATTAATTAACTTAAATTTACCAAATAGAACCCAACTGCAATAAACTCTCGTATTACTTTAAATTCAATCATGATATAATGTAATATTTATTTACATAAATATTAAAAAATACCATTTATTAAATAAGTTGATTATATTTGAATTTTTATTTTACATACAAATGAATTTTTAATTAACTGTTTGTTTTACTATCATATTAACATGAGTTTGTTAATAAAAAGTAAGAAAAAACAAATGAAAATATTTCTTTTTTATAATACTTATAAAAAAATGTGTAGTGAGTTACTGTGAAAAAATTGAATTACGTGAATAAAATGGTAAGTACACATATATATTTATTTATAATTTTGATGCAATAAAAAATTAACTTCATTGTCACAAATAATTTATATTTAAAATTAAGAATGGTATTTTAACTTTTATTTTCATATATACAATTATCTTTAATTGTTTAAAAAAATGGCGAAGGCGCATCGTTATCTAAAAATACTGTTTAAAAATGGTGAAGGCGCCGGACATCATTGCTAAATGCCTGAAATGTAAACTTCGAAAATTTGCTCTTTTGTATTAGGAGAGCATGAGTTGACAAAGATTTTTGGATTGCTGTGCTCCTGATACTTAATGTTATTATTATTTTTAGGTGCGTTCCATTTGATGGAATTCTGCAACTGATCAAAGTCGCTAAAAAATTATTAAATATAGTTTTCATCAAACAATTTTGCAGTATCGTAATAAACGTAATTAGTTACTAACATTTGATGAAAACAAATAAAGTAAATTTCTTATAATAAGTATTTGTACATTAGAAGGAATTATCGAAGCCTACCTAACAGCTTTTTTTTAAGTTTGAGGTTAAGTTAAGATTACTGCGCTCCTGATACTTAGTGTTATTATTATTTTATAGGTGCGTTCCATTTGATGGAATTTTGCAACTGATCAAAGTCGCTAAAAAAATTATTAAATATAGTTTTCATCAATAATTTTTGCAGTATCGCAATAAACGTAATTAGTTAGTATCATTTGATGAAAGCAAATAAAGTAAATTTCTTATAATATGTATTTGTACATTAGAAGGAGTTATCGAAGCCTACCTAACAACTGATTTTTATGTTCGAGATTAAGTTAAGATTGCTGTGCTCCTGATACATAGTGTTATTATTAGTTTGTATATTTATTCCGTTACTAAATGCTTGAAGTGTAAAACTTTGAAAATTTGCTATATCGTATTAGGAGAACATAAGTGGAGAAAGATTTTGGATTTCTACGCTCCTGATACTTAATGTTATTATTATTTTGCTATGACGTCATTCTGGTAGTGGCAGTGTAACCCAAAACATCAACCTTGACTACAAATACATTCAGAATTTAATATCCCTCTTAATTTTTAATTCTTCGAAGTAATAATTGGTAGCAACTGATATCATCAGGAATATTTATAATTCTGAAGAGAAAATGCGGTTTTAATGTTTATTTCGTTGTCGAAAATTTCAAAAATTTTCTATATCTGAGGACTTCTGGTTACGGCAGTAGTTGAACGCAACATCATAGAGCCACTGCGAAATATTATCGATCGGGTTACGCTCACTAGCTAAAATGGCGTTTTGTTTACAAATTGTATACAAAATATTGTAATAAAATAATAAAAAGTACTTAGAAAGTTGTATTGTAAGCCAAATCTTGTTTAAATATCGGTTTTAGAACATTTCTACTAATTGTAACCATGATAGAAATTATTTCATCGATATTATAACCTACAAAAGTGAAGATGCTTGGTTGCTGAAAGCCCACGTTTAAACATCGTTTAGTCTGTAATTTTACGTAAATGAAGCTTATTCTGCTAATGAAGTCAGTAATCGTTTAGTTCTTAAACAATTGAAATTGAAATTTGTGTTGAAACCGTTTTGAAATACTTCCAACAATTTTCTTAAAACACCTAGGAAGAAGTGAAATTTTCTTGTAATCCTTGCGTTCTTTTGCTGTTGACATTGTAAAACTTCAGTGATGGATACCTGTCATGTGGCAGGAGCATTTTTATCAGGTATACGAAGAAAATAAGTGTATATACAAGCAATGTTACAATTTCCATTTGAAAATGCTACAAAACTGGTGAAGAAAATTATTTATCTCAAATACAATTAATATATTAAATCTAAAAATGGAATGTCTTGCTTGTAAGATAAATCCTTCCTGAGAATGCACGTGCCCAAGGATTTAAGTGAGTAATTATAAAAGTGTTGTGTCATCATAATTAGGATTAAAGCAAGTAAATATTTCAGAAGATGTCCATGTAATCCTTTAAGTTTACCAATTTGCTTAGATGTGCTCAAAAGGTGTCTTTCATGCTCAACCCGAAAACTAGATACATGTACAAGCTACAGATTAGTGTCTCAAATGTTTGTCAAATAACTAACGAGGTTATCACATATCACATATGAAGGGTGCAAAAAGGTAAGGGGGCTGTATTTCGTTATGTGAGTTGTGGTTGTAAATTTGTTTTCAGTTTTGATTTTACGTTATTCAATATGGAATTATGGGGTTGTCTTGTTAATTATACCGAAGATTCCCTTGCATTTCGAAGACCATCAGCATCTGATTTTTCTAGTTTAACACTAGCAATGTATCATTTCTGAGTGACTATAACTAGTTTCTAGTCTAAAATAATCATGTTGTTGGTTTTAATTACAGGGATCATAAAGGGTGAGTGAGATCAATAATTTAACAATTGCCATTATACCTTAACATTTTAAGGAATGTATCAATTTTGAAAACTACAATTAGTCAAAGTACATTTTTGATCAGTACTTCAAGGGACTATTATTGTTTCATTTCGAGTTTAATTTTAAATCGGCTTGTATTTTTGGGTTCTTTATATATCTTTTTAGGTGGGGTTGATGTTGTAGTATCATCCTTCAGGTCAGGTTTCATCCCACATAAGATTATCTATTCACACATTTCCTGTAAAAAAATAAACAGAAAATTCATTAAAACTAAATGTGTCTGAAAAGTATTTTAGTTATAAATTTATGCATATAATGCACCACAGATGCAAGACTTTTCTAATATTAAAACTTCTCCCCACCTAAAATCTTCCAAAGAACCCAAAAATACAAGCAGTTATAAAATTAGACTTGAAATAAAAAAATTATAGTCCCCTGACGTTGTGCTCAAAAACGTACTTTGACTAATTGCGTTTCTATTAAATAATTTTCTATTTTACTAAAACAAACAATAATTTTTTAGAAATCCAAGGGCATGATTCGATGTTAAAATTTCAGCAAAATCCAAAATGCAAGCAAATTGAAAATTGGACTTCAAATAAAAAATATAAAGGGGCCCTAACGTTGCGTGTAGAAACATGCCTTACCTTGCTGTGTTTGTATTAACTAATGTTTAATTGTAATAAAGAAGCAATATACGTTTAAGAATAAAAGATCATAATCCAATTGTAATATTTTTGCTGAATTCAAAACGTCAAGCAGATTTAGATTCAGATTTGAAACAATAAAACTGTAGCAGTCTTACGTTACACGTTAAAACATACCATTCATTTACCGTGTATGTGTTAACTAATGATTAATTTTAGTAAAGCTGGCAATATTATTCTAAGAATAAAAGAAAAACGATTAAAATCAGGTTTGAAATAAATAAATATAGGCACCTGACGTTACTCTCGAGAAGGTATCTTTGTTACATTCAAACGCTCTGAAGTCCCTTGGCAATCTTTCAGAAATATTAAGTACGCTTCACATACATCAAGACTGCTCTTTTCAACCAAAAGGCACTCCTCTTTCTGTAGTTTTCAAAATCAATACATTACCTAAAATGTTAGTGTATAATGGCAATAAATGTATATACAAACAATGTTACAAATTCCATTTGAAAATGTTACAAAACTAGTGAAGAGAAATGTTTATCTCAAATACTGTTAATACATTACATTATATATTATATCTATAAATGGAATGTCTTGCTTGTGAGACAAATCCTTCCCGAGAATGCACGTGCCCAAGGATTTAAGTGAGTAATTATAAAAGGGTTGTGTCATCGTAATTAGGATTAAAGCAAGCAAATATTTCAGAAGATATCCATGTAATCTTTCAAGTATACCAACTTCTTTAGATGTGCTCAAAAGGTGTCTTTCTTACTCAACCCGAAAACTAGATACATGTAGAAGCTACAGATTGGTGTCTCAAATGTTTGTCGAATAACTAACAAGAATGTCACATATCACATATGAAGGGTGCAAAAAGGTAAGGGGGCTGTATTTCGTTATGTGAGTTGTAGTTGTAAATGTGTTTGCAGTTTTTATTTTACGTTATTCAATATGGAATTATGGGGTTGTCTTGTTAATTATACCGAAGATTCCCTTGCATTTCGAAGAACATCACCTTCAGATTTTTCTAGTTTAACACTAGCAATGCATCATTTCTGTGTGACTAGAATTAGTTTCTAGTCTGAAATCTTCATGTTGTTGGTTTTAATAACAGGGATCATAAAGGGTAAGTGAGATCAATAATTTAACAATTGCCATTATACATTAACATTTTAAGGAATGTATCAATTTTGAAACTACAATTAGTCAAAGCACATTTTTGATCAGTACTTCAAGGGACTATTATTATTTCATTTCGAGTTTAATTTTAAATCGGCTTGTATTTTTGGGTTCTTTATATATCTTTTTAGGTGGGGTTGATGTTGTAGTATTAAAAAACTCCTGCCTTTGTGATGCATTACTTACCTAAATATATAACTAAATACCTTTTAAACACATTTAGTTTTTTATATTATTTATATCGATTAATTGGAAGTAAATTTATTATTAGTAATTAATAATTATTTATACACCAAAAAGAAAATAAAACAACTTTGGTTATTATAAAGTCAATGTATTCAAATTATTATACACCATGGATCCTTATCTATTAATAAATCTGTTTGAAATAAATAACAATAATTCGTATATAAATAATAATTTAAAAAATTTAAAAATCTTCACTGTAAATTGCGACATCCTTTAGGTCAGGTTTCATCCCACATAAGATTATCTATTCACACATTTCCTGTAAAAAAATAAACAGAAAATTCATTAAAACTAAATGTGTCTGAAAAGTATCTTAGTTATAAATTTATGCATATAATGCACCACAGATGCAAGACTTTTCTAATATTAAAACTTCTCCCCACCTAAAATCTTCCAAAGAACCCAAAAATACAATCAGATATAAAATTAGACTTGAAATAAAAAAATTATAGTCCCCTGACGTTGTGCTCAAAAACGTACTTTGACTAATTGCGTTTCTATTAAATAATTTTCTATTTTACTAAAACAAACAATAATTTTTTAGAAATCTAAGGGCATGATTCGATGTTAAAATTTCAGCAAAATCTAAAATGCAAGCAAATTGAAAATTGGACTTCAAATAAAAAATGTAAAGGGGCCCTAAAGTTGCGTGTTGAAACATACCTTACCTTGCTGTGTTTGTATTAACTAATGTTTAATTGTAATAAAGAAGCAATATACGTTTAAGAATAAAAGATCATAATCCAATTGTAATATTTTTGCTGAATTCAAAACGTCAAGCAGATTTAGATTCAGATTTGAAACAATAAAACTGTAGCAATCTTACGTTACACGTTAAAACATACCATTCATTTACCGTGTATGTGCTAACTAATGATTAATTTTAGTAAAGCTGGCAATATTATTCTAAGAATAAAAGGAAAACTATTAAAATCATGTTTGAAATAAATAAATATAGGCACCTGATGTTGCTCTCGAGAAGGTATCTTTGTTACATTCGGATGCTCTGAAGGCCCTTGGCAATCTTTCAGAAATATTAAGAACGCTCCACATACAAAAGACTGCTTTTTTCAACCAAAAGGCACTCCTCTTTCTGTAGTTTTCATAATCAATACATTCCCTAAAATGTTAATGTATAATGGCAATTGTTAAATTATTGATCTTACTCACCCTTTATGATCCTTGTAATTAAAACCAACAACATGAAGATTTCAGACTAGAAACTAATTCTAGTCACTCAGAAATGATACATTGCTAGTGTTAAACTAGAAAAATCTGAAGGTGATGTTCTTCGAAATGCAAGGGAATCTCCTGTACAATTAACAAAACAACCCCATAATTCCATATTGAATAACGTGAAATCAAAACTGCAAACAAATTTACAACCACAACTCACATAACGAAATACAGCCCCCTTACCTTCTTGTGTTATTGTGCACCCACGTAATAGAGGAAGTAGTAGAGCATTCCGAAAATATCATTAGGCAAAATAACTAACTATCCAAGCCTCCTCTTCATATGTTTTAAAACCGATATTTAAACGAGATTTGGTTTACAATACAACTTTCTAAGTACTTTTTATTATTTTATTACATTATTTTGTAAACAAATGTAAACAAAACGCCATTTTAGCTAGTGAGCGTAACCCGATCGATAATCATTCGCAGTGGCTCTATGATGTTGCGTTCAACTACTGCCGTAACCAGAAGTCCTCAGATATAGAAAATTTTTGAAATTTTCGACAACGAAATAAACATTAAAACCGCATTTTCTCTTCAGAATTATAAATATTCCTGATGATATCAGTTGCTACCAATTATTACTTCACAGAATTAAAAATTAAGAGGGATATTAAATTCTGAATGTATTTGTGTGCAAGGTTGACGTTTCAAATTACGGGTTACAGTGCCACTACCAGAATGACGTCATTGCAAAAAAAAAACAATAACACTAAATTTTTTAAGTATTTTTATCAGACATATGAAGAAAGTAAGTGTATATACAACCAATGTTACAAAACTAATGAAGGAAACAGTTTATCTTAAATACTGTTAATACATTACATTACATATTTTATCTATAAATGGAATGTATTGCTTGTTAGACAAATCCTTCCAGAGAATCCACGTGCCCGAGGATTTAAGTGAGTAATTATAAAAGCGTTGTGTCATCATAATTAGGATTAAAGCAAGCAAATATTTCAGAAGATGTGCATGTAATCTTTCAAGTTTACCAATTTCCTTAGATGTGCTCAAAAGGTGTCTTTCATACTCAACTATAGATTAGTGTCTCAAATGTTTGTCGAATAACTAACGAGATTATGACATATCACATATGAAGGGTGCAGAAAGGTAAGGGGCTGTATTTCGTTATGTGAGTTGTGGTTGTAAATGTGTTTGCAGTTTTGATTTTACGTTATTCAATATGGAATTATAGGGTTGTCTTGTTAATTATACCGAAGATTCCCTTGTATTTCGAAGACCATCACCTTCAGATTTTTCTAGTTTAATACTAGCAATGTATCATTTCTGAGTGACTAGAATTAGTTTCTAGTCTGAAATCTTCATGTTGTTGGTTTTAATTACAAGTATCATAAAGGGTGAGTAAGATCAATAGTTTAACAATTGCCATTAAACATTAACGTTTTAGGGAATGTATTAATTTTGAAAACTACAGAAAGAGGAATGCCTTTTGGTTGAAAAAGGCAGTCTTGATGTATATGAAGCGTACTTAATATTTCTGAAAGATTGCCAAGGGACTTCAGAGCGTCTAAATGTAACAAAGGTACCTTCTCGAGAGCAACGTCAGGTGCCTATATTTATTTATTTCAAACCTGATTTTAATCGTTTTCCTTTTATTCTTAGAATAATATTGCCATCTTTACTACATTTATATCAATATTAAAAAATACAATTTATTAAATAAGTTGATTATATTTGAATTTTTATTTTACATACAACTGAATTTTTAATTAATTGTTTATTTCACTATCATATTAACATGAGTTTGTTAATAAAAAGTAAGAAAAAACAAATGAAAATATTTCTTTTTTATAATACTTATAAAAAAATGTGTAGTGATTTACTGTGAAAAAATTGAATTGCGTGAATAAAATGGTAAGTACACATATATATTTATTTATAATATTGTTGCAATAGAAAATTAACTTCATTGTCACAAATAATTTATATTTAAAATTCAGACGGGTATTTCAACGTTTATTTTCATGTATACAATTATCATTAATTGTTCAAAAAAATAGCAAAGGCGTCGGACATCGTTATCTAAAAATACTGTTCAAAAATGGTGAAGGCGCCGGACATCATTGCTAAATGCCTGAAATGTAAACTTCGAAAATTTGCTCTTTTGTATTAGGAGAGCATGAGTTGACAAAGATTTTTGGATTGCTGTGCTCCTGATACTTAATGTTATTATTATTTTTAGGTGCGTTCCATTTGATGGAATTCTGCAACTGATCAAAGTCGCTAAAAAATTATTAAATATAGTTTTCATCAAACAATTTTGCAGTATCGCAATAAACGTAATTAGTTACTAACATTTGATGAAAACAAATGATGTAAATTTCTTACAATAAGGATTTGTACATTTGAAGGAATTATCGAAGCCTACCTAACAGCTGATTTTTTGGTTTGAGGTTATGTTAAAATTGCTGCGCTCCTAATACTTAGTGTTATTATTATTTTTTAGGTGCGTTCCATTTGATGGAATTCTACAACTGATCAAAGTCGCTAAAAAATTATTAAATATAGTTTTTATCAAACAATTTTGCAGTACCGTAATAAACGTAATTAGTTAGTATCATTTGATGAAAGCAAATAAAGTAAATTTCTTATAATATGTATTTGTACATTAGAAGGAGTTATCGAAGCCTACCTAACAACTGATTTTTATGTTCGAGATTAAGTTAAGATTGCTGTGCTCCTGATACATAGTGTTATTATTAGTTTGTATATTTATTCCGTTACTAAATGCTTGAAGTGTAAAACTTTGAAAATTTGCTATATCGTATTAGGAGAACATAAGTGGAGAAAGATTTTGGATTTCTACGCTCCTGATACTTAATGTTATTATTATTTTGCTATGACGTCATTCTGGTAGTGGCAGTGTAACCCAAAACATCAACCTTGACTACAAATACATTCAGAATTTAATATCCCTCTTAATTTTTAATTCTTCGAAGTAATAATTGGTAGCAACTGATATCATCAGGAATATTTATAATTCTGAAGAGAAAATGCGGTTTTAATGTTTATTTCGTTGTCGAAAATTTCAAAAATTTTCTATATCTGAGGACTTCTGGTTACGGCAGTAGTTGAACGCAACATCATAGAGCCACTGCGAAATATTATCGATCGGGTTACGCTCACTAGCTAAAATGGCGTTTTGTTTACAAATTGTATACAAAATATTGTAATAAAATAATAAAAAGTACTTAGAAAGTTGTATTGTAAGCCAAATCTTGTTTAAATATCGGTTTTAGAACATTTCTACTAATTGTAACCATGATAGAAATTATTTCATCGATATTATAACCTACAAAAGTGAAGATGCTTGGTTGCTGAAAGCCCACGTTTAAACATCGTTTAGTCTGTAATTTTACGTAAATGAAGCTTATTCTGCTAATGAAGTCAGTAATCGTTTAGTTCTTAAACAATTGAAATTGAAATTTGTGTTGAAACCGTTTTGAAATACTTCCAACAATTTTCTTAAAACACCTAGGAAGAAGTGAAATTTTCTTGTAATCCTTGCGTTCTTTTGCTGTTGACATTGTAAAACTTCAGTGATGGATACCTGTCATGTGGCAGGAGCATTTTTATCAGGTATACGAAGAAAATAAGTGTATATACAAGCAATGTTACAATTTCCATTTGAAAATGCTACAAAACTGGTGAAGAAAATTATTTATCTCAAATACAATTAATATATTAAATCTAAAAATGGAATGTCTTGCTTGTAAGATAAATCCTTCCTGAGAATGCACGTGCCCAAGGATTTAAGTGAGTAATTATAAAAGTGTTGTGTCATCATAATTAGGATTAAAGCAAGTAAATATTTCAGAAGATGTCCATGTAATCCTTTAAGTTTACCAATTTGCTTAGATGTGCTCAAAAGGTGTCTTTCATGCTCAACCCGAAAACTAGATACATGTACAAGCTACAGATTAGTGTCTCAAATGTTTGTCAAATAACTAACGAGGTTATCACATATCACATATGAAGGGTGCAAAAAGGTAAGGGGGCTGTATTTCGTTATGTGAGTTGTGGTTGTAAATTTGTTTTCAGTTTTGATTTTACGTTATTCAATATGGAATTATGGGGTTGTCTTGTTAATTATACCGAAGATTCCCTTGCATTTCGAAGACCATCAGCATCTGATTTTTCTAGTTTAACACTAGCAATGTATCATTTCTGAGTGACTATAACTAGTTTCTAGTCTAAAATAATCATGTTGTTGGTTTTAATTACAGGGATCATAAAGGGTGAGTGAGATCAATAATTTAACAATTGCCATTATACCTTAACATTTTAAGGAATGTATCAATTTTGAAAACTACAATTAGTCAAAGTACATTTTTGATCAGTACTTCAAGGGACTATTATTGTTTCATTTCGAGTTTAATTTTAAATCGGCTTGTATTTTTGGGTTCTTTATATATCTTTTTAGGTGGGGTTGATGTTGTAGTATCATCCTTCAGGTCAGGTTTCATCCCACATAAGATTATCTATTCACACATTTCCTGTAAAAAAATAAACAGAAAATTCATTAAAACTAAATGTGTCTGAAAAGTATTTTAGTTATAAATTTATGCATATAATGCACCACAGATGCAAGACTTTTCTAATATTAAAACTTCTCCCCACCTAAAATCTTCCAAAGAACCCAAAAATACAAGCAGTTATAAAATTAGACTTGAAATAAAAAAATTATAGTCCCCTGACGTTGTGCTCAAAAACGTACTTTGACTAATTGCGTTTCTATTAAATAATTTTCTATTTTACTAAAACAAACAATAATTTTTTAGAAATCCAAGGGCATGATTCGATGTTAAAATTTCAGCAAAATCCAAAATGCAAGCAAATTGAAAATTGGACTTCAAATAAAAAATATAAAGGGGCCCTAACGTTGCGTGTAGAAACATGCCTTACCTTGCTGTGTTTGTATTAACTAATGTTTAATTGTAATAAAGAAGCAATATACGTTTAAGAATAAAAGATCATAATCCAATTGTAATATTTTTGCTGAATTCAAAACGTCAAGCAGATTTAGATTCAGATTTGAAACAATAAAACTGTAGCAGTCTTACGTTACACGTTAAAACATACCATTCATTTACCGTGTATGTGTTAACTAATGATTAATTTTAGTAAAGCTGGCAATATTATTCTAAGAATAAAAGAAAAACGATTAAAATCAGGTTTGAAATAAATAAATATAGGCACCTGACGTTACTCTCGAGAAGGTATCTTTGTTACATTCAAACGCTCTGAAGTCCCTTGGCAATCTTTCAGAAATATTAAGTACGCTTCACATACATCAAGACTGCTCTTTTCAACCAAAAGGCACTCCTCTTTCTGTAGTTTTCAAAATCAATACATTACCTAAAATGTTAGTGTATAATGGCAATAAATGTATATACAAACAATGTTACAAATTCCATTTGAAAATGTTACAAAACTAGTGAAGAGAAATGTTTATCTCAAATACTGTTAATACATTACATTATATATTATATCTATAAATGGAATGTCTTGCTTGTGAGACAAATCCTTCCCGAGAATGCACGTGCCCAAGGATTTAAGTGAGTAATTATAAAAGGGTTGTGTCATCGTAATTAGGATTAAAGCAAGCAAATATTTCAGAAGATATCCATGTAATCTTTCAAGTATACCAACTTCTTTAGATGTGCTCAAAAGGTGTCTTTCTTACTCAACCCGAAAACTAGATACATGTAGAAGCTACAGATTGGTGTCTCAAATGTTTGTCGAATAACTAACAAGAATGTCACATATCACATATGAAGGGTGCAAAAAGGTAAGGGGGCTGTATTTCGTTATGTGAGTTGTAGTTGTAAATGTGTTTGCAGTTTTTATTTTACGTTATTCAATATGGAATTATGGGGTTGTCTTGTTAATTATACCGAAGATTCCCTTGCATTTCGAAGAACATCACCTTCAGATTTTTCTAGTTTAACACTAGCAATGCATCATTTCTGTGTGACTAGAATTAGTTTCTAGTCTGAAATCTTCATGTTGTTGGTTTTAATAACAGGGATCATAAAGGGTAAGTGAGATCAATAATTTAACAATTGCCATTATACATTAACATTTTAAGGAATGTATCAATTTTGAAACTACAATTAGTCAAAGCACATTTTTGATCAGTACTTCAAGGGACTATTATTATTTCATTTCGAGTTTAATTTTAAATCGGCTTGTATTTTTGGGTTCTTTATATATCTTTTTAGGTGGGGTTGATGTTGTAGTATTAAAAAACTCCTGCCTTTGTGATGCATTACTTACCTAAATATATAACTAAATACCTTTTAAACACATTTAGTTTTTTATATTATTTATATCGATTAATTGGAAGTAAATTTATTATTAGTAATTAATAATTATTTATACACCAAAAAGAAAATAAAACAACTTTGGTTATTATAAAGTCAATGTATTCAAATTATTATACACCATGGATCCTTATCTATTAATAAATCTGTTTGAAATAAATAACAATAATTCGTATATAAATAATAATTTAAAAAATTTAAAAATCTTCACTGTAAATTGCGACATCCTTTAGGTCAGGTTTCATCCCACATAAGATTATCTATTCACACATTTCCTGTAAAAAAATAAACAGAAAATTCATTAAAACTAAATGTGTCTGAAAAGTATTTTAGTTATAAATTTATGCATTAAGGCATTTAGAAATTGATTTTGAAACTGAAATAACGTCCCTCTATGCATTGAAATCTGCTCTTTCCGATGCAAAAAACCGCGTTTAAATATATGGAAGGGTAAGCCAGATAAAGCGTAGAAAAACGATGCATGTTTTAATAAAATTTCAAAAATAGGTACTTTTTACGACCAGTTTTAAGGCATTTAGAAATTGATTTTGAAACTGAAATAACGTCCCTCTATGCATTGAAATCTGCTCTTTCCGATGCAACAAACCGCGTTTAAATATATGGAAGGGTAAGCCAGATAAAGCGTAGAAAAACGATGCATGTTTTAATAAAATTTCAAAAATAGGTACTTTTTACGACCAGTTTTAAGGCATTTAGAAATTGATTTTGAAACTGAAATAACGTCCCTCTATGCATTGAAATCTGCTCTTTCCGATGCAACAAACCGCGTTTAAATATATGGAAGGGTAAGCCAGATAAAGCGTAGAAAAACGATGCATGTTTTAATAAAATTTCAAAAATAGGTACTTTTTACGACCAGTTTTAAGGCATTTAGAAATTGATTTTGAAACTGAAATAACGTCCCTCTATGCATTGAAATCTGCTCTTTCCGATGCAACAAACCGCGTTTAAATATATGGAAGGGTAAGCCAGATAAAGCGTAGAAAAACGATGCATGTTTTAATAAAATTTCAAAAATAGGTACTTTTTACGACCAGTTTTAAGGCATTTAGAAATTGATTTTGAAACTGAAATAACGTCCCTCTATGCATTGAAATCTGCTCTTTCCGATCCAACAAACCGCGTTTAAATATATGGAAGGGTAAGCCAGATAAAGCGTAGAAAAACGATGCATGTTTTAATAAAATTTCAAAAATAGGTATTTTTTACGACCAGTTTTAAGGCATTTAGAAATTGATTTTGAAACTGAAATAACGTCCCTCTATGCATTGAAATCTGCTCTTTCCGATGCAACAAACCGCGTTTAAATATATGGAAGGGTAAGCCAGATAAAGCGTAGAAAAACGATGCATGTTTTAATAAAATTTCAAAAATAGGTACTTTTTACGACCAGTTTTAAGGCATTTAGAAATTGATTTTGAAACTGAAATAACGTCCCTCTATGCATTGAAATCTGCTCTTTCCGATGCAACAAACCGCGTTTAAATATATGGAAGGGTAAGCCAGATAAAGCGTAGAAAAACGATGCATGTTTTAATAAAATTTCAAAAATAGGTACTTTTTACGACCAGTTTTAAGGCATTTAGAAATTGATTTTGAAACTGAAATAACGTCCCTCTATGCATTGAAATCTGCTCTTTCCGATGCAACAAACCGCGTTTAAATATATGGAAGGGTAAGCCAGATAAAGCGTAGAAAAACGATGCATGTTTTAATAAAATTTCAAAAATAGGTACTTTTTACGACCAGTTTTAAGGCATTTAGAAATTGATTTTGAAACTGAAATAACGTCCCTCTATGCATTGAAATCTGCTCTTTCCGATGCAACAAACCGCGTTTAAATATATGGAAGGGTGAGCCAGATAAAGCGTAGAAAAACGATGCATGTTTTAATAAAATTTCAAAAATAGGTACTTTTTACGACCAGTTTTAAGGCATTTAGAAATTGATTTTGAAACTGAAATAACGTCCCTCTATGCATTGAAATCTGCTCTTTCCGATGCAACAAACCGCGTTTAAATATATGGAAGGGTGAGCCAGATAAAGCGTAGAAAAACGATGCATGTTTTAATAAAATTTCAAAAATAGGTACTTTTTACGACCAGTTTTAAGGCATTTAGAAATTGATTTTGAAACTGAAATAACGTCCCTCTATGCATTGAAATCTGCTCTTTCCGATGCAACAAACCGCGTTTAAATATATGGAAGGGTAAGCCAGATAAAGCGTAGAAAAACGATGCATGTTTTAATAAAATTTCAAAAATAGGTACTTTTTACGACCAGTTTTAAGGCATTTAGAAATTGATTTTGAAACTGAAATAACGTCCCTCTATGCATTGAAATCTGCTCTTTCCGATGCAACAAACCGCGTTTAAATATATGGAAGGGTAAGCCAGATAAAGCGTAGAAAAACGATGCATGTTTTAATAAAATTTCAAAAATAGGTACTTTTTACGACCAGTTTTAAGGCATTTAGAAATTGATTTTGAAACTGAAATAACGTCCCTCTATGCATTGAAATCTGCTCTTTCCGATGCAACAAACCGCGTTTAAATATATGGAAGGGTGAGCCAGATAAAGCGTAGAAAAACGATGCATGTTTTAATAAAATTTCAAAAATAGGTACTTTTTACGACCAGTTTTAAGGCATTTAGAAATTGATTTTGAAACTGAAATAACGTCCCTCTATGCATTGAAATCTGCTCTTTCCGATGCAACAAACCGCGTTTAAATATATGGAAGGGTGAGCCAGATAAAGCGTAGAAAAACGATGCATGTTTTAATAAAATTTCAAAAATAGGTACTTTTTACGACCAGTTTTAAGGCATTTAGAAATTGATTTTGAAACTGAAATAACGTCCCTCTATGCATTGAAATCTGCTCTTTCCGATGCAACAAACCGCGTTTAAATATATGGAAGGGTGAGCCAGATAAAGCGTAGAAAAACGATGCATGTTTTAATAAAATTTCAAAAATAGGTACTTTTTACGACCAGTTTTAAGGCATTTAGAAATTGATTTTGAAACTGAAATAACGTCCCTCTATGCATTGAAATCTGCTCTTTCCGATGCAACAAACCGCGTTTAAATATATGGAAGGGTGAGCCAGATAAAGCGTAGAAAAACGATGCATGTTTTAATAAAATTTCAAAAATACGTACTTTTTACGACCAGTTTTAAGGCATTTAGAAATTGATTTTGAAACTGAAATAACGTCCCTCTATGCATTGAAATCTGCTCTTTCCGATGCAACAAACCGCGTTTAAATATATGGAAGGGTAAGCCAGATAAAGCGTAGAAAAACGATGCATGTTTTAATAAAATTTCAAAAATAGGTACTTTTTACGACCAGTTTTAAGGCATTTAGAAATTGATTTTGAAACTGAAATAACGTCCCTCTATGCATTGAAATCTGCTCTTTCCGATGCAACAAACCGCGTTTAAATATATGGAAGGGTGAGCCAGATAAAGCGTAGAAAAACGATGCATGTTTTAATAAAATTTCAAAAATAGGTACTTTTTACGACCAGTTTTAAGGCATTTAGAAATTGATTTTGAAACTGAAATAACGTCCCTCTATGCATTGAAATCTGCTCTTTCCGATGCAACAAACCGCGTTTAAATATATGGAAGGGTGAGCCAGATAAAGCGTAGAAAAACGATGCATGTTTTAATAAAATTTCAAAAATAGGTACTTTTTACGACCAGTTTTAAGGCATTTAGAAATTGATTTTGAAACTGAAATAACGTCCCTCTATGCATTGAAATCTGCTCTTTCCGATGCAACAAACCGCGTTTAAATATATGGAAGGGTGAGCCAGATAAAGCGTAGAAAAACGATGCATGTTTTAATAAAATTTCAAAAATACGTACTTTTTACGACCAGTTTTAAGGCATTTAGAAATTGATTTTGAAACTGAAATAACGTCCCTCTATGCATTGAAATCTGCTCTTTCCGATGCAACAAACCGCGTTTAAATATATGGAAGGGTAAGCCAGATAAAGCGTAGAAAAACGATGCATGTTTCAATAAAATTTCAAAAATAGGTACTTTTTACGACCAGTTTTAAGGCATTTAGAAATTGATTTTGAAACTGAAATAACGTCCCTCTATGCATTGAAATCTGCTCTTTCCGATGCAACAAACCGCGTTTAAATATATGGAAGGGTGAGCCAGATAAAGCGTAGAAAAACGATGCATGTTTTAATAAAATTTCAAAAATAGGTACTTTTTACGACCAGTTTTAAGGCATTTAGAAATTGATTTTGAAACTGAAATAACGTCCCTCTATGCATTGAAATCTGCTCTTTCCGATGCAACAAACCGCGTTTAAATATATGGAAGGGTGAGCCAGATAAAGCGTAGAAAAACGATGCATGTTTTAATAAAATTTCAAAAATAGGTACTTTTTACGACCAGTTTTAAGGCATTTAGAAATTGATTTTGAAACTGAAATAACGTCCCTCTATGCATTGAAATCTGCTCTTTCCGATGCAACAAACCGCGTTTAAATATATGGAAGGGTAAGCCAGATAAAGCGTAGAAAAACGATGCATGTTTTAATAAAATTTCAAAAATAGGTACTTTTTACGACCAGTTTTAAGGCATTTAGAAATTGATTTTGAAACTGAAATAACGTCCATCTATGCATTGAAATCTGCTCTTTCCGATGCAACAAACCGCGTTTAAATATATGGAAGGGTGAGCCAGATAAAGCGTAGAAAAACGATGCATGTTTTAATAAAATTTCAAAAATAGGTACTTTTTACGACCAGTTTTAAGGCATTTAGAAATTGATTTTGAAACTGAAATAACGTCCCTCTATGCATTGAAATCTGCTCTTTCCGATGCAACAAACCGCGTTTAAATATATGGAAGGGTGAGCCAGATAAAGCGTAGAAAAACGATGCATGTTTTAATAAAATTTCAAAAATAGGTACTTTTTACGACCAGTTTTAAGGCATTTAGAAATTGATTTTGAAACTGAAATAACGTCCCTCTATGCATTGAAATCTGCTCTTTCCTATGCAACAAACCGCGTTTAAATATATGGAAGGGTGAGCCAGATAAAGCGTAGAAAAACGATGCATGTTTTAATAAAATTTCAAAAATAGGTACTTTTTACGACCAGTTTTAAGGCATTTAGAAATTGATTTTGAAACTGAAATAACGTCCCTCTATGCATTGAAATCTGCTCTTTCCGATGCAACAAACCGCGTTTAAATATATGGAAGGGTGAGCCAGATAAAGCGTAGAAAAACGATGCATGTTTTAATAAAATTTCAAAAATAGGTACTTTTTACGACCAGTTTTAAGGCATTTAGAAATTGATTTTGAAACTGAAATAACGTCCCTCTATGCATTGAAATCTGCTCTTTCCGATGCAACAAACCGCGTTTAAATATATGGAAGGGTAAGCCAGATAAAGCGTAGAAAAACGATGCATGTTTTAATAAAATTTCAAAAATAGGTACTTTTTACGACCAGTTTTAAGGCATTTAGAAATTGATTTTGAAACTGAAATAACGTCCCTCTATGCATTGAAATCTGCTCTTTCCGATGCAACAAACCGCGTTTAAATATATGGAAGGGTGAGCCAGATAAAGCGTAGAAAAACGATGCATGTTTTAATAAAATTTCAAAAATAGGTACTTTTTACGACCAGTTTTAAGGCATTTAGAAATTGATTTTGAAACTGAAATAACGTCCCTCTATGCATTGAAATCTGCTCTTTCCGATGCAACAAACCGCGTTTAAATATATGGAAGGGTGAGCCAGATAAAGCGTAGAAAAACGATGCATGTTTTAATAAAATTTCAAAAATAGGTACTTTTTACGACCAGTTTTAAGGCATTTAGAAATTGATTTTGAAACTGAAATAACGTCCCTCTATGCATTGAAATCTGCTCTTTCCGATGCAACAAACCGCGTTTAAATATATGGAAGGGTAAGCCAGATAAAGCGTAGAAAAACGATGCATGTTTTAATAAAATTTCAAAAATAGGTACTTTTTACGACCAGTTTTAAGGCATTTAGAAATTGATTTTGAAACTGAAATAACGTCCCTCTATGCATTGAAATCTGCTCTTTCCGATGCAACAAACCGCGTTTAAATATATGGAAGGGTAAGCCAGATAAAGCGTAGAAAAACGATGCATGTTTTAATAAAATTTCAAAAATAGGTACTTTTTACGACCAGTTTTAAGGCATTTAGAAATTGATTTTGAAACTGAAATAACGTCCCTCTATGCATTGAAATCTGCTCTTTCCGATGCAACAAACCGCGTTTAAATATATGGAAGGGTGAGCCAGATAAAGCGTAGAAAAACGATGCATGTTTTAATAAAATTTCAAAAATAGGTACTTTTTACGACCAGTTTTAAGGCATTTAGAAATTGATTTTGAAACTGAAATAACGTCCCTCTATGCATTGAAATCTGCTCTTTCCGATGCAACAAACCGCGTTTAAATATATGGAAGGGTAAGCCAGATAAAGCGTAGAAAAACGATGCATGTTTTAATAAAATTTCAAAAATAGGTACTTTTTACGACCAGTTTTAAGGCATTTAGAAATTGATTTTGAAACTGAAATAACGTCCCTCTATGCATTGAAATCTGCTCTTTCCGATGCAACAAACCGCGTTTAAATATATGGAAGGGTGAGCCAGATAAAGCGTAGAAAAACGATGCATGTTTTAATAAAATTTCAAAAATAGGTACTTTTTACGACCAGTTTTAAGGCATTTAGAAATTGATTTTGAAACTGAAATAACGTCCCTCTATGCATTGAAATCTGCTCTTTCCGATGCAACAAACCGCGTTTAAATATATGGAAGGGTGAGCCAGATAAAGCGTAGAAAAACGATGCATGTTTTAATAAAATTTCAAAAATACGTACTTTTTACGACCAGTTTTAAGGCATTTAGAAATTGATTTTGAAACTGAAATAACGTCCCTCTATGCATTGAAATCTGCTCTTTCCGATGCAACAAACCGCGTTTAAATATATGGAAGGGTAAGCCAGATAAAGCGTAGAAAAACGATGCATGTTTTAATAAAATTTCAAAAATAGGTACTTTTTACGACCAGTTTTAAGGCATTTAGAAATTGATTTTGAAACTGAAATAACGTCCCTCTATGCATTGAAATCTGCTCTTTCCGATGCAACAAACCGCGTTTAAATATATGGAAGGGTAAGCCAGATAAAGCGTAGAAAAACGATGCATGTTTTAATAAAATTTCAAAAATAGGTACTTTTTACGACCAGTTTTAAGGCATTTAGAAATTGATTTTGAAACTGAAATAACGTCCCTCTATGCATTGAAATCTGCTCTTTCCGATGCAACAAACCGCGTTTAAATATATGGAAGGGTAAGCCAGATAAAGCGTAGAAAAACGATGCATGTTTTAATAAAATTTCAAAAATAGGTACTTTTTACGACCAGTTTTAAGGCATTTAGAAATTGATTTTGAAACTGAAATAACGTCCCTCTATGCATTGAAATCTGCTCTTTCCGATGCAACAAACCGCGTTTAAATATATGGAAGGGTGAGCCAGATAAAGCGTAGAAAAACGATGCATGTTTTAATAAAATTTCAAAAATAGGTACTTTTTACGACCAGTTTTAAGGCATTTAGAAATTGATTTTGAAACTGAAATAACGTCCCTCTATGCATTGAAATCTGCTCTTTCCGATGCAACAAACCGCGTTTAAATATATGGAAGGGTGAGCCAGATAAAGCGTAGAAAAACGATGCATGTTTTAATAAAATTTCAAAAATAGGTACTTTTTACGACCAGTTTTAAGGCATTTAGAAATTGATTTTGAAACTGAAATAACGTCCCTCTATGCATTGAAATCTGCTCTTTCCGATGCAACAAACCGCGTTTAAATATATGGAAGGGTGAGCCAGATAAAGCGTAGAAAAACGATGCATGTTTTAATAAAATTTCAAAAATAGGTACTTTTTACGACCAGTTTTAAGGCATTTAGAAATTGATTTTGAAACTGAAATAACGTCCCTCTATGCATTGAAATCTGCTCTTTCCGATGCAACAAACCGCGTTTAAATATATGGAAGGGTGAGCCAGATAAAGCGTAGAAAAACGATGCATGTTTTAATAAAATTTCAAAAATAGGTACTTTTTACGACCAGTTTTAAGGCATTTAGAAATTGATTTTGAAACTGAAATAACGTCCCTCTATGCATTGAAATCTGCTCTTTCCGATGCAACAAACCGCGTTTAAATATATGGAAGGGTGAGCCAGATAAAGCGTAGAAAAACGATGCATGTTTTAATAAAATTTCAAAAATAGGTACTTTTTACGACCAGTTTTAAGGCATTTAGAAATTGATTTTGAAACTGAAATAACGTCCCTCTATGCATTGAAATCTGCTCTTTCCGATGCAACAAACCGCGTTTAAATATATGGAAGGGTGAGCCAGATAAAGCGTAGAAAAACGATGCATGTTTTAATAAAATTTCAAAAATAGGTACTTTTTACGACCAGTTTTAAGGCATTTAGAAATTGATTTTGAAACTGAAATAACGTCCCTCTATGCATTGAAATCTGCTCTTTCCGATGCAACAAACCGCGTTTAAATATATGGAAGGGTGAGCCAGATAAAGCGTAGAAAAACGATGCATGTTTTAATAAAATTTCAAAAATAGGTACTTTTTACGACCAGTTTTAAGACATTTAGAAATTGATTTTGAAACTGAAATAACGTCCCTCTATGCATTGAAATCTGCTCTTTCCGATGCAACAAACCGCGTTTAAATATATGGAAGGGTGAGCCAGATAAAGCGTAGAAAAACGATGCATGTTTTAATAAAATTTCAAAAATAGATACCTTTTACGACCAGTTTTAAGGCATTTAGAAATTGATTTTGAAACTGAAATAACGTCCCTCTATGCACTGAAATCTGCTCTTTCCGATGCAACAAACCGCGTTTAAATATATGGAAGGGTAAGCCAGATAAAGCGTAGAAAAACGATGCATGTTTTAATAAAATTTCAAAAATAGGTACTTTTTACGACCAGTTTTAAGGCATTTAGAAATTGATTTTGAAACTGAAATAACGTCCCTCTATGCATTGAAATCTGCTCTTTCCGATGCAACAAACCGCGTTTAAATATATGGAAGGGTGAGCCAGATAAAGCGTAGAAAAACGATGCATGTTTTAATAAAATTTCAAAAATAGGTACTTTTTACGACCAGTTTTAAGGCATTTAGAAATTGATTTTGAAACTGAAATAACGTCCCTCTATGCATTGAAATCTGCTCTTTCCGATGCAACAAACCGCGTTTAAATATATGGAAGGGTGAGCCAGATAAAGCGTAGAAAAACGATGCATGTTTTAATAAAATTTCAAAAATAGGTACTTTTTACGACCAGTTTTAAGGCATTTAGAAATTGATTTTGAAACTGAAATAACGTCCCTCTATGCATTGAAATCTGCTCTTTCCGATGCAACAAACCGCGTTTAAATATATGGAAGGGTGAGCCAGATAAAGCGTAGAAAAACGATGCATGTTTTAATAAAATTTCAAAAATAGGTACTTTTTACGACCAGTTTTAAGGCATTTAGAAATTGATTTTGAAACTGAAATAACGTCCCTCTATGCATTGAAATCTGCTCTTTCCGATGCAACAAACCGCGTTTAAATATATGGAAGGGTAAGCCAGATAAAGCGTAGAAAAACGATGCATGTTTTAATAAAATTTCAAAAATAGGTACTTTTTACGACCAGTTTTAAGGCATTTAGAAATTGATTTTGAAACTGAAATAACGTCCCTCTATGCATTGAAATCTGCTCTTTCCGATGCAACAAACCGCGTTTAAATATATGGAAGGGTAAGCCAGATAAAGCGTAGAAAAACGATGCATGTTTTAATAAAATTTCAAAAATAGGTACTTTTTACGACCAGTTTTAAGGCATTTAGAAATTGATTTTGAAACTGAAATAACGTCCCTCTATGCATTGAAATCTGCTCTTTCCGATGCAACAAACCGCGTTTAAATATATGGAAGGGTGAGCCAGATAAAGCGTAGAAAAACGATGCATGTTTTAATAAAATTTCAAAAATAGGTACTTTTTACGACCAGTTTTAAGGCATTTAGAAATTGATTTTGAAACTGAAATAACGTCCCTCTATGCATTGAAATCTGCTCTTTCCGATGCAACAAACCGCGTTTAAATATATGGAAGGGTAAGCCAGATAAAGCGTAGAAAAACGATGCATGTTTTAATAAAATTTCAAAAATAGGTACTTTTTACGACCAGTTTTAAGGCATTTTGAAATTGATTTTGAAACTGAAATAACGTCCCTCTATGCATTGAAATCTGCTCTTTCCGATGCAACAAACCGCGTTTAAATATATGGAAGGGTAAGCCAGATAAAGCGTAGAAAAACGATGCATGTTTTAATAAAATTTCAAAAATAGGTACTTTTTACGACCAGTTTTAAGGCATTTAGAAATTGATTTTGAAACTGAAATAACGTCCCTCTATGCATTGAAATCTGCTCTTTCCGATGCAACAAACCGCGTTTAAATATATGGAAGGGTAAGCCAGATAAAGCGTAGAAAAACGATGCATGTTTTAATAAAATTTCAAAAATAGGTACTTTTTACGACCAGTTTTAAGGCATTTTGAAATTGATTTTGAAACTGAAATAACGTCCCTCTATGCATTGAAATCTGCTCTTTCCGATGCAACAAACCGCGTTTAAATATATGGAAGGGTAAGCCAGATAAAGCGTAGAAAAACGATGCATGTTTTAATAAAATTTCAAAAATAGGTACTTTTTACGACCAGTTTTAAGGCATTTAGAAATTGATTTTGAAACTGAAATAACGTCCCTCTATGCATTGAAATCTGCTCTTTCCGATGCAACAAACCGCGTTTAAATATATGGAAGGGTAAGCCAGATAAAGCGTAGAAAAACGATGCATGTTTTAATAAAATTTCAAAAATAGGTACTTTTTACGACCAGTTTTAAGGCATTTAGAAATTGATTTTGAAACTGAAATAACGTCCCTCTATGCATTGAAATCTGCTCTTTCCGATGCAACAAACCGCGTTTAAATATATGGAAGGGTAAGCCAGATAAAGCGTAGAAAAACGATGCATGTTTTAATAAAATTTCAAAAATAGGTACTTTTTACGACCAGTTTTAAGGCATTTAGAAATTGATTTTGAAACTGAAATAACGTCCCTCTATGCACTGAAATCTGCTCTTTCCGATGCAACAAACCGCGTTTAAATATATGGAAGGGTAAGCCAGATAAAGCGTAGAAAACGATGCATGTTTTAATAAAATTTCAAAAATAGGTACTATTTACGACCAGTTTTAAGGCATTTAGAAATTGATTTTGAAACTGAAATAACGTCCCTCTATGCATTGAAATCTGCTCTTTCCGATGCAACAAACCGCGTTTAAATATATGGAAGGGTAAGCCAGATAAAGCGTAGAAAAACGATGCATGTTTTAATAAAATTTCAAAAATAGGTACTTTTTACGACCAGTTTTAAGGCATTTAGAAATTGATTTTGAAACTGAAATAACGTCCCTCTATGCATTGAAATCTGCTCTTTCCGATGCAACAAACCGCGTTTAAATATATGGAAGGGTAAGCCAGATAAAGCGTAGAAAAACGATGCATGTTTTAATAAAATTTCAAAAATAGGTACTTTTTACGACCAGTTTTAAGGCATTTAGAAATTGATTTTGAAACTGAAATAACGTCCCTCTATGCATTGAAATCTGCTCTTTCCGATGCAACAAACCGCGTTTAAATATATGGAAGGGTAAGCCAGATAAAGCGTAGAAAAACGATGCATGTTTTAATAAAATTTCAAAAATAGGTACTTTTTACGACCAGTTTTAAGGCATTTAGAAATTGATTTTGAAACTGAAATAACGTCCCTCTATGCATTGAAATCTGCTCTTTCCGATGCAACAAACCGCGTTTAAATATATGGAAGGGTAAGCCAGATAAAGCGTAGAAAAACGATGCATGTTTTAATAAAATTTCAAAAATAGGTACTTTTTACGACCAGTTTTAAGGCATTTTGAAATTGATTTTGAAACTGAAATAACGTCCCTCTATGCATTGAAATCTGCTCTTTCCGATGCAACAAACCGCGTTTAAATATATGGAAGGGTAAGCCAGATAAAGCGTAGAAAAACGATGCATGTTTTAATAAAATTTCAAAAATAGGTACTTTTTACGACCAGTTTTAAGGCATTTAGAAATTGATTTTGAAACTGAAATAACGTCCCTCTATGCATTGAAATCTGCTCTTTCCGATGCAACAAACCGCGTTTAAATATATGGAAGGGTAAGCCAGATAAAGCGTAGAAAAACGATGCATGTTTTAATAAAATTTCAAAAATAGGTACTTTTTACGACCAGTTTTAAGGCATTTAGAAATTGATTTTGAAACTGAAATAACGTCCCTCTATGCATTGAAATCTGCTCTTTCCGATGCAACAAACCGCGTTTAAATATATGGAAGGGTAAGCCAGATAAAGCGTAGAAAAACGATGCATGTTTTAATAAAATTTCAAAAATAGGTACTTTTTACGACCAGTTTTAAGGCATTTAGAAATTGATTTTGAAACTGAAATAACGTCCCTCTATGCATTGAAATCTGCTCTTTCCGATGCAACAAACCGCGTTTAAATATATGGAAGGGTAAGCCAGATAAAGCGTAGAAAAACGATGCATGTTTTAATAAAATTTCAAAAATAGGTACTTTTTACGACCAGTTTTAAGGCATTTAGAAATTGATTTTGAAACTGAAATAACGTCCCTCTATGCATTGAAATCTGCTCTTTCCGATGCAACAAACCGCGTTTAAATATATGGAAGGGTAAGCCAGATAAAGCGTAGAAAAACGATGCATGTTTTAATAAAATTTCAAAAATAGGTACTTTTTACGACCAGTTTTAAGGCATTTAGAAATTGATTTTGAAACTGAAATAACGTCCCTCTATGCATTGAAATCTGCTCTTTCCGATGCAACAAACCGCGTTTAAATATATGGAAGGGTAAGCCAGATAAAGCGTAGAAAAACGATGCATGTTTTAATAAAATTTCAAAAATAGGTACTTTTTACGACCAGTTTTAAGGCATTTAGAAATTGATTTTGAAACTGAAATAACGTCCCTCTATGCATTGAAATCTGCTCTTTCCGATGCAACAAACCGCGTTTAAATATATGGAAGGGTAAGCCAGATAAAGCGTAGAAAAACGATGCATGTTTTAATAAAATTTCAAAAATAGGTACTTTTTACGACCAGTTTTAAGGCATTTAGAAATTGATTTTGAAACTGAAATAACGTCCCTCTATGCATTGAAATCTGCTCTTTCCGATGCAACAAACCGCGTTTAAATATATGGAAGGGTAAGCCAGATAAAGCGTAGAAAAACGATGCATGTTTTAATAAAATTTCAAAAATAGGTACTTTTTACGACCAGTTTTAAGGCATTTAGAAATTGATTTTGAAACTGAAATAACGTCCCTCTATGCATTGAAATCTGCTCTTTCCGATGCAACAAACCGCGTTTAAATATATGGAAGGGTAAGCCAGATAAAGCGTAGAAAAACGATGCATGTTTTAATAAAATTTCAAAAATAGGTACTTTTTACGACCAGTTTTAAGGCATTTAGAAATTGATTTTGAAACTGAAATAACGTCCCTCTATGCATTGAAATCTGCTCTTTCCGATGCAACAAACCGCGTTTAAATATATGGAAGGGTAAGCCAGATAAAGCGTAGAAAAACGATGCATGTTTTAATAAAATTTCAAAAATAGGTACTTTTTACGACCAGTTTTAAGGCATTTAGAAATTGATTTTGAAACTGAAATAACGTCCCTCTATGCATTGAAATCTGCTCTTTCCGATGCAACAAACCGCGTTTAAATATATGGAAGGGTAAGCCAGATAAAGCGTAGAAAAACGATGCATGTTTTAATAAAATTTCAAAAATAGGTACTTTTTACGACCAGTTTTAAGGCATTTAGAAATTGATTTTGAAACTGAAATAACGTCCCTCTATGCATTGAAATCTGCTCTTTCCGATGCAACAAACCGCGTTTAAATATATGGAAGGGTAAGCCAGATAAAGCGTAGAAAAACGATGCATGTTTTAATAAAATTTCAAAAATAGGTACTTTTTACGACCAGTTTTAAGGCATTTAGAAATTGATTTTGAAACTGAAATAACGTCCCTCTATGCATTGAAATCTGCTCTTTCCGATGCAACAAACCGCGTTTAAATATATGGAAGGGTAAGCCAGATAAAGCGTAGAAAAACGATGCATGTTTTAATAAAATTTCAAAAATAGGTACTTTTTACGACCAGTTTTAAGGCATTTAGAAATTGATTTTGAAACTGAAATAACGTCCCTCTATGCATTGAAATCTGCTCTTTCCGATGCAACAAACCGCGTTTAAATATATGGAAGGGTAAGCCAGATAAAGCGTAGAAAAACGATGCATGTTTTAATAAAATTTCAAAAATAGGTACTTTTTACGACCAGTTTTAAGGCATTTAGAAATTGATTTTGAAACTGAAATAACGTCCCTCTATGCATTGAAATCTGCTCTTTCCGATGCAACAAACCGCGTTTAAATATATGGAAGGGTAAGCCAGATAAAGCGTAGAAAAACGATGCATGTTTTAATAAAATTTCAAAAATAGGTACTTTTTACGACCAGTTTTAAGGCATTTAGAAATTGATTTTGAAACTGAAATAACGTCCCTCTATGCATTGAAATCTGCTCTTTCCGATGCAACAAACCGCGTTTAAATATATGGAAGGGTAAGCCAGATAAAGCGTAGAAAAACGATGCATGTTTTAATAAAATTTCAAAAATAGGTACTTTTTACGACCAGTTTTAAGGCATTTAGAAATTGATTTTGAAACTGAAATAACGTCCCTCTATGCATTGAAATCTGCTCTTTCCGATGCAACAAACCGCGTTTAAATATATGGAAGGGTAAGCCAGATAAAGCGTAGAAAAACGATGCATGTTTTAATAAAATTTCAAAAATAGGTACTTTTTACGACCAGTTTTAAGGCATTTAGAAATTGATTTTGAAACTGAAATAACGTCCCTCTATGCATTGAAATCTGCTCTTTCCGATGCAACAAACCGCGTTTAAATATATGGAAGGGTAAGCCAGATAAAGCGTAGAAAAACGATGCATGTTTTAATAAAATTTCAAAAATAGGTACTTTTTACGACCAGTTTTAAGGCATTTAGAAATTGATTTTGAAACTGAAATAACGTCCCTCTATGCATTGAAATCTGCTCTTTCCGATGCAACAAACCGCGTTTAAATATATGGAAGGGTAAGCCAGATAAAGCGTAGAAAAACGATGCATGTTTTAATAAAATTTCAAAAATAGGTACTTTTTACGACCAGTTTTAAGGCATTTAGAAATTGATTTTGAAACTGAAATAACGTCCCTCTATGCATTGAAATCTGCTCTTTCCGATGCAACAAACCGCGTTTAAATATATGGAAGGGTAAGCCAGATAAAGCGTAGAAAAACGATGCATGTTTTAATAAAATTTCAAAAATAGGTACTTTTTACGACCAGTTTTAAGGCATTTAGAAATTGATTTTGAAACTGAAATAACGTCCCTCTATGCATTGAAATCTGCTCTTTCCGATGCAACAAACCGCGTTTAAATATATGGAAGGGTAAGCCAGATAAAGCGTAGAAAAACGATGCATGTTTTAATAAAATTTCAAAAATAGGTACTTTTTACGACCAGTTTTAAGGCATTTAGAAATTGATTTTGAAACTGAAATAACGTCCCTCTATGCATTGAAATCTGCTCTTTCCGATGCAACAAACCGCGTTTAAATATATGGAAGGGTAAGCCAGATAAAGCGTAGAAAAACGATGCATGTTTTAATAAAATTTCAAAAATAGGTACTTTTTACGACCAGTTTTAAGGCATTTAGAAATTGATTTTGAAACTGAAATAACGTCCCTCTATGCATTGAAATCTGCTCTTTCCGATGCAACAAACCGCGTTTAAATATATGGAAGGGTAAGCCAGATAAAGCGTAGAAAAACGATGCATGTTTTAATAAAATTTCAAAAATAGGTACTTTTTACGACCAGTTTTAAGGCATTTAGAAATTGATTTTGAAACTGAAATAACGTCCCTCTATGCATTGAAATCTGCTCTTTCCGATGCAACAAACCGCGTTTAAATATATGGAAGGGTAAGCCAGATAAAGCGTAGAAAAACGATGCATGTTTTAATAAAATTTCAAAAATAGGTACTTTTTACGACCAGTTTTAAGGCATTTAGAAATTGATTTTGAAACTGAAATAACGTCCCTCTATGCATTGAAATCTGCTCTTTCCGATGCAACAAACCGCGTTTAAATATATGGAAGGGTAAGCCAGATAAAGCGTAGAAAAACGATGCATGTTTTAATAAAATTTCAAAAATAGGTACTTTTTACGACCAGTTTTAAGGCATTTAGAAATTGATTTTGAAACTGAAATAACGTCCCTCTATGCATTGAAATCTGCTCTTTCCGATGCAACAAACCGCGTTTAAATATATGGAAGGGTAAGCCAGATAAAGCGTAGAAAAACGATGCATGTTTTAATAAAATTTCAAAAATAGGTACTTTTTACGACCAGTTTTAAGGCATTTAGAAATTGATTTTGAAACTGAAATAACGTCCCTCTATGCATTGAAATCTGCTCTTTCCGATGCAACAAACCGCGTTTAAATATATGGAAGGGTAAGCCAGATAAAGCGTAGAAAAACGATGCATGTTTTAATAAAATTTCAAAAATAGGTACTTTTTACGACCAGTTTTAAGGCATTTAGAAATTGATTTTGAAACTGAAATAACGTCCCTCTATGCATTGAAATCTGCTCTTTCCGATGCAACAAACCGCGTTTAAATATATGGAAGGGTAAGCCAGATAAAGCGTAGAAAAACGATGCATGTTTTAATAAAATTTCAAAAATAGGTACTTTTTACGACCAGTTTTAAGGCATTTAGAAATTGATTTTGAAACTGAAATAACGTCCCTCTATGCATTGAAATCTGCTCTTTCCGATGCAACAAACCGCGTTTAAATATATGGAAGGGTAAGCCAGATAAAGCGTAGAAAAACGATGCATGTTTTAATAAAATTTCAAAAATAGGTACTTTTTACGACCAGTTTTAAGGCATTTAGAAATTGATTTTGAAACTGAAATAACGTCCCTCTATGCATTGAAATCTGCTCTTTCCGATGCAACAAACCGCGTTTAAATATATGGAAGGGTAAGCCAGATAAAGCGTAGAAAAACGATGCATGTTTTAATAAAATTTCAAAAATAGGTACTTTTTACGACCAGTTTTAAGGCATTTAGAAATTGATTTTGAAACTGAAATAACGTCCCTC